>VZRX01017070.1:171034-249997 GCA_013398075.1 Notiomystis cincta
ATGAATACAAGCAGTTTTAGTTGAATAAAGATGACTCTGTCAAGTTTGGATTGCTATTGAAGTAGCATATCTGCAAGAAAACCCTTTCTAAGAAAAAACAAAGAGAAGCTACATAAAGGTAACATATGTACCTTCTGCTTCCTCTTTTCTTTTCTTTTGTCCTCGGTGTCCTGCAACATTTTTTCCTTCCACAGATCAAAGAAATATGAAGGATTGGTATAGAACTTCAAACCCTCTTTTCCATCATCCCTGAAATACAGTGACACAAACATGGCATACTGTTTATTTGACAAGACATGAATCCAAACATTAAGACAAAGCAAAGCCATATTAAGAAATATAAAGTATCTCAGACCCTGAAATGTTTTACTGAGGATCACAAAAGAGATGATCATTAACCTCCTGCACCATCACTTTCCTGGTATTTGGGGTTCTAATTTTAGAAAGACAACTTTAACACAAGCTCCAGGCAAAAAAAAAGAGTGTCATAAATCAGAGAACTCCCACTCCAATAACTCAAATCTTGCTGTTAAAATATTGAGCAAATTTGTGTGGCTGCTCATGTTCAGCTAGTGGTTCAAACTGACTCTGGGAGAGCAAACAACATTAATTTCCATTGAATATTCTTCTTTCTACACACTTACACATCCAAGTACATTACATGGTTTAATAAATACAGATAATAAAAATTACTTTTTCCTACCGTGTTACACTGAGTTAAAATTTGAGTAAAATGGAGTAAATTTTTAATACTTATAATGTCTTCTGCTGGTTTTACTCCTCCAGTAGCTTCACAGTTTTCTGGTCTGGCTCCTCAAATTTTGAAGTGCTACTCAATGTGAGCAAGGTGCCTGGATATATCCTCTCTATTACACAAAATAAGCTAGAAATTGTTTCTGATGAATTTTATTTTACTAACCTGTAAGGGGTGAGAATGTTAAGTGGAGGAGGCTGCTCACAAACGTCGTAAGTTTCTTGCAAAGGAATTGGCAGAGTTTTGCGGTCAAACAGCTGCTGGTCTTGAATTGTGGAACTGCGGAAAGCTTTTCGCATTGTAATGTCCTGCAGTGACACTGAAAGGGGATATTGCCATTTAAAAAACCCACCAAATCAATTGTACTTGGATTAATCTGGAATTGCCTAATGTTGGTTAAAATACAAAGCACTACTGCTTGCACATGGGGCATTTTACAGCAAACACAGATTCATGTAGCACTATGGCCATGGCAAGATATTGTCAGACTATGTGAAAAACACGTCTGTAATGTTCTGCACATTATCCTTGACAGGAATTTTTTCTCACCTGAATAGATATCAGAATTCTGTCTCTCCTAAATAGTACAACAAATTGCATACTGTAGCTGTAAAATATCTTTCAGTAGTTCAGAAGTACCTAATAACATTTACCACCTCCCTTTCACAATCCTTTTGCTACTAAAAACCGCTCTCTATCTTGAGGTATAGATTTTACCTTTATGGCATCAGCAAGCCAAACTTTGCATTCCTTGCATGTAGGCAGCAGTTCCACTGAAGGCCCACTGAGATACCAAACCAGCAAATCACTTAAGCTTATGCTACTGAGATAAATGGGCTTTAATAGGTGATTCTATGTTCCAACACATGAAACTAGTCAAATGCTTTTTAATCTGTTTAATCAACATGAGCCTTCTCTAATTCAGAGCCACCTTGACTTTTAAACACAGTAGGTAGGAATAATCAATTACCTTTATGTAAGATCCAAAGGAAAACAATACCACATTAACACAACACATTAAACAGTGATTTCAACTATTTTTACCCACTCCTGGTAAAGTCTACATATCTTTCTTGATTTCAAAAGAGTTTTTTCTATTTCATTGAAATTTAGATAAAGATTAATGGAAAAGTGACCACAACTGATAAGCTTTGCACTTTTAATTCTGGAAACAGTACACCTATTTAGTCTCATATTTCTCTCCCTCCCTGGTCTTCAGTTACTGCACCTGTGAAGTCCAGGTGTGCATCAAAGCTACCCTTGCAACCAGCATTAGACTTCCACTAGATAAAGCAGCAGACCTTTTCATTAGTTTGGGCTCATTTTTTTTCAAATCACAAACAACACTGAAAACAGTTTTCTGACATAGTAGCAAAGAGTGTATTTTCAGCACATGCATTTTATCTTTGAATAATTATGTTTATTTTATAGAAACAGGTTGATAGCAATGACCCTTTATGCAAGATGAGAAGATAACTCCACCCCTGCCCTGCTATCACTAGGGCCTTTGGCAACAAGTTAAAGAGAAACCTGTTTAAGCTGAAAACTGTATTTTACTCAGGTTGCTGTAACACATACAAGTGTACACATACATATGTAGATACACCAAGCTGGATTTCTACTGTGTGATCATAAAGGGGCAGAAGGCAGGATTTTTCCAGAAGGCTTGCAGTCTTCTTACCTAAGCAATTGGCAACATCCTTTGTGATGCTAAAGATGGGATTTATTTGATTTTCAGCTTGGCTTTTGAAGTTTATTACACTTGGCAAGGTTGTGTATTCCTGGAGAAGTTTCCTCCTTTTTACCCTTAGGTTCTAATTCATCACAGTGTCTTTTATTCTTTTTAATACCTTTAATTAGCTGCTCAGAAGCCTTTTTAAGTGTGTGAAAGAAGTATTATGTCTGAATGTCAGCTAGGAGTCTCAATTTCTGTAGGTATTTTTGCAGTCATAAATAACCCTACATGTTTTGTACCTGTCATGAAGTACAGGTTGTTATTAGCTGGCAAAAGTTCAGTTAGAATAACTGAGGTTTACCTCATCTAAAAACTTAAGTCTTAGATCTTTTTAGACTTCAGCTGCTTTTCCTTTGGGTTATTGGTTATACAAATAACACCAAATGTACTTGTTCAGAGTTGCTTGGCAATCCTCCAAGATTTCTGCCTGTCCTTTATTGGAGACATTTCCAACAAAAGTAAAACTTAGTATACTTCTCTTTGAACCTGTGTACATTCTGAAGACAATGAACTAAACCAATTTATTCTAATAAATAAATACAGTACTTTGGTTTAATATTAAAATGCTCACAGAGTATGTGACATGATATTGTCACTGTTCTGTAAACTCTTTATTAGCATTCCATCTCTTCAATGAGCAAACACAGCCAGTCTAATTCATAATTTCCCCTTTTTAGCTTAAAACCTCACTTTTTGTACACATGTACAGGGGATAGAACACCAGAGGAGAATCAATCAATCAATTAATCAATCAATCCCCAACAATAGATGTAATTATTTTCTCTCTAGAAGTAAGATACACAGCAGAGGTATTCTGCAGAATTTAAGCAGCATTTCCTATGCTGATAGCCAGTAACAGGCATTCCCTGAAAAGCACACCAATGTTCCCAACAGCAGGCTGCATTAGCACAGCATTACTCAGGAAACCAAGGGATGTGGCACACAAAAGAGGGAGAATCCTGACACGGACACACCTCTCCTGCGCAGAGGGATCAGGTGAATCTCACGCCGCAAGCCAGCGAAGGAGCCCTGGGCCGTGCACGGTTTGGCTGACAAAGCCACTTGCTCAGCCTGCCAGCTGGCCCAGGGACAAAGCCTGTGTGCTTTGCAGCCTCAGCAGGGGCAACACGTGAAAGGCTGGCTGGTCCCACAGCCACTGGGCTTTGGCTGCTCGACAAACTGGCACAGCAGGGGACAGGTCGGACAAACGGGGTCTATGAATTCAGGTGTGAGAAGAGACGAGCGGCTGAAGGAGGAGCTGCAAAAGCTGCAGGCATTTGACTTGATGCTGGTAAATTTATGCTTCCAGTTGCTTAAGTCCTAACTAGCACCTGAACTTTTTGGATAGCCCAAGATCCTAAATTTGATATGGATATATTTTTCTGAAAATCTAGCTACTATATCTCTTGTGTTCACTGCAATTAACAAAAAAAAAAGGGGTCTTAAATAATTTCCTTAAATTTTGAGATATCCACAACTTAATTTGAAGATTCATTCAACGATTTAAACAAATGCCTGTTTGTCTTTATTGTGTCTGCTGTTTGGACTGTATGAAAAGATGTATTGTATCAGCCAATCTAACCCTCTGCACACAACAATATTTTCCACATAAGCAAAAATTGTCTGTCAGAAAGCTAAACTGCCAACCTTCTGTACACTTGGTTTTGAAAAAGAGATGCCAGTCCATTTTTATTTGTAATCAACAACAGACTGGGGGGAAAAAAAAGATAATTTAAATTGCACTCTGATGAGATACAATAGCTGTTTCTTTTGGGGTGAAGTACAAATTAAATAAAAGCACATGTCTAATTTGTATACTAAATAACATTTTATCTCTTGGCAACCATCTCATTAAACTTCAATCCCTGATTTGTAGTAAAAGTCAGGTAAAGAGCATACCAGTGCACTGAGAGAAAGTAGCTACTTTTAACTTTTCAAATACATTAAATACTTTTTATTTCATCAGGAGAAAAAAACAAGTTACTAGATTTATTTTTATTCTTTTACACTCACTCAAATACACAATTTATGATTAGATTCTAGGCCAAAAAATACTATTCTCCTAAAGACAGTAAATAAATCAATCATATATATTCCTTTTAAAAGCTTGCTCTCTTAAAACTTTATGCAGAATTTCATCCCGACAACTTTCAAGACTCTTAAATGTCACAGCTGTGATTCCCTGCAGAACTAAATGACATAGGGAAATTTCATACAAATCAGTGGACTTGGCTGCCCACAATTCCCTTTCTCTGTTCAAAATCTCACCCAGCAATCCCAGCAATTTGAAAAGTGCAAAGAGGAAAGAACAACACATTCAAATAAATAACTTAGTTGTAGATTGCCCATTAAAGGTAATTAATTTGTAGGGAGCAGCGCTGTTGAAAATTCTCTTAAGGTAGAGATTTGTGTGATTTGGTTCCTAAAGACACTGCAATCTCAAAGTCTGATTTCTACCTTATTTATTTTATATTTTTAATGATTATCCAGTTAAACAATGAATAGAATGCACACATATGAGGTTTCTATGCCATCAGAATACTCTGACTGTGGGTTTGATAGTTGCTAAGGAGAGAGATTATTTCTGTAGATCAGACATGACTCTCTTTTGGGCTTGTTCCCCACAAAAGAAATAGAAATATTCTGAAATACTGTTTCAAAAAATCCCCAAACAGCTCAAGAACCCTTTGGAATGTATGTAGCTTAACTACTACAGGTAAACAAAAAGTAGATGCAAATGTTAGAGCAATCATTTTAAGAGGACTCAGAAGCTTTAAATGCAGCACGTAGAACCAGGAAGCCCCATTAAGATGTGAATTACCCACAGGCATCAAGCACTGAATCTGCTGCTGAGTCTCAATAAAACCACCATCACATGGTTTAGCAAAAGATATTTTGTCCACATTCCTCTGTTTATACACAAAATATGCAATATCACAGTCTTATCATGAAACTATTAAGCCTTGGACACACTAATTTAAAACTGATTTACTTAATAAGTAACCCACAAATTTAATCAAGGGCCTAAGAAAATTGGAGAAGGAACATGGAGAGCAGTTGGAGCCCAGCACATCTGTTCAGAATCTTGAGAGGGAGACACACTCAAATCCAACTTTCTTTAAGTAGAGATGTGCCAGGAAAAGTGACCTGCTATAATAATTTAACAGCTTTAATTTGCCTTTGTGGGTAAAATTTCTAATGAATGAAATAACAATAGTGTTATTCTCCACTTAACATAGTACATGTGGAGATCGTGACCCAATTTTCATGTGCTCCCTGTTCTTAATTTTGATTACATTTATACACTTTCATCTTCAAGAAAATACTCTTCAGGGCTAAAGGCAGCGAGCTGCTCCTTAAACTGGGACTTTCCTTCTAAGTCTCATAATGGGCTGAGTATCCAGACTTTAAAGTTGACCAAGTCTCCCATTTCAGCAGTATACACACCACAATTATCTGCCAAGCTTTTTAGGTTTCTCCCCACCAAAAGCAACCATTTTTTGCCCACAGCAAAACATCAAATCTCTTTTTGGCATTAGTCCAGCCAAACTTCTGAACTACTATTGTTTTAATGATGGGGTGACATTTATGGAATGTTTAGAAAAACAACAAGCACATGTATTCAAAGGCAGAAACAATTCACAACACTTTGATTCCCTTCCTGAAGTGTGCCAAGCTGCTCACCCACGGCACTTCTGCCATTAGGTTTATTTAAGTTGCTTGTCACAGTTGTAACAGATATGCTATAGAAATCAGGAATTTGATACACTGCCTTTGAGACTAAAATCATCTCTGGTTTGAGATTTAAATAGAATTAGGCAGCTTACATTGAAAGAACCACTAAATTTATACCAAAATATTCTGGTAAACTCTGATTTTATTAATTTTCCTTCTGCCCAGATGTTATTAATACAAAACTATTTTCCAGTACTTCATGACACTGTACATCAGAGCTGTACATTGTACCAGCATTAAGAAAAAAAACCCTACATAAATGCTAAAATTTTCAAAATCTTTTCAAAACTGTCTAAGTTCTACAGCTATGACATTATTCACTTTTAGCAATACTTAACACTTAAAAGGCACAATTAAATCCACAAAAACCTGATCAATTAAGAAAAAGATTATTTTACCTATACAATTTGCAAATATATGGACAGAGTTAGTAATGTTACTTATAAAGTAAATACTGAAATAGTTCAGATTTATAGCAAGAATGTGTTTTCTCAGTCCTACAAGGACCCTAGATATTATAACTCTTAAGTACATATGGGCTTGTTTCCCTTACAGTTGAAATAAAGTTGAGTTTACTGAAGAAAAGCAGAGATTTCTTTTCATCTGCATACAAGTTTGGTATCTTCTGAGGGGAAAAACCCACATGTATATGAAAAGAATAAAGTATTTTTAAAAAATCTATTAAGATATGAAATCAAGAATTTGAAAACAGTGTAATAATTCAAACCAAACCAAGTTCATAGCAATTCTTCTATGACAGAAAAATTGTGCATGAGGCGTTAGGCTCTTACAGATACAATCTTAACCTAGGTTTTATTTTTTCACAGAGATACTGTAATAATTCAAAATGAGAAAACACACAGCCTGTTCAAACAAATTCAGAGCTTTTTATTACTCTGACTCTACCAGAAACATCATGCCAAATATCTGCATCTCGTTTAGTGAATCTGACTGGGGCTGGCTTTATTCATGCTACTTAGCTTTAAATGAATCTTAATTTCTTTCTCTTGTGTAATAGCATGGGCCCAAAGAAACCCATTAAATCTATTACTGCCTCCTGGCAAAGAGCAGATGAGACTCATTTCACAAGTATATCCCATTTTACTCATGCTGTTAGCTGAGTGGAAGTACTCAAAGTTGCTTAATTGTTGCACAGAGGGTTAAAAAAGGTAAATTCAAATATTCCCCCCGTCCTCTCCCCTTCATGCATTAAGATCCTTCAGTTATTCTAGTCCACACCAGAACTGAATCTAAACTATTAGTGATTAATTTCTAAAGTCAAGCCCAAACCAGTATACTGAAGGAAAAAAGGTTCCTGATCCCTAACTTTTAAGGAAATATAATACTGAATGTCTTCTCATCTCCTTTGTCCTCATCTGGTGGCTCATTCCAGGCAGATGCTTGTGAATAAGGAGCACTGGGTACAGCTTAGGGACTGGGTATCCTTAGGTTAATCAAAACAGTCCCTTGGCAGCTCCTGGCACTGGGGACTGCATGTGTTGCTCTGAAGTACTAGCAGCCACTGCAATCCTATGGGCTGGGACACAAACCCAGGGATCAGGGTAGAGTCACCCTGAGCCACGCTCCAGCAGACCTATCCCCAGCCCTGCTTCCTTAACTGGTGTCTGTACCTTTCTTTGGCTATACAGCTCAGCACACACTGCAGCAGGCACACTTCTGTGAAAATGTCTTGGTGTGGTGCACTGGGGACTACACACTATGTAAAACTATTTTTAGCAATTCTCTAACATCAAATAGTTACGGATTTCTGATCCTGAAACCTAGAGCCAAACTTGTCAAAGGCCTTTTACATAGGATAGTACAATTTTCCACCTTGCTATCATGTAACATCCTTGGATGCTTTAACTCAAAGGCTTAAAATAGTCTCTCCATTTTATGGAAATGTGAATGATTAACATATTAAATACGATGTATCAACATAGATGCCCCTCTGATATAAACCAAAACTAGGCTGTCAAGAGTAAATGCGAGAATGCCATTAACATTCTGGAGGTACAGTCCTTACAAGATTACAACTGCTGACAATTTATTATGGTACATAGAAAGGATTTTTTATCATTATCCAATCATAGCAAAAATACCCTGCTTTGGGCAGGGAGAGATTTAATTTTTTCCTAGTACCTGCTATAGTGCTGTGTGTGGGATTTAGGGTAAGAATAATGCTGATAACACACTGATGTTTTAGTTGTTGCTAAGCAGTAGTCAAGAACTCTTCAGCTTCTAAGTCCACCCTACCAGCAAGCAGCTTGGGGGGGCACAAGAAGCTGGGAAGCTGACCCAAACTGCCCAAAGAGACCTTCCATACTGTATGGTGTCATGCTCAGCATATAAACCCAGGGGAAAGGTGTCTGGGGGCTGGGCTGCTGCTCAGGAACTGGCTGGGCACCAGTCAGCAGGTGGTGAGCAATTGCATTGTGTGTCATTTGTTCTGTATATTCTAGTAGCATTATTGATGTTTTCCCTTCCTTTTCTGTCCTCTTATCTCAACCCATGAATTTTACCATTTTTTTCCCCTCCACATATCTCCCTCCTCCCACTGTGGAGCAGGGCTGAGCAAGTGGATGTGTGGTGTTCAACTGCCTGCCAGGTTAAACCACAACAATTGGAAAAAGTGGTATATGGGTGTGATTTATGCTCAGTTATCAAGAAACTTGGAAAATCCCATTAATGTAAGAATTCCCCTAGGCAAGCCATGATTTTGTGGAAAATCTGCTACTAGCTGTGAACAGATGTCTTTCAAAACCTGTTCTAAAATTAATGTCACACGAAATACAGAATCAAAACTTCCCTTGGCTTAATTTTGCTACTAGTGAAATTTTGACATCTATAACCAAAGACAGCCTGAAGACCATGCTCCTGGCTTGACACTTAATATTTTTCTGTATACACAATTGCAATCACACAATGTAATAATACACAATTATTATATTCAGACATTCAGAACTGCAACAGCTTTCTATAGTTTAAAATTGGATCCCACAATCAATCTGAAGTTATTTTTCATGATGTGATGATGGGATGTTCCTCTGCTTTCTAGGTCTTAACCACATAGTTTAAAATACCCTAAATTGTTTGGGGTTACAAGATTTTTTACAGTTCCAACTGCAACCAACAGATATCAAAAAAGGCAAAAGAGCTTCATAGCATTTACACATTAGGTCAAACAAAGTCTAGGCATCCTTTAAAATTCCATACAAATTTTGTCTTGCAGGCACGAGCTGATGACTTTTGACAGTACTTGTTTTGTCAGTGCTAACTGGTATTTATAGTACTTAAAGCTATTTAGAAAGAATCCAAGAGGTTATACAGCATCAACAAATGAAACTATACAACTACAACATCATACAGTAAGTAAGATGGTTCAAGTTAAATGCAAAAATCCTACCTGGACAAATGTTTACATTCCAAGAGAATTAATAGAAAGGTTTAAAAAGTGTACAGAGTTATCTCCAAGCATTCACATATATTACATAATATTATTAATATTCCTAATACATAGCACTACTGAAGTGACAGATACTCCTGTAGCCATTTTTATGTAAATTCATTAGTAACAGTATCATTCAGTTACCATGAAAAGGCTGAGCTCAGAAAGCTGCTCAAGGCTGTATAAGAAACCTGTAGCAGAAATAGAAATAGACCTTTCTTATGATGCTTTGCTCTGTGTTCTTATAAATATGATTTAAACTATTAAAGTATTACTTCTATTTCACCTATCAGTGCCGTCTGAGTGACAAAATAAGAAATCCTCCCTGCAGGAGGTAACTTACATTCCTCTTCCTTTGGATCGAGTTGTGTAACACTGACAGATAAGCGATCTACACGCTCTTGTAAGGAGTTGACTCTAAATGAGAAACTGTGTGCTTCATTGAAAAGTTCACCAAATATATCTTCAGCATATTTACCTGAAACATGGGGATAAAAAATAAAATTCAAGCATACCACAAGATAGGCAAATGATTTCTTACTATTTTAGTTAAGTAATTCTAAGATGTATAAGTATCTCTTGTAATGACCTGTACTTACCGAGCCCATTTAGAATCCCTTAGAAAAGCAAATAGAAGTTAAATACTTAATATGTAACTTATTTACCAGAAATTAAATTATTTAATACAGTACAGGACAGATATTCAGCTGCTGTAAAATGATTTAACTATGCTGATATGCATGGAACTAGACCACACAGTTTCTTGGATATTTCTAAAAGGACAACTTCCAGCACCGGAAGCTGCTCCTTGTCTGAGTGATAACTAATCTTTAAATTTACCTCAACACTTTTCTCAAAATGAAGCATAGCTTCCACTCCTGCTGTACAGAAGACTTTACAAAAATGGAAGATCAGATAGTCACATCTAAGTGAATTAGAACCAGCCTATTCAAAAATACACATTAAAATAATAAATCCTACTTTGAAGGATCAAGATTCTAGTAACTGACCCATCTACACTGAAGTAAAAAAGCCCTAATAACCAAAAAAAACTTCCTTTGTTCACATCATATGTTTAGCACAAAAGAGCAGAAGATACAAATATGAGAAAAGGATCAGTGATGAGTTTCTCTTCTACAGACAGAGTACTCCAAATACTGCTTCTAATGCTCTCAAGACTCCATTTGAGTAGTCTACCAAAGTCACTGGAAAAGCCCCACTAGACTACCCAGCAAAATGTGTAGCCACAGATCTGAAATACAGTGTGATAGCTTCCAAAACCTTCTATGATACTGTGCATATGTAATTCATGTCCTGTGTGTGCACTTATGTTGGTTTTGCAAGTATAAATCTCACAAATTTCTAACTACCTGCTTTGCACTCAAGTTCTGACAGGTATAAAAGGAAAGGATAGCTGTGGAAATTCTGCCTTTGGTGAGCAATACATCTGGAAGTATACATAAAAACAAGGACATTTTTATATAAACATATCAAAAGAACAAAAATTAAATCCCTGCAGGTACTGTGGAAACTGCTAAAGATGCTATGTAGTAAGCACAAGGCCAGCACATACCATTTATTAAGACTTAGGTAACAGCAATAGAAAACCAGCATGACTATAAACAATGGAATATAAAAGAGTATATCAAAAGAAATGTACAGAAGAAGAAAACAGAAGAGGAACAAGTAGCAAACTAACAATAAATATTCCTTCAAAGACATGAGGAATAAGGAAGCCTGCCAGGGAGTCTGCAGAGCTGACTGGCAATGAAAATATAAAGGAATACAGAGAAGACAAGCCCCCCGTGGACAAGCTAATTTAACACTTTCCACTGGTGTCCACTGAAGGGAACTGAAGAGACCCTGACGACAGAACTCATTGCGGGAGGCTCAAAGAAACTGAGGGGACTACATAAAAATAACAAAACTAAATCAACAAAATCATCAGCAAATATTAGGAACAATTGTAAATCTCCTTATATACACTGAAACACACAACAACAAGGTTCAAATTTTTTCCATGAAATATCTTAAGAGCTACAACCCACAAGCCTGATGTCCTTGCAAATTAATATAGATCATTATGAAGAACTGAATTAGCAGACATCTGGATGACTCATGACAGAAGAGGCAGCACAGCTTTTGTAAAGTGAAATCTCTGAAGGGTTTAGAGGCACATGGATAGAGAGCTATGATCTACTGAGATTTCTAAGAGAGTTTAGAAAGTCCTTAATCAAACGGTTTGGGGAAAACCGAACAGATGGGGCATACAAAGGAAATGGCACAGAAAAATAATTCCTCAAAAGGTATGAAACAGGGCATAGGAGTAAATCACCAGTCTTCACAGTCGAGAAAGGTAAGTTGTACTAAGTTTCTATGCTGGGATCCATGCTGCTTAGGATATGTGTAAATTACTTGAAAAAAAATGAGATTGAAGTTTGCCGATGACACAAAGTCATGAAAAAGACACACACTGAGCACCAGGGAATACAGACAAACCTCAGTTGGTGGGAGAGGCTTCCAGGCTACAAAGGGCTGGAGCAGGGACATTAGTAGGAATAGCCTACTTGCTGTCTTGCTCTCATTCTTGGAGCAATTGCTATTAGCCACAGTGAGAAGCAGATCAAAGGCACTCCCACTCTAAAAACTTCTGTCTTGTAGCACAAGTCCACAGAAAAATACAGATGGAAAGTTAGTAAAAGTCTTCTCAGCTGGCAAATCACCTAACACAAGACTTTCTAATATATGTCTTGAAACTCTGAAAAGTTTATGTTCTTTAACCTGTACCTGAAGCAAGAGAAATTACTTAAAAATGTGATCACCTAAGAACAAGATTGCTAAACTCTTAATACACATATACTAAAAACTTAATGTATTTCAGATAATATATTCAGAGATATAAATTTTAATTAGATAACTCCCATAATATTCAGAGACATAAAAATTAAAATGAAAATAAAATATAAAATTTCATGTATAGAATCAAAAATTAATTTAGGGGCAGGGCTTTAAAATCCAGTAACTTCCCTTTCCAGTGGTATTTTAAGGCTAATTGTTTTATCTGTATCATTTCATCAGGCTTACAATTCATCTACCTCATTAATGAGCTCCAACTGTAAATAATCTGTCTTGGAAATCTTTTCATTATGTTGCATACAGCCACAAACATACTGCAAGGAATAATTTGCCTATGCTTATGAACACTAATCCTCAGTTGGGAAATACATTAAAAACAACCTGTCGTGTTTGAAGTGGTATGCCAACCATGATGTCTCCACCTACCTGTCTGTTGGTGGTCTCTTTATTTAGCCAGAGGCATTTTTAACCAAATGCTTCCTCTAGCAAAGAAAAATGTTTGCTTTTTGGGAAATGTACAACTACCATTCCAAAGAATACTATATGTGAATGTATAAATATGTACATAAATACACATAATCCAGTATTTGTGTTGCCATCTCTGGGTGTATTCTATAGGAATGTATCTTCAGTTTTGAATAGATTACAAAGGGCACTATTACAGGTGCTATTACTGAACAAAGTGTCACAAACTCAAGTAAGTTAAAGAAAGTGTGAGAAAAAAGCACATCAGTAAACAAAGCTGATCTCGTCCCACATCATTTATAGGTAATATGTCAGAAGAGTAAGAATGCAAAATTAATTCCATTATACACAATGAATACTCAAAAGTGTCATTAACACTTCTGAAAATTTACAATGTTATGGGTCTGCTGAAAAACTCTACTCTTGTTTCACACAGTGCAATAAAGAGAATTACAGTTCACTGTGACAATTAAAATATTAACGTCTTAGGATCCTGCTCACAGTTGGATACATAATATCAGATCAGAAAGATAAGTGGTCTTGTTTGGCTGCTAAATTAAATGACAATATAGACTTTTGTAATTAAATTAATTCAATATCTGTGAAAAGCTTATTTTTCTGTATTTGCAAAACCTGCTTGGCATTTATTTTTATTAACAGAGCACTTAAAAATTTAAATAAGAGGATACATTATTATTTATTTTTAATTAAGGAATTTATTATTCACCTTATTATTCTTCTCATAACTTTTCCTCATGTACCAAAGGGCTCTGATCACAATTAAACCTTCAGTAAAAAACAGATACAGGAATGCAGCTCTCTCTGGTGTCAGTCATATCCTTTTTTCATGACAGACAAATAAAATGTCTTGGAAACAATGTTCTGTCCTTCCTGCCCTCAGTAGCATGCATGTCCTTTGATGGCTTTTTGAACAATTATATTTCTGACTTTTAAAACAGACTTATGAGCTGAACAGTAGCTGGGAGCTACTAACTGAAAATAGAATAAAAGTTATACTGCTTACTGCCTTACTCAATTTTTTAAATTAAAACCACCAAAACATGTATCATCCACTCCATTTCCATGCATTATAATGACAGTAAGTATACAGTGGTTTATAAAATGTCAAAAAAATATTGATCTGTTTTACAGTGCTTTGTTTTTACCAAATGTTCCTTCTAATTTGTTTTAGCTCCTAATTTCTCCCCTAATTTCTTAAGCATTTGTCCAGCCTCCTTGGCTTCTATCCACAAGTGAATAATTGCTAACTATCCAGCACACTAAAAGGAAGACATACTAAGGCAAAAGAAATGGGGTTTTTTTGTCCTGTTCTGGGGGCTGGGTATCTATCAGAGGAACTGAAGTCAACCATAACCTCCACATCAGGTTCTGGACAGTATTTCAGGCTAATTAAATAAAGCATGACAAAGAGATGTCTTCAAAGATTTTACATTGTGTTGTTCAAATTCTTAGAATCACACTAGGGATCAGGGCATACATTAGCAGTCCTCTCCAAACTCCAGTCCTTAAATCCACCTGAACTCTGGCATTCTCAATGCTGTATCTGTTGGCAAACCCTAAGGAAAGGCCATTTAAATTAATCATTTTGCAACACTAGATCAGTTACTGACAGATTTAGTTACAGGCTCTCAGACGAGGAGTGGGACATGAGTTCTCAACCAGAACTTGTGGCAGAAGTCACTTCTTTCCTATCCTTCTGCATTGTTCAAGAAAAAGAGTTCCAAACCCTTCAACTGAAGCAGCACCCTGCAGATCAGTTCTGGCATTGGCAGCCTCTGTGAAACATGGTCTGAATTTGATGCAGCTACCTGCATAAACACACTGACCATGTGCAGTGCTCACTGCCATAAACCAGCATCATGTTTTCAAATTCCAGAGGGTGACTGGGAAAACTCAAGATGCAGCAAGCAGGACATTCAAATAAGGCAACTGTTCAATCCTGCCAGAAGTATTGATCTTAATTAACTTAGCCTTAAGTGATCTGTCAGACTTCTGGGGTTCAGTGGGGTGTGTGTGTTTGCATGTTCTAACACTTATAAACCCAAAATCTAATCCAACACATTTAGCATTGAACTAAATTATAAAAGTGGATAATATATTAAATATGTGGTGACATTATTAGTGTAAAGTATAATGAAGGATTATGTCACTAAAATTAATATTATCAAATACTATTTGATATTAAAATAGTAAATATGTTGATATATTGAATTACAGAAACCCCAGAATAACATTTGTTTAAAAGTATGAGTTTGGCAATTTAAAAAAAAAATTTAGAAATTGATAAAACTTCTCAAAGAATAAGCTTAGAATTCCATCTGTTACCCACCTATACACTATCCTTCCTTGATTTCTATTATTTCATTCCTGTTCACACACTATACAGTATTTCTGTCCACCACATGTAAAACCTGTTATGTCCCACTGCCCAACCCCTTCTCAATATACTTACATTGTGCAAAATTACATTATTCACTACTGAATAGTACCTTTCTACACAATATAGTGTATTATTAGAAAATATTCTCTCAAGATAATTAGTTACTACATAAGCCACTTACAATATATAGCCAAAGTTTCTTTATAAAGCAAAACAAGAAAGATATTCTATTAATACATTTTTCCTCCTCCATTATTTCTGACATATAATGTAACACATCCACTGCCTATTGATTCAGCTTCAGATCTTCACTACATAATTTAATTTTTAGAAAAAAACCCAGATGTATCTGATTTTGAAAGTCTGGTTTTATTTCTCCTCAGGATCATTTCAATCTCACAGCTCAGTGACTAAGAAACAGACTAAAAGCTAGGAGACTGAACTTGGAGATAAGAACCTTGGTAGATCCCTGGGAACCTCACTGGTTATGGCTAAGTAAGCTCTGAAAAATGATGTACTAAATACATAGCACTGATGCTAAGTAGGAACTTTCATGATGAAAGTGTGAGGTCAGGCCACAAGGACTGGATTTAAGGATTATAATAGGAGTATCAGAGTACTGAGGAGACAACTTGATTCCTTTAGCTGGGAAAATTGAACCAGAATTTTATCAGACAACCTGACCAAGGCATCAGAAGTATCAAATAAACTTTGTTAAAGACCTTATCTAGAGGAGGTCTGATGCTTCTTGTTGACATCCAAAAAGAAAAAGTCAGCCTTCAAAATTTTCAGCCATGGAAGTCATTTTTTGCCACCCACTGAGGACATTACCAAGTAAACTAGCTGAGATTACCATTATGTATTCAGAAATCTGTGAAAGAGACAGCTGAGATCTGAACTTATGTGGAAAGCAGCAGTGCTGATGATCATTTCACAGGAGAGTCTTGTTCTTCCTTTCATTTCTATCATAACCTGAATTCACTGCTTTATGTAGGCAAGGAATTAGTGACAGGTGGGACTTTTTTCTTCTATCCCAGTTGCTTTCAATGAAACTTTACTGACCCCTTGCTCATCCTCTTATTACCATTCAGGATGGACATAAAACAGCATCTCATTGCCACTGCTGCAAAGGCAACATCAAGAAATGAGACGGAAGATTTTGGGAGGATGGCGTTCTCTCCAGCTTTAGTTAGCCTTCAGTTTTCAAGTCCATCAGTTTCCTTACTCCATGTACACCAGAACAGTTTCTCTTGTGTTCCCTGGCAATTGTAGTAATAATGAATTAAGAGGAGTGACTAATGAAGAAAATCCACAAAGAATACTGAATGTCCTCCCGAACACACTGAGAAGGATGGGCAGGGCAGGATGCAACACAGGGGTTCTGCTGTTTCTGGAACACTGACTGAAGCTCTAGCTGCAGATCTGCAGGGACTTACTTCCAGTCATGCAGGAACCTTACCATGTGTGAAGATGCTGTCCACACAGGGTGAAGAGAGAGGCTGGTCTTTGAGCTGACACCTTACTGCTAAGTACTTCTGGAGAAACATTTCCCACTTACTGAGTGTTAACACCTTAAACCATGACAAACTGAAGGTTTTCCTGAGCTGAAGAAGTGTCTCTCACAAGACAAGAGAAAAGTATCTCTCACAAGATGAACCCTCTAGGGGGTGGCATGGTAACCAAAAAATAAGAAAGAAGAGCTAAGCACGTCTGAGAAGAAGAAATAAGGGGGAGAAATAATTTGCTCCAAAGTCAAGTTTTCACTCCTGAAAACGAACAAATAAGGGGCAAGGAAAAGAAAGAAGAACATGGTAGAAATAGATATACTACAAAGAAAAGAGAGAAAGAGGGAAAAGGCTCCAAAAGGTTCAATGTTAAGTGAAAACTGTTTTCAGTATCATATAAGGCACTCCAGCATAGCAGAATTATGTAGCATTCTCTTTGGTTATACAGAGGTAAAAGAGAAAATGGGGAATGACATCTTGCTATGATTGAATAAAAGGTCTAGTCTGAATGCCCACAACACAAATATTCATTAAAGGCACATACTCAAAAAGAGAAATGTTCTCCTCCCCAGATGGAGGTGTCAGAGACCAGGGCTGAGAACCAAACCCCATCAGTTAGGTTTCTTATGTGGTACCAAGATTCTGTGTTCATGGAACAGCTGAATAAAAGGGAAAACAAGATTGGTCAATAGCTGTGAACAAAATGAGGAGGCTATATTCACACAAGAGAACTATTTATCTGTCTTCTAACAATGGCACAGCTGCACAATGCTGTCAGTTGTACTTCACATATGCAGGAATGTTATGGCCTAACATACACCAGCATATAGAGAACTGGAGTATTGATGTATGTGCAATATTGCTGAAAACATTAGGTAAGCACTTCCTCAAAGCAGATACTGTTAGAAAGCAAGAAATACAGGGAAGAATGGCTAGGAAACTAAGACAGCTGTTGCTGTTGTCCAGAGAGTTTCTGTTCTGCCACAGTGCTAAGAAAAGCTGTCAGAAAACAGATCCTTTTATGAAGTAGGAGAAGACTGGGAATAGACGAGGGGAAAAAAATTACTTACTGGCAATTTTGTATGTTGTATCAAGACAGATTGATGTGTTTTCATGCTCCAGGGATAAAGGCAAGGCCTATCACTCAAAGCAGAAATAAGTGTTTTGTCCTTTCATCTCTACTTCTTTTAAAGGTCAAAAAATTTCTCAAACAGAACAATTAGAAGCAGCACATCAAATAAGCTATGAAAGGACTGATAATTTTTATGGAGATACATGGTAGCTATCACTGAAATATGGATGTAAAGCTCCTTTAATTTTATACTGAAACACAGGAAAACAGAATTCTTGTCATTTCATAGGTATTGTTTCTGCTTGTATATCCTATTTAAATGTAGTATCCAAGATCATAGAAACACAATCCTGTTCAAGTTAAAAGACTTCAAGAAGTCATCTAGTCCAACACCCTGTGCAAAGCAGATCCAGCTGCTTGACTCATCCAGTTGAGTTGTTAATATCTCAATATTATATCTCAATAAATATCTCCAAGAATGGAGATCCAATGACTTACATGACAAAACTCTCTGCTTATTTTCCTCAATAATGACTTTTGGTATCATTTAAAATACCAGAAGCTCCAGTTCCATGACATCACTCTTTCTCCACATCATGTCAGAAGAAAGGTTAAGACTGGCTGGTCATGAGAATCACAACTATAATGGCAGAACATTGATCCTCTTTTTGAGGGCCAGTAGATGAAAAATCTTAAGAGGTAGAGATGACTGATTGCTAATCAGGTCAAAGCCTATTCATTTAAATTTGCATAACTTTACCAGCAAAAGCAGCTTTAGTTTAAAGGAAATGAAACCCTACCAGAACTCTCAGTTTCCACCCTCAGAGTAAAACCTCATTTCCACATTTTCTCTACAACATTCTCAAACATACACATTATCCACAGAAAACAAAAAGGGAAGGACTGCAGAGAAGCTGGTTGCCAGGGGACTGCTGTGAAACCATGCCTGCTGGCTGTGACTCACAGGCAACTACTGAAATTTATCTGCATGTCAGTAGACCTTGCTGAACACCCCAAAGGTGACACACCAAGTGAAGACTGGTTATTCAGGTTCAAGCATGAGACACAAAATTTCTGCTCCAGAACTCCCAAATATTTTTGATTTTATACTGCTTTTAGCATAAACAGGCAGAAAGCTAAAAGAATTCTAGAACAAAATACTTTCACAAGTACTCCAACCTTTGTAACATGATCCCCATTTTTAAAGAACAGTCCTTAGCACTGCTGAGAAATATGGACTATTTGGTATGAACACATGAATGTATGCTTCATGGAAAACCACACTGCTTTTACAAAAAGGATTTATACACAGTTATGGTTACATTCCCTTGCAAGTGCTTTTCTCTGCTATATGTTAGGCAAACCATGTAACAAATGTGTGAGCATTCAATGGATATTCTTATTTCTTTTTTTCTTCTTTAATTCAGTTCTTTCTTTTCTAGTATTGCTTCATCCTGACCTTCTCCTAAGCAGCAGTACATACAATGTCAGATATAAGCTCTGTACACCAAGAAAACACAGCAAAGGCAGCTGAATCTCAATAGGTCAATCTGAAACCATGATGTTGAGTTAGAAGTTACTGTTGAGTTTTTTAAGGTCAAAAAATACTTCCAAATGAAAATGACAAATATAAATTTGGCATGCCACCTGCAAAAGCAAATACCCCCAAATGAAGCTTATAATCAAATAAGAATTTTTAAGACAAGCAAACTAAAATAAAATAATACAATATTAATAAGAGTGACTTGGAAAGGGATGCTAGTACATGAGCAGCTAGTCTGGAAAGGGCTTTTGGCAGAATGAAGCAAAACCACAGATGGTGATCATATACTGCATTCTGATATATGCTCTTGGTTCACTGAAAAGTATTCAAATAGTTCTTTTCCTTTGTTGCTGCAGTTATATTAATAATGTTCATATTTATGTGTTGTAAGTATTCCTGTCTCAGTTACATAATTCAGTGTCCTCAATTAAGTCTTCCACCTAATGGCACCTAACAGCTTTGAAAGGCTGCCACAACACTCACCATACAGCATTATCATCAAACCAATAATTAAATCAATCTAATCAACAAATTAGGCTACATCACCTGTGACCCTAAGAAAATGATGGAGCTGAAAGACTTTTCACATTGTAGATGTATATACATGCACATTTAAATATTTAATGTGTTGGTAGTTTTAGTAATGTCCTAGTAGTTAAAAAGCACTTGTAGTATTGGAAATCCAAAATGTTATCATGCTGGTTCATCTGACAACTTAAGATGCTGTAACTTAAAGAAAAAACCAGCGAGAGATCAGCCTTTTCAGCAAAACTTCAGAGTTTCAGAGCTCAGAAGTATTCACTCCTCTCAAGTGCACCAAGGGTGCATTTGCTGACAGAGGGAGAAGGAAGAAAAATCTGTAACTATTTTAAATACCATAATAATTACATTTCTGGGTTTATTATTTCAAAAGGCAACTCTCTTTTTTCCTGAATGACCACAGCATGACCAAGGGTTTAAGTTGAGAGAATTAAGCAACCAGTGATATATTTCTCATTAAGTCATATTCCCTACAAGAATTGCTCTAGGGTTAGCAATTACTGACTTCATTAATTACCAGCTATCTTTTCCTGTCATATTCCACCAGTAACAGAAATATATGCATGAAGTGTTTTAAGAGGTGCTGCTAGAAAAATTCCTACCTTTCTCTCACAGCAGTCCCTTCTAGACACTATCCACAAAAGCAATGCATTCCAGACCCAGTGACAATTTTCTACTGAGAATTTGAAAAGGTATTCGTATTTCAAACACTGTGACTGTAAAATATGCCAGTTCTAAATACAGCTATTAAGACAATGTACTTACTTAGGCTACTCAGTTGTCTGATTATATTTGCCAGAGAAATATTGGTGACACACTCCAATTCATTCTTGATACCTCGGGGCAGAGCTGTGTGGCACAAGTGCCTGGGGTCTATGTTCCTTTTTACCAGTGGCATTCTGAAATGTATCAGAGGACCAGCAAACCTGTAGAGAAAACAGACACAGTTATAAATTTAATTGCAAATATTTTAAATTCAGGTTATGTCTGAAGTTAAATCGACTAATCCTAAGAGATAAAAATAGCTCCAGAGTACTGATGGAATTCCTTGCTCTGTGAGTACCTTAAATATTTTCTTCTCTGCCCAAAGAAAGAGTATTTCATTCTCCCTCTTTAAATCTTTACCTGATTCAGATTCCAGTGAAGTGACAAATAATTTTTTACAGTCCTTGTTTTTTTCTACCCCCCCCCACCCCTCCCAAAAAAGACAGGAAAATCTCTGCAGTACAAAACCATTAGAGAAAGATTTGTTCTTGATCTGTACTTGATCTTGATTTGTACTTCCTTGTTCAGGGCAAGCAAAGTCCAACAAAAAATTCCTTTTATTATGAGGTCAAAGTCGAACTAGTTGTCTATTAGAGGTGAAAGGTAGATATGATTCATTCATTATGTCATGTTACCAGCAGGAGTCACCCTTCTAATCTGAACATCACTTCTAAATCATACATACTCAAGGTATGAAAGGAGGTGTTTCCCTTCCCCCTACACTGCTGCTGACAATAAATTTAGCTAACAATGCATCTTCCAGATATGAAAGTCTCCACAGTAAACCTGTAGTGCAGCATCCTCCAGGACTCAGAAATCCTGCTCATGCACACCTTTCCAAATCCAAAGGTAAATACAGCAAGTCTTTATTAGTTCTACAGACAGCATAAGAATCGCCGCAGGCTGTGAATCCCAGGCTTGTAATTTTCTGCCCCCATGACACTGATTGGAAGCAGTTTACCAGAGGGCAGTTACATCCCTCATCTTATTAGTGCTCCTTATTAAGATCCCTCTACTAAAATCTTTCTTCATGAAAAAGTGATTCCCTAAAATTCTGTATTTTTTCCATCATTTGTCATGTGACACTCCAAATGACCAATGCAAAATTCCCACTTGATCCACAGAGAATGGATACATTTAGTATTGGTGTAACTTACTCTCTCTTCCCACTGCAGAAGAGACTACACTTTTTCCAGACCAAAAGGCAAACGCAGGTGAGGAGTCCCAGTTCCTCAACTGTCCAGCCTGCCTGTTTTCATTGTCCTCTGCATAGAAGTTTTACCCCAAAATGTGCTCAGGATGCAGCCAGGGCTTTGTGTTGAGCCATAGAATGCCCTTTCCCTACAGTATATATATTTATTTGCACTGTTATCCTTACTTGGTCAAAACTGAGAGGGTTTTTTTGCATAATAGGATAAAGTAGAGCTGAAATTTTGCTGACCTAGAACGGCATGGTGAATTAGAAGAGGCAAAGGTGACTGTAAAGGAGTACTTTCACCTCCCAGACTGCTTAGATTTCTCCTTGCCTCGTTTCCTGGGAGTATATTCTTTCACTGAAGGCAGGGCTCATAGCTGAGGGACCCAGGTGGGATCCTTCTGTGGACCTGAGAAACACCTCTGTGTTTCCAGGATCTGATTGCATCTCGTTCACTGCATTTTAACATCACATCTACGACCCTTATTTATATATAACAAAACAATCAAAATATTCTATGCTTTTTTATTTACTTTTATTTCCTAGAAATATCCCAAACCTTTCTAGTCCCCAAGTACTAAAAAGCTAGCCTTTACACACAAAATAAATAAAATAAAAAGTGCAAATCTGAACACTGTCTCAGATAGAAGCAATAAAAAGGTTGAAATGAAAATAAACCCTGAACTACAGCTTTCTTATCACGGTTCCCTAACAGAAAATAAAGGAACCATTCTGTCCCTATCAAAGAAACACAACTAATGATATGTGAGCAATGCTCTACAGAAGCAATTAAATATTAATTCCAAAGTTGAGCCCTTTCTTGATTACTGCTTTAATGACAGTGTCATATAAATATCAAGTAGACAAGTCTTTTAAAGATGGTCCAAGCAAGTATGTAAATAAACATTTTCATGGAAAAATTTCACATTTTCAACATTTTCCAATATCTGAATAATACTGTTGTGGCTGCCCTACACAAACACATAGTATAACAAGAAAAGGTAGCAGTAGGAGCAGTAAGTGTGCTAAAAAGTGTAGTTTTCAAACAAGAATAAACTTGGAAGGGAAACAAACCACGGAAGATATAACTGACACCTTCAAAATTATGCCTCCTGCTTGAAAACTATGCAAAACCTGAACAGAGGATATTTACCAGATTCCCACAGAAACAAAACAAGGGAGGCAACAAAGGAAAATACCACTTAAACATGCTTATAGCAAAGGAAAAGGCATTTCACATAGTGTTTAGTAAGTTCTGGAACTAATTGCCACAGGATGCTCTATACAACAAAAGTACCTGCTGGTAATACGTCCACTATGGACCTCATGTTCTTTGGAGTTTGTTGCAACCACTAGAAGGTCTTGATGGTTCCTCCCCAATTGCAACTAATGATCCCAACACAGGGAGCAACAGGTGTGCAACAGCAAATGGAACTTTACCCACACAATTTCTTCACTCCTATAAAAATGTTTTTCCTAACGTAGTTCATAACCAGAAAGCTGAAAAGATCTGAAATCCCTGTATTTATCATATAGCTTTAGAGCTGTGAAAGAGGAAAAAACAAAAAGGAATTGTTACAATCTACTATATCCTTCAGGCAAAATGCAAAAGAAATACACACACTTTCCCCTCCTCCCTCCCTGCTCCCAAACCATGCATTACCCAAGCCACTGGGGCAGCACAGGAAAAATTCATTCCTATGTCATGAAATCCTGTTACCATGTCAGTCCCAAGTAAGCCCTGGAAAGTGTTCATAACCCCAGCCAGGCAGAAGAGAGAAGCAGCTTGTCAGTGCATAAGAGGATCCCTCGGTTGAGAGGTTACATGACACCTCCTCAGAGGCTTACAGCTCTCCTCCTGTCACACAGGTCTCCCTCCCCTCAGCTCCGCTCCTCCCGGCTCAAAACTCAGGGAGCCAAGGCAATCCTCGAACACAACTACCTCCTCTTCCCTGCAATTCCATGCAAATCTTGGGAGGCAGCTCTTCTGAAGTGAAGCAGCACTAGTTTACACTCAGCTAGTTGGAAGTACTTTACTCCAGAGTGATCTTAAAGTGAAACTTTTTTTTACAAAGAGATGCTGATGTCTTTTGTAGAGCCACTATTGAAAACTCTCCTGCCCTGCTTCCTATACATCCTTTGAAACACTCTGAATCCACTTGAGAAGCCAGCTCTAATCTTCTTTGCAAAACCCTTTGCTACTTCAGTTGCACAATGGCTGGCAAACTCACTCCCCTCACATATGCTTCAAGCACAGAACACGACTGTGTGTACATAACGCCTGCCTCATGTTTTCCTTAAGCTACCATGCTCTCATACGTGATTTTTCAGGAATTAGGTAAAATGCTTGAGTTGCTTTTCAATTTGTTCCTATTACTTAAAAAACAGCAGAACAACGGCACTAATGAGAGCTAATTAAAATGTTTTCAGAACAGCAGCCTTAATGAGATTTGACCACACTTCTTTTCAAAAAAGCGAGTTGTTGAGTGTGTTGCACAGTCCTCTTCAGCTATTATGGGTCTTAGGGGATGAGTGAAACTCCTCTCTGTCTCACAGGTCTCAAGCACTGCTGGCAGCAGCTGAGACCTCTGCTTTGAGGGCACCTGTCCCCCACAGCCACAGCCCTGGCTCCGAGCAGGACGGTGTCCCCTGCTGCTGCTGCTCAGAGAAGGCCCTGGGGAGCACTGGGGCAGGACACAAGCTGCCACTTTCCCTTCGACACCTCCCGTGGAAATATTTCAGAACTGCCAAGGTGTGTGGAGAAATGTTGCATGACTTACTAGAAGCTTGTGAAAAATCTGAAATGTCAGTAGTCGCAGTAACGATTCAGGTTTTCTAACGAGTGCAGTAAGACAAGTAGGAATGAAAGCACAACAATAAGGTGGGGAAAATGAACTAATCTGCCCAGCAGTTTAACTAGAAATTAAACTACACTTCATTTTCAGAACTACTTTCATTTTCAGAAGACTAATGAAATTTCATGATCACATGGTTTCTATTAAGGAAAGTTTACTTCTGATTAGGTTACATTTGATCCTTACTAAAATTGTTATTATTTTCTTAGTATTAATGAAAGATATTAATCTATTATTTTTTCTAGAACATGCTAATAATCCAGCACTGAATGCCCTTGCTTTGATAGAGTCAAATTCATTGCCAGTCATTTCTAGATTATATCTTTAGACCTCAGTATTACAATACTACTTGCAATTTTCCTTTAACAATGTGCAACAGCAATGCCTTTCATATGCCCCATTTAATTGATCATGTTCCAGCTGCTGGCAGAACAGACCGCAGTTTCAAATGCAATGATCAATTTAACACTTCCCCCACCCACACTTAGAAACACAAATAGAATATATAATAGTTTTTATATTTGCTTATATAATCGTGTACTAAATGCAACTACGCTATACACAAGCTAATAAAAAAAAAAAAATGTGTTAACAAATCTAGTAAAATCAGAATTGCATAAGTTTAAAAAAATCAAGCTCATTCTCCTGGCAAATTTTCTTTTAATTATATTATAAGACATCTTAAGTCATACCACTTGCAGAAAATCCAAAGGTGAAGTTCTTATAATCCACACCTCTACTATGAAAGGCAAATGTACAAAGAATTCGTGTTCCTTGTTTTTCTGCAGCTCTCACTGCAAGATCAAGATCAGGTATAAGCTTAAGAAACAGACACCTACAGTGTGGTGTCCTTCAACAAAGTAGGCCATAACCACCTACTGCTGAGTCAATGCAACGATTTTAAAACTCTAAAGGCAATTAACATCCCTTAAAGGATATATCTTAGAACTGACAAGATGACAACTGACATCTTAAATTGGCAATTCAACAGAAATGTGTTAAAATTGAGGTTTTGAAATCCTTTCTGTTGTAAACCGTGTCACAGAATGGAAAACCTTCTCCTTGGAACGTTTCCCTCAAATCTCAGGCTTCTGCAACTCACTTTCAAAAAATTTTTCTAACTGCAACTAACTAGGAAAAGACTTTACTGTAACTAAAAAAGCATGCAAAAGAAAACAAATGCAGAATATATTACTAGGATATGATGTTGATATCACTGTTCTTCAAGAATGAGTGTAAAATGAATCGTTTTCACCTTAAGACCTCCTATACTGGATCGCCTATTCAAAGAGTTGTTAAGTATTTACAGAATAATAGAATATCCTGAGCTGGAAGAAATCCACCACTATCATCAAGTCCAGCTCCTGGCCCTGCACAGGACACTCCAAGAATCACACCATGTGCCTGAGAGTGTTGTCCTAATGCTTCTTGGAATCAGACAGGCTTGGTGCTGTGACCACTTTCCCAGGGAGTCTGTTCCAATGCCCAGCCATGCTCTGGGTGAAGAACCTTTTCCTCACATCCAACATAAACCTCCTCCAACTCAGCCTCATGCTGTTTCCTCGAGTCCTGTCACTGGTCATAGGAGCCTGGTCAACCTAAGGAGCAATGCCTATATAGGGCATAGAATGGAAGTTGATAATTTCTTTTTTAATTAAATCATAGAGTCACCACTAAAATATTTTATTTGTAGTCACAAATATAAAAAATACTGTTCCCCAAGTAATAGCAACAACAGTTTCTCAAAATGTTCTCCAAACATTTTGTTGCTGAACTGAAGACAAGATATTCAGGGATAGATTAACGTCAATGGGTCACTGAAGGCTCTATCTCTAACATTGTATAGGAAAGCATTTGATTAGCAAGAAAGTAATTAACAGATTGTGAAAACCAAACTACCTCATGCAACCATAAAATATATTTAAAATTAATTTGTAATATTTATTCTGTATTTAATATTGACTGACTTCTGCATTGTATTAATTGTCTGTGGCAATTAGTATTTTCCTCCTGTAGAACAATCTGTAATCATCTCAGCACATCTGTCACATCAGATAAGCACAAAAGAGAGCACTGTCACAAATATGGGTAGAACTTGAGTTCTACTCAATCTCTAAGGCATAATTATGGACAGTGTTAAAGAATTATTGTTCAGCTACTACCATCCAGCCAATTTTCTCTCAGATGTGAACCACAAGACTACAGTCTCTCCCCCATGCCTGTATGCACACCTGCATGCACACCTGCACATTCATCTTCAAAGCACATGAAAAAACATTTGAAAATCAATTTGGATTTCATTACAGACACAAACTACAGCCACATCTACTTCTTTGTCACAATTTAAAAGTTTAATATTTATTCAGATAAACAAATGAGAAAAAGGGCAATAATTTTTTACATTGGAGAAGAAAAAGCTGTCTTTTAAGCCCTGTGTAGCTTGTGATTATCATGAATTAGTATCTTAAAAGTAAAGGCAATTTTGGCAAGCTATGGGTGGAAAGAAATCGAGTGATTGATAATTTGTATGCTGACTTTTAAGAGCTTTATCTGTGATAAATTAGCTTTTCAAGAAAATCTTCAATAGCTACTGTCACTGAGATGACTCTGGTGATGGCAGTGCCAGCAGAGTTCTCAGTACGGGCAGCAGTGCAAAATCGGTTGCAACAAGTACAAGCTCATTAACAGAAACAGCAGCAACTTTCAGGGGAGGAGACTGACAGACCAGTTGATAACCACAGGGGCTGTCTCAAGTTTGAGAGGAAACACCACCCTATTTTCAGGGAGTGAAACTGCAATCTGGGTCAAGTCAATGAGCTCAGTGTAACAAAGTACAGCATCATAACATGCAGCAACCCCTCCCCAGCCTGCCAGTCCAGCCCGCAGGGCTTCCACGCCATTTCCCACTCTGCTGGGGAAAATCATTCACCTTTCCACTCTGGCTACAACCCCCTCTTTAACTGTGGGCCTTCCTCAGTGTCCCCACTCACTTGTCTGGAATTCCTCCCACCTGTGTTTTGTTCAGGCTGCCTCTGGCCCCTCTTGTCCCAGTATGCAGGTGAGAGAGGCTGTTACAATCATTTATACACTCTTTTTTCATGAAAAATTTCATTCTGATTACATGTACAGAGCAAAAACATAAGGCATCCTAAATATAAGGAGAGAATATCAGGCCAAATTTGGTTTTTTTTCCCAATACTAGTGCAAAATGTGAAAGAGTTAAAAAAACAGCATCTGGATTTTGCAAATCTCATCCCTATTGTTAAGCAGAATTCTTATTAATGAAATGGAATTCAAACACAAACAATTCAGAATGAACCAGCTTAATAACAACTGTGGCTTTTCAAGATAGGTTTTTTTACAAGGTTAAACACAGCTTGATTTCATATAACAGAAGTTCCAGAATATAAACAAGTATCAACTGATTTGTCAATTTATTAAGCATCAAATGTTACTTCCTTCCTTTCCCACTACCTTCCCAACAGCTTCCATCTTACTATGGTGTCATTTAAGTCATTAAGTCATTCATGGCAACTTTAACAAATCTACAGGAAAAAAAAAAAATAAATCCAGCCATCATTACTACAGTTGTCTTGCTAATAACTGTAAAAGTATCTCTGTTTATCTTAATACAGAAGCTATTTAAATCAAATTGCTCTTGGAAAAATAAAAAAAAAAAAACGTTAAAAATAAATCAGGTTCAACACTACCTACCCTGAACAGCAGGACTGCTGGGGGCAATAAGGCACTAAGCCAGTTACACTTCTGGCTTACAGACAAAACTCAATGAACAAAGCTAGACGTGACACTGTTTAGCATTTCTACAGCAAGAAACATTTAGACTTACAAATTTCCTTCACATTAAGTATGTTAAGTAAAAATAGAAGTAATAAAATTATAATGAACTTTTTTGGTATAACAGCTTATTTCTGAAATACATATAACATAAAAGGAACACACAAAGACTAAAATTTCTGATTTGAAAAACTCTCCTAGGTCTATTTAAAAAATGAAATAACACCACTAAGGATTTCCGGATGCTGGATGTGAATTAATTGGTATTTAGACTTGGTTTTCCTTATAATTCTACTTCTTAGTATCTTGAAACTAAAACTTTTGCTACATGTATGATGAACCAATCCCTTCATGACCTGTCATATTTTAAATGTACAAAACAGTAAATAATCAGAAACAGAATTACATTCCTCAAATCCAAATCCTAAAGGCACAACAAACTAATCACTGAGTTCTTTCCTTCCAATAAAGCACTATATTACACTGAAGATTTACAAAATCAATCTTGTCAATAGTTCACTGAAAAGATGAGAATCATTATACCCAAACAGGCACAAGTTGCAATGATAGTTTACAAAAAGATAAAATAAAATTTTAAAATTAATGAAATTAAACAAATGTGTCCATATGTTAATGGAGGAATATTTAAGACATATGGAACCACATCTCATTTCATTGTTAAGATATTAATCAAGAAAAAATAGTGACTTCTTGCACTTGCATTTCTATTAAGCTTTTTGAAGAAGTTAATTAAAAAAATATAAAGCATATGCACAACATATTTGCATAACGTACATGTACAGACACATATGGCTACCTCAAAATAGAAATATTTTAAATTATTATATGTAAGATTAGAAAAAGAGCTGCAAAATTTCTTATCAGCATTACTAAATATTATTCAGAATATCCCATACTCATTAATTTTCTCCTAGTGAGCTCCTGTCAGGTCATTTGATTAATAACAATTTTGGAAGTATCCTGGGTTCTAATTAAGGTACAGCCAAGAATGCTTAAATTAATTTTTGATTACAAGTTTTCCTCTTTTCCCCAAAGGCTAAAAATGTATTAATGCATAACACAGTACAGAACTTGAAATTGCTTTTTGAGACCTATGTTTTATCTGATGACATTTTTTCTCTCTGCATTAATCTAGTCTTCTTTAACAGTTTCTATGTATAGTGTATAACACAAAAGCCCCATGATGGATTGTAACAAAAGCTCTTTATTATAGCCTTGACAGAGACAGATAACTAATCCAGTGTTAATTTAAAATCAAAACCTTAGTACCAGAACTAAAGGTACCATTTCTGTGGTTTAAGTATATCTTATCATAATATACTACCTTGGAAAATTTTCTTCCATTTTCCTTGAAAATAAATATTCCACACAGTAACAGTTACCTTTGTCACATAGTCCTTTGCCAATCCATGATAAGACCTATTACAAGCACAAGGGAATTTTATAACAGTCTAACAAAATCTACCAAATGCACACAAAAATCAACGCCGATACACTTCTGCTGCACGGCTACAACCGCCTGCTTTTGCATGGACGATATTTTGTGGCAGTAAAGGATAAATATTTAAAGAGAAGGTACCTGACCTTGCTGGCTGCTAAGCAAGGCAGCCTGGCAGGCACTGGGCAGGCCAGGGGGTGCACCCTGGCTACGGCTCGGAGCGGCTGCGCGCCCATCGGCGCGGCCCTGGCAACCTCCAGAGCTCCCGGGGAGTCCCGGGCTGGGCTCTGCTCAGGGCAGCCAACACCTCCCAGGCTGCCCCTTCCAAACAGGCTGCCCCTTCCAAACAGGCTGCCTCTCGCACCAAGGCATTAGAATTCAACACACAGTGCCCTGCCCTGACAACAGGGCTGTCCTTACAAAGGAAACACAGACACGCTCCCCCCCGCTGACCAAACTGCCCTTTTTCCCCAGACACAAGTGGAGAACCCCCTGAAGGCAAAGTGATTAGGAAATAATTATTCCTTTGGTACCAAGCTGCAACGGGTAAATATTAAATTATGATGTGCCAGAAATAAAAGAAATGAGTTGCTGTGCAGTGGTGAGGAAAGGAAGGAAGGGGAATACAAGAGTCTGGGCGTTGTGTTGGTCTTATTGATGAATCTGAGAAGGAAATTGCATATTAATCAAATAATAAATGATGTTGGGAATCTACAGTAGTAATTAGACCAATGTACAGAGGGCTGTGACTAAGAAGCATCAATGAAGGAGCTACTTATGCATTTCCTGTATATTAATTCAGCAGTGATACACACTATATTAAACTAGTACTCCCTTAGTAAACAAAGTAACAGGTGTCAACAATGACTATCAGCAGCTTTTCCTGCCTCAGAACATTATCAGAGATTTGAAGAAGTGATGTTTACACTGCAAGAGCCACGAATGAGTCATGTACTTAAGAATGAAATCTTCCCTGCACTTTATGCTATGACACCAAGTGCCTAAACGCATTTTATGCTTGGATGCCAAACCCACAAATGACAGATTATTGGGTTTGATTTTCTTTTTCACATTTTTAAATACAGAATTAAGATATACCAATCATCAAGTGGGATATAAAGACGTGTAATAATCATCTTATTACTACTAGCTTCTTTGTAGATGAATTCCCCCCCCCGAACAATGAAATTCCCGAAAAGATTTGTTGCAAAAAAGCCAATGCACAGAAACATTTTCCCTGTCTATTGCCATTTCTGTTACTTATCATGTTTGAAGAGCTGTGCTGCAGAAAAAAGGTATCAATATCTACAGACAAGTTATTTATTTTGAACTGAAATGTTATTAAATATTCCACAGTCCAGAAACACTGATGATTTAACAATTATTTATATTATTATAACATATAAAATATAAAAATAAATATTATTTTAATAATGATTTATACTGTGGCAGGCTAGAAACAGATCATCCTTCACTTAGTGTAACACTAAAACTCCCCACTGAAGTGAGTTAAAGATTTGCTAAGTAAAGACTGGAGGACTCAGATGTGCCTGTTTTCTACGCAGTGAAGTGCTGTTTGGGTCAATAATTTTTCCATTCAATATCATCATTTTAAATAGGGTATTATGTCACACCCTTTCTGTGCTAGCAATTCTACTAAGTTATAAACTTCTACTCTTATTTAGCAGGAAAAAAAATTGAGGGGTCCAGACGAGGACCACAGAGATGGATCAGAGGGCTGGAGCACCTCTCCTATGGAGACAGGCTGAGACAGTGGGGTTGCTCACTCTGGAGACAAGAAGGCTCTGGGGAGACCTTACAGTGCCTAAAGGGGGCTGCAAGGGAGCTGGAGAGGGACTTTTTACAAGGGCATATAGTGATTAGAGAAGGGAGGATGGCTTTAAACTGCAAGAGTTACAGTTAAATAGATATTTATTGTTTAGAACAGACATTAGGAAGAAATTCTTCACTGTGAGGGTGATGAGACACTGGGACAGGTTGCCCAGAGCAGCTGTGGATGCCCCATTCCCAGAAGCGTTCAAGAGCAGCCTGGATGGGGCTGTGAGAAACACGGCCTATGGCACTAGGTTATCTTCAGAGGTCCTCTCCAGTACAAATAATCTTATGTTCTCTGAATACTTTTATTTATGACATCATTTGTTGCTATTGCCTACTCTAAACTTGCAACTGCATAAATTCAATATTGTGAATTCTTTTTTTCCCCAGTTAAGTTTCTTGCATCGATGTCCTTTGAAGGTTGAAGTCCCAGTTACAGACCCTCAAACTCCTGGTTGTTTAAGTAGCTATTCTGAAATGAAATGAGATTCTTTACAGGACCACATTTAGAATTTGCAATAGGAAATTTTTTTCTATTAGCCTGATTTATATGACTTCCAATGAATAAATAAATAATTTTTTACAGAAAATCACGGAAACTAGTCATGCCAATATTTATTAAGAAGAAATGTGAGCTATTTGCCCTTCTGTCATAACACTGATGGAAGATTTATATAAGAATCAGTATTTAGCAAATTTAGGTAACAAGTAGGGATTACATGCATGAAAGTTTTTTAATGTGCTATATTTTAATAAATTAATTTTAATATTCCACAGTTTCTGCAAGCCATAATTTAAACACCTTAAAATATCTCTCATAAGGAAAAACTTATTTTCCAGACAAAACTAGTTTTCTTTGTAATTCTATAAGCAGCATTTAAAGTCCTCATATTTACATAAGTATTTTTCCCTCAATTTAAATACTCGAGTTAATTATAGCCAGCATTTATTTTCACTCTGCATGCCTGAGTTTGAGAAGTATTCTTGCCATGAAATGAATAAACACTGGTGAGAAAACTAATTTTTTTGTGAAGATTAGAACTAATTAAAGCTAGTCCTCTCAAGGCTTTCGTGTCATGGTTGATTGTGAGCTTTAACTAAAGCTGTTCCCATAATTGGGATATCTGTAGAATGCCTCTCCTCTCTGGTTTCCTGTAGCTATTTACATGTAAACTAACACTGTCACCTTTCCATTGCCCGTAACATTTGCAAAGACATACATTTTAACAGTATGTACAGGAGTCCAACAACGTTTCAAATATCTGTTCCCTATGAAGTTTCTCCTGAATTTGACAGTCACTTGAAAATATCGAGATGAAACAGGAATCAGATAGACAAAGAATGACTGTATTCACCTCCTTTTCTTGACTCCAGGTTTGGAAATTTGATTTTGAAAAATTTTAAGTTGGTTTTGTGCTATGCATCAAACAATCATTACTTAAAGCTACTAACTTAAATAACTGAAGGCACAAACATGAAAGAAGAACATTTTGAAATTGACACATCCTTGTCCTTTATGATTTGGGCTTGGAAATACAAAATCCATGCAAATGAAAACTACAGTGGCCTAACTGGAGATGCCATCTCAATTTCAGGCAGTGAGAAACTAGTTTCATTTGGAAGTTTTTCAGGGGAACTTCTCCCCACTGGGTCAGAAGAGTGTTTTCAGTTGTGCATTCACCTTACATCAGAGTGCTTAACAGAGAGACAGTAGAGGTACACCCACATGGTTTATGGCATCAACAGGATTAAGTCACTGTGAGCAAAAAACCTGCAGGTACATATTTATCAGGGAAAAGAAGGTGTCCTCAGTCTGCAGGGAAAACATCCTCAGGCCTCTTACATGTGACAATCATAGCACCTTCTATGAGAAAGGAAATACTGACTTAACACAGATCTCCCCGAGGGAGTCAAGGGACCAAAAACAGGAAAAGAAGGTAAATCTGTTTATTCTTGATACAACATAGCAAGAAGATTAGCCCAGCCAGCCACGAGGAAGGGTAGATCTAGTGAGGGAGTTAATAAAGTTGGCTCTTTCTCTCTTAACAAATATTTAGCAGAGAGCAGATAGTGAAAGAATAGGGATGTAGAAATGAGATTATCTTTAGCTGTCTCTACAGGGAGCTCTGAAAAGATAGCTTGGAATTGTTAGGCTTTGAACTAGTACATATAATTATCAAGTAATAAAGATGCCTCAAAGGTAGATAATGTAAGAACTCGATAATTTCAGTAATTCCTCTTGCAATTAAGATATGCTAACTGTAAAAATTCAGAGAATTTAGGACACAATATCAGAGCAGAACTGTATAAAATGCTACTCATCAAATATTGGTGCTGTCATCAAAATACAGGTTTCAAGCTTAGGAAAAGATAGGAAATGGACATGTCTGTGAAGACACCAACACAGTCACTTCAGCACCCTCTGAGGACAGCAGCTGGAAATCACCATAGCCAGCTCAGTGCTGGAGTTTCCACAGAATGCCCAGAAATCACAGGTGCCTAAAAAGACCCATCCATTTCATTCACTTTTTTCTTTTTTTTTTAACCAAGGACATATGGAACAAACAGGAAATCAAAAAGGCCTCCATGTACTTCAGGTTAACTCTATGTACCCTCCTCGAAGCACAGGCACCAAAGGTAGGATGATTCTTGCTTCCTGAACAACAGCCTGATGTTTGAAGAACTCACTCAAGAAATGGAAAGACTGATTAAAGGATGGACACAAGATTTAGAGGAATGAGTTCATGCCTCCCTTACTGCAGTAATCAAAAGCATTAAGTCAAGAACACTTCTGTGTGAAGGCACTTGAAACCAAGGAAGTCAAATCTTATCCAGAAACTGGGATATTAGTCGCAAGTGGCAGAACTTGGTTCCCACATCTTAATCCCAGAAAATAATTATGTGTGTGTGTAGTCATTAGATAAAACCATTTTCAGAATTATTTATTAGAAAATTAGTTATGTTTTTATTACAGTTTAATGCCCTGGTCACTTTAAAGGCATTTTTTCCTCTCTTAGCTCTTTCTCCTCTAGAAAGGAGAAGACATAGGTTTAAATCACCTATCTTGAGTGCTGTACCCATATTTTTCAGTGCTCTAATCTGGCATAACCAACCAAATGTTCTATCAGTCAGAGACAGCAATGACCACTCTCAGATGAGATGAAACTGGTCTTAGATCTAATCCCCAACTCATTTTTTCAAGCTTCTCCTGGGAATAATAGAGAATTCAGGAGGCTATCCACATACCTAGACAAATTAAGCACCTCTAAGCATGGGTGACCTAAGTTAAATGTCTCAGTTAGGAAGGGAGGAGCTTAATGTTTTTATAAACACAGCATTAAGGAGTCTTGGAAAATAAACAGATCTTGCTATCTGTGATGGATATATTTTGGGTAGGATATGTCATGCTTAAACCACAAATCTAATCCTGTGTAACGGAAAACACAATGCTGTACAATCCTATTTATGAACTAAACTAATCAAGCTCCACCTTAAATCTAGTTACAACCTTGACCCTAACATTTAATTAAGTATAATTCACTCCTTAGATGACAAGAGACAGTATGCCAATTCCTCTCTAGACTAATAATTAATATTAATTTTTTCCCGGTTTAGAATTGTTCTTCATTGACCACTTACCTTAAAAAATTCTGTCTCTCCAACTGTACTTTTATGCTTTATTATCTTTTCTGTTTTACATAACTAAAACATATTATAAATTAATTTAAGTTCGTTAAAAGCAGGAAACAGTATGCCTGTGTGAGGGAAGAGAAGTTGTGTAGCCAAGGAAGTTCAGAATACTTTGATTAACATGTGAACTTTGTTTCAAGTCAGGAGGTGTTCTTTGGATATTGATTCAGGTTATTTTATTAACTTACAGATGAGAAGCCTGTCCAAGAGTCTGGAGTTAGAACACTGAAACACCAGTTAGGAACCCATACAATCTGAAGACATCCCAGAAAAAGAGTGGACATGGAATTTAACATGGGATTCAGCATAAGGATGGGCTGTTGTTATATGGCACAGAATACCTGAGTCACTTAGTGTATGGGAAGAGGATGTAGGCTTGGAGGTGTTTAAAAGACATGTAGATGTGGCACCTGGGGACATGGTTTAGTGATGGCCTTGGCAGTGTAAGGCTATTGATTGGACTCCATGATCTTAAAGGTATTTTCAAGGAGAATGATTCTATGATTCAGCCAAAACTTCATGGGAATATTCATCCAACAAATTCAGACAGTCTTTTTATAAGTAAAACAAGCAAAATTAATTAATAAAAATAATATTTCTATGTAGTAAAATCCTGATTTCAATGACAGTATAAAATATTTTTATACCACTAAAATTCTGAGCAACAAATTTGAAATAATAAAAAAGTTAAATTTCTATTTTTCCCAATAAATATTATAAATAGAATTTATAAATAAAAATCCTTGCCTTACTGTACATAGCACAATGACAGATGCAATTAAATAATAATAGTCTGCTTCATTATTTTTGGTTATTCTGCAAGATCTTCAATCAAAACCTCTATCAAAAGACCACAAAATAACAAAGTAGGAAAGTAAAAAGCTTGCTCAAAAAAATTACTACCTTTAATGCAATCCGAAATAAATTAATGCTTCTGAACGCAACAAGTAAAAGGTAAAGCAGCCACCAAATGTCATTTATATTACTTGCAGATCAATACTACAAGAGACATGGCCATGCACATAATAGAGTAGATAATGAGTTCTTACTAACAGTCTGGAGATGCTCTGCATCAGTAAGCAGGAGAGAACACCACATTGGTGACAAAACTGATAGTGGTGTTCATTCACTAACAGAACACAGTTTTATAATTATATGTAGATACAATGAAAGGTCCCAAAGATGAAATTTAAAAAAAGAAAACCTAACTTGGATTGGCAAAATACAATTTCTGCACATTTCTGAAAAAACACAGAAACTTTATCTGTTTTTATAATCCATAACCTGTTTGGTAATCTTCCCAAGGAGTTAGATTCTCCTGTGGTGAAAAATACTACCAGAACTCACTGCTGAACCTGGACTAAAAAGGCTAACAAAATTACCAGTGTTGATAATTTATATTTAACTCATGTGGTAACTCCTGCATGCTTGGAGTTCTATAAGAACTCAGATGCTCATTGCCATGTACGTGTTCAGATGAACTAAGATTTATCTTGCATGGCAACTCCTACGTGCTTGGAGTTATTCTGTGAGCGTTGAGATGATCATTCCAATGAACATGAGCCAGGGGGAGGGAGCAGTGCAGTAATCTGAGTACTAGAGCAACAAGAAAGGAGGTTTCAAAATTTATATCTTGATCATACGCTGAACCAATTTTCCTCTAAAGAACTAATCAGAACTAACAACAAAAACCAACCCCCCAAAAAACCCAAAAAAACCCCAACAAAAAACCCCCAAACCAAAAAACAACCAATAGAAAGAAGACAACTCCTCTGTTTTAAAATTTAAGCTACCTCACAAGTCCAAAGCATCTTCTTCCAATACCCACTTTATATCAGGTATTGCTACAGGGATAATATTTTGCTAATATAAGAGAAAAGGAAGAAAAAAAAGTAACAGTGACCTTGCACAAGACTTTACAGTTATACCATTAAATTATCATTGTATAAGTATTTGGACAACCTTGCCCATAAATAAAAAGGATTAAAGTAATTGCCCAGCCCTTGTAGTCATACAGTCATTCCTAATGAAGGCTGCAAGTTTACCTAGCCATAATTATTCCCCACTACTGATATCACTCAAAAATGTTACTGCTCATTGAACAACGAGAAGCATCTTGTCACCTAATTAAACAAAATAACCAAATGATTATGCAACACTAGGGGCAAAACTGTTGAAGATGAGGAGATGCTTGTTCTTTGTAGACCTAGTCAAGATAACAACAGTAATGATTAAACTGAAAAAAAACACTTTAGCTTTTCTCATTACAAAACCAGATAATTTCACTGTGAAGATGCTTTGCTGAGAATGTTTCGTTTAAATAGTTTTCAATAACCACCGTGTTTTTTTAAAAATTTCTAATAGCCAGTATTGGATGAGCAGAAAATAAGTTCCCACACTTTTCAGAAGTCTGCATGAGGCTGATACATTTTTTGTCTTCAAGGGGCCTCAGTTTCTTCACTGCTACTTCCAACTTTCTTGAAGGTCGCCTGTTTCTCTAAAAATAACTGCAGATGAGAATAGCAATTCTACCAAATCTCCTTTCAGCTTCTGGTCAGGATCACACAAATAGCACTGAACATGTGATGGTGGGCACCCCTTGACATCAGGCAGCTACAAAGGGCACGAAGCCTGCTGGAATGGCTCCACAGGGTGAGTTCCTCAGCATGAAAGCGCTCTTACCCAAAGACTGTACCTCCACTTCAGGAAGCCCTGACATTTCCTTCAAGACAAAGTCATTCCACTTTGCACTTTTGTGCAAAAAAAACCCACAAGGAGCTCTGCCAGGACTTCTCAAAGGAGAATTGCCGTGGGACAACTGGCAGAATTTCTTGCTGGTTTGAGTCACTTTGGAGAGACCCCAACTTGACAGCTGAACTCTTTAATCAGCCATGTTCATCAGAGCACATTTTGAATCCCTGTTTGCTTTCCAAACCCCTCCAGACTTTCTAAGGGGAAAAGAGGCAGGCAGCAAAGGCAACTTCTGCCACTCCTCCCTTCAGCCTGCTACCCTGCAGAGGTCACTCAGCAAGATCTGTCTCTGTGTTGAACATATCCTGATGCTCAGGAGACTGAAGACTGCAAGAACCCACAATGAGCAAATCTCAAGTGCTCCTGTGAGAGCTTTAAAAGACTCAAGGAATCATAAGTAAGTAAAAGTGAGGGGAAATTTCAGGTCATCTACAGTCCATTCTTCCACTTCAAGGGAGGTTCAATTATGCTCAAGTTATTACTAGCAAATGCTCAGTTAACCTGTCCTTAGAAACATCCACAGGTGTCTTAAGAAGTCTGGCAAACTTTCTCACAGAAAGTTGTTGCAACATTTCACAAAAACTACAGGTCATCTGCATACTTGATCACAAGTATATTTCATTACACCTGTGAATAAACATTATTGCCATAAGTGAAAAACACTGGGAAAACATAGGAGAAAAGATGGAGGTGTGGTGGGGGGCGGCAGGAGAATTATCACAACAAAAGTAGCTCATCTAGGGAAACATTCTAACCCCCAGAAAAACGTGCCTTGGTTTTTTGTCTGACTCAAAGCCTCAATCAAATAAGCTCTGGCAAATTTAGTTTAAGCTGTCAGTGGTGTCTGCTGATGTACTGAGCTGACAGTAAATGTCCACTACCTGTGAGGCAAATTCCAATTGTTACAAATATTGTACACACAGAAATTAAATTCTTAATTGGTAATGCTACTGGATTATTCACTTACATTTTCCTATTGAAAAGAGGAAGTAAACACTATATTCAGTATTCAACAAGTTTTAAATTATCATCTTTGGTTTGGTGTATACTATGTGTTACTTCTTCTAGTATTAAAAGACACTCTTTAGAGATGCTATACAAATTAAATATGAAGTTACTGCTTGCTCCTCTGTACTACAAATTTCCTCATATGTTAATGGAACTATGTATAAAATAAGACAATTAGATAGTCACAATACAAAAATATAAAGGAAAGGGGAGGACTTTATCATAGAGCTCTGAAGAGCTGTCTGAATTTCACACAAAGGACTTAGTGGGTGGGGGAGGGAACACAGAGAGTACCTACTTATGTTATTCTCATTATTTAAACTACAAGCTTCTTGGAGCTTGTTCACTGAAATGAGGATGGCTAATCTTAAGTATTCAGTAAATTCCACAGATCAGCTGAAAAGTCTTCTGAGGCATGGATTAAAGAACTTTCACAAGGCATCCCTAGTTCATGCATGGGCTAACTGCTTCAAAACAGCATGTGCTAATTCTGTATAGGTAGAGACCATACTCTACAAATCCTGCTAGGATAATTCTAAAGTGTTCAGGGCGTTAAAACTGGATAAAATTAATCCGAAAAAGGCCAAATTATTTGTGCAGGTTCTCCTAGTAGAGAACACAGCACAAAGGGTAAAGAAGTAATGTTGAAAATTGTGAAGGTTTTCTTTTTGTGCTTATTATTATTTTTACTGCAGTATCATGTTGAGAGTCTATTTAGTGCTAGATGCGGAATTACACAACTCCTGCCCTGAAAATCTCATTTAGTTTTAGAGGTCAAATATCAAATAATTGTGGAATCCTGACCTACTGGCACTGGAGTCACTTAATACTGGAGATCAGAAGGAGGAAATGCTTATTATGTGACTTGGTTGTTTTCTGAGTTTTTTTCCTAATTAAAGTAAAATGCCATTTCCTTTTTTTGAACAAAAAAATAATTTTCCTCTTATAATGACAGAGATATACATTTAAAACAAAAACATTCTGTCAAGCATATAATTCTAATTTTACTATTCTGGCTGATCTGTTCAGCTATTTGTTCCATTTTACTGTTCTGGGCTTTCAACAGAAGAGCTGGAAAAAGTACACATTTGCATATTTCTACATTACCAGTGTTTCTACATTAACAGCATGTACTATACAGCTCATACTTCCAGTGCATAACTCTGAAGACATATAATTTTGTACTTCTCCTTGCAATTTTTTCATTTCTAACTTTCATTTTATATACAATTACATTTTAAAATGTGTTTTAAATGCTTAATTTTATCAAATTATTAATGCCTATGTTTCAATATTTATGGAATGTATTAATAATTCAGAACACATTATTTATACTTTCAGCATTAGAACAGGAATTGAAAATGCAACGGACCATTTTACATCAATTTCTTGTCCTAAATAAAAACATTAATATACCAGGCATATTGGAAACTTTGTGGAAGGAAGCCTGGGAACAAAAATATACAAACAGTGATAACAGAATTATGTAATAGAGAGTTTGAAGTCAAATCTAAGTAACAAACTAGCATTTCAGTAACTAGCAAACAAGCTGTTTTGAAATTTAGACAGGAATAGAAGGGTTTGCTGCATATTGCTACCTGCCAGCCCTGACAGTGACACCAATTATAACAGAAGCATCACTTGCTCACAGACATCAGAGATGTAGCAATGGCAGAGCATTCAGTAGCATTAGATGATTATGCAGATACAAAAAACCAAAACAAACATGACATTTTTTAGGTCTTTCAGATCACAGGTTGTTTCATGGCTAGCATGACAAAACAAGAAGCTATTGGAATGTGGCCTCATCAGTGCTAAATGCTGGTGGACAGCCACTGCCCTGGTCCTGCTGCCCACACTATTTCTGATACAGGCCAGAGTGGTCATCTGGGCACAGCTGGCTCATGTTCAGCCCCTGCTGACCAGCACCCCCAGGTCCTTTTCCACTGGGCAGCTTTCCAGCCACTCTGGCCCAGCCTGTAGTGCTTGTGACCCAAAGGCAGGAGTCAGCACTTCACCTTGTTGAACCTCGGACAATTGGCCTCAGCCTCTCTGTCCAGCTTGTCCAGATCCTGCTGTAGAACCTTCCTGCCCTCCAGATCAACACTCCCACCCAACTTGGAGTCATCTGCAAACTGACTTGAGAGAGCACTTGATCCCCTCGTCCAGATCTTCAATAAAGATATTGAACAGAACTGGCCCCAGTACTGACCCCTGTGATAACAAAAGTTACTTCCTGAAGTAATATTCCAGAAAGTGAAAGTTATGTAAAAAGAGGATGGTCGTCAAAAAGTCAGAAGGGGCTCCTAAAATAACTGAATTGTTCTAGGCAGAAGTAGAGACTACTGAAGGATATCATATCAGAAGTGCAGTGCCAGAGAACACACTTAATAAAGCAAATGCTGCTACAGGGTAAAGTGTAATCAGCTGAAATAACAACTAAAACATTAACTACACCATTAAATCAATAAGCAGAGGTTTAAAAGTGAGAGTAACTATGGAACAAGCTATGCTACAAACACAAAAATTAACATATCACCCAGGCTCCATGGTATCTGTGTTAAGGGTTCTAATGAAATACAGGATGAAACAGCCAACCTACTACAACTTCTTTGGTACCTAAACACTGGAGCTGACAAATGCAGGGCCAAGCCTGAGTAACAAGGAAGTTCTGGAGAGTACATTTAGGTAAGCATGAGATTTGATAATAGAATGCATCATGAAGAACAGAATTAGTGAACATTTCACTAAATACAATCCATCAGTGAGGAGCCAACATAGCTTCTGTAAAGGCAAGTCTCACAAGAGCTGAAGTTCTCTGCAGGGGCTACACTCTCATGCACAAGAGTATCTAATCTGGCTCATGCAACCTACTCACTTTTTAAAAAAGGCTGTAAACTAAATTCCTCACTAACATTTTTTTCAGGAAAGTAAGCTGCTGAGACATAAAAGCAAAGGTTATGGAAAAATAACTGATTAAAATAGAGGAGTCAGAAGATCAGAGTTCAGACTGAGGTCTCACAATGGAGGGAAGTCACTTGCATAGGGGGCTGTACTGGGAACTGTCCTGTTAAACCCATTCATAAGTAACATGGCAAGGGAGAAATAGAGAGGGATGGCAGTTCTTCAGTGAGGTGAGAAAATCTGCTGATGGTACATACTACAAGGTAGTTAAAAGGAGAGCCTTAAAGATCAGCAAAAATGCTTATCAGTCTGAGGAACCAGGTAATAAAACAGCTGGTGAAATTCAATTTAGATTCATGTAAAACGATACACGTATGGAAAACTAATCCTGGCTTCATATATAAAACAAGAAGCTCTGAGTAGTAACACTAAGGAGCAGAAGAGATAATTCCATGAAAGTATCAGTTTGGTGCTTGGCCATACTAAAAAACCAAATTAGAAAATTCAAGAAGCATTCTGAAAATTAGGGAATGTTAAGAAAGGAAGAGTATCAAACAGAAAAACAAATCCTATATAATTCTGTAAAATTATGCTTGTTCCACACTTTAAATATTGCATGAAGCTTCTGCCTGTTCCTCTCAATAGAGAGCAGAAAAGGTTCCAAGAGGGCAAAAAGGATCTTATGGTATGAACTGCCTCCATACCTGGAAAACTCAAATGCATGGAATGCTTCTGAGTGCAAAAAATGTGAGTTTGAGAGCTGCTTCAGAGACCTTCAAAATCTTTAGTGGAAACATTTTACATAAAGATTAGGTATTCATGTTTTCTTCCAATAAAGCAAAGAAATGGATAGCACAAAAGGGTAAGAGGAGCCAGGTTCAAAGCAAACATGGTTGGATTTAAACCAATGAGTGGCAGCACCAAGGACTCCATGCAGGGCACTCTGAATGACAGCCCATGTGACGAAGTCAAGGGAAGAGCAGACAAGCACCTGTGAGAGCTCACTGCAGGTACCTAAACAGACTAACTCCCAAGAGTTTACAAAACCTTCAAGATGAAAATGCTCAGGAGATGAAAGAATATTTGGAAGCATCATATGGGCTAATCCTGTTCTTACTCTTCTCCAAGCATCTGCTGGTGCTGACTGCTGGAGTGTGAGTATCGAGCAAGATAGGTTGGTGCAGAATTCATTTTCTGGTTAGATATTTGGGGGCAATTTTCCTGCAAACTAACACACAATCACATTACAAAGGCTGAAGTAAGGGAGTACAATCATAGCTAATAGCTTTGCAGTAGCTTAAGTATTTAAAAGATAAGCACTCAAATTGCATTCTGCTGTCCTTGAACTCGTGCTCAGGTGGAAGTTCCTATCTCTAAAAGTTCAAACTCTTCTTGCAACTTAATCACTGAACCTAGGAAAGCTAGGTATGATTACTCCAGCAGTAAATAATTTATCTATAATCCTTTACTTGAACTAATCTTTTCTCTGAATTTTAGGTGTTTTCCTGTGTTTCTTGCTCTGCATTGCTCAGTCAGCAGCATACAGCCATACTTAGGCAGGAAAGTCCAATACAGCCAATCCCATCACATTATTCTTCTTTAGTCAAGTTCCAGTTGGTGCCTACTGCAGGGAAATACAACTTTAATGGAAAGCTATTTCAGAACCACAACTCTGTATGGTTAAACACTCCTTCCAGTTTCCAACCTAAGTGTATTCATGCCCACCCTTACAGATACTTGCTCTTTTGCCAAAACCATCATTTATCTTAAGCAACTCTTCTTCTTCCAGTGTTTACCCTCTGATGTACTTACATGGGGGGGTGTGTCACAACTCCTTTAAACTTGTGTACATCAAATAAATCAAACTCCTACTCCTTAGCTGCAGGTATTACATTTATATAATGACAAATATATAATAATATATATAATTATAATATATTACAATAAATAATAAGATATTGTAATATATATTTTCTGAATATAAAATTTTACATTAGATCTTTCCACTGTTTTGTAAAATGGCACTATTTTATTTCTAGTTATTTCAGAAATACTTCTTCTGATACAGACTAATAGCAGATTAGCCTTTTACAGAATTCAGATTTGGTTTTGCTTGGCAGTTATTGTGTAAGTCAGAGCTTCTCAGGTTTTCTCGTGCACTCTTCCATGGATAAATGTAAAAATGCTTCTTCTGACATTTGCACTTTCTATTACATTTCACCCTAATCAATTCAGTCTTCAATCTTTCACCGTATAATGAGACTTCATTTTCTCATCTAAAGATGAGAACATCAACAACTTCCCACCTTCTGTCTACTGATTATGACTGGTATCTCCAAGAGACTTGCAACAGGAGACAAGAATATAATACAGAAAAACAGAGGCACAAATTTTAGCATTAGTATTGCTGGTATCTGTTTAGGTAGTTATTTGCCAACAAGTTACAAGAAGCGTTTTGATGGATGATAACAAAGTAATTTTACAGATTAATGAATATCATTAACAGCAATGTGAAAAGCAGCACAGTTCTGTATGACTATGCATGCAAATTACATCTGGAAAGTTTTCAAGTTTTCTTTACACATGCACCGCCCATACTATAATATACTGTGCACTGAAAACCTTTTAAAAGGTTTTTTTTCTTTGCTTGTGTTTCTTTTCCATTAAAGATACACTCATTAGGAATCAAAGATAGGGCTGCTTTCAGAATGCTTACATGAATTTTTTATATAACTGAAAAATGGAATATTTTATTCTCTATGTACAGAACTATCAAAAATAGCAAATGTGCCTTAAGTATCTCACTGAATTAACAGTTTTTAACTGCTCTTGTTAAAGTGTATCCAAGGGTCAGATACAAAATAAAAAGGCCTGCACTAAAGGACAGAGCACAGGAAAATAGCTGGCTGCTTCTAGAGATCGACCTCACAAGGTTCCAGTAGGTACCTTAATAATGTCTAGACACTGTATGTACAGCCTTAGGTATAGAAAAATAGTATTCACAATGCTCAGTATCCTGAGTAGAGGAAACACCTACAACTACCAAAATTAAATGTACAAGAAAAATGTGTTTCTGAAATTGCACCTTTTTTTGGATTTAGACACCCAAGCTACACTAGAAGTAAGCAACTCAAATTATGTTAAACACTTTGAACATTTAGTTTTTTCAGGCATATTGTCTGTGTTCAGACAACTGGATTCTTTGAAGCTATTGCTAATATCTCACATAACATCAAAGTACTGATTCACTATCAGGAAACACAGATTCACTAACCAGAAATCCCTATCTACTCAGATCCATCCTTCCAGGAGATCCTCCCTTCTAGGAGAATGCCTTAAGCACCTGGATAAAGGCATTGTTCCTGAAATTTGGCAAAGAAAAAAAGAGCTGTGGTTTGGGCTTAACACCCTACTGTCTCCTTGCATCAAATGTGTTCTTGTAATTCCTCCTCGTTTACACTCCTGGAAGAGTGAAGTGGCACAAATGTCCAGCCATGGTTTCTAAACACCCTTTGCTAGAAGCTGGACACATAAGCATCAGGATGGCTCCGTCTCCAGGCCTGCAGTTGGCACAGTCTTCAAAGTTTATGGAAGTTTTTACTGGAAACTTTTAGACACTAGCAGCAGCTAATTGGATTTTTCAGCATTTTCAGTTATTCAGCTCACTCTCTTGACTTTGGAAATCTGAATCCCCACAAAGTCAAAGCTGGGAAGGTATTTCAGAGTGGAACAGCTGTGTACATGTCTTCCCTGTTCTTACTCTTACCCAGCTCCATAGAGTATGAAATTTTTTCCTCCATTCTGACTTGGCTCTGCACAACTCTTAAGTAGCACTTCACATATCTGTTTTTCTGGAAATTACCCCTTTGGTTCTTTTAATCTAATTAAGTTGGATATTTTACATGTATTTTTCCTAACATTAATGATTTTTTTTCCATAATTTTACTTTAATTTAGCAACCTTAAATTTAATGCTTTGTCTGGAAAGATATTTTCTAGTTCAAAAAACATTTGCAGTAGAAAATATAAATCTATCACCTCAAAAACTGTCATTTTTCATTTTTAATTAATTATATGTGTAATGCACTGATGATAGGAAATGTCAATAATAATTTCTTTAGCACCATATTTTCTTAAATATTTTTTAACATACGATGAACATCAAGATTATTATATACTTGTGCTCCATCAGTCCCTAAAATGAAGTTCCATTTATTTTTAATACACTTGGTCTCTAATCTCCCCTGCCCTAGTGGATTATCCCACAGTAAGGCATATACAACAGAATTGTAGGCTTTCAAGACTTCTGACAATTTCTGTGCTTGCTTCTACCTTAAGTCAAGGTTGTACATATACTGTATGTAGAATTATATATAAAGAGATTTCCACCACCTCTCTTCCTCCTCGTGAAGAGAAATGCATGGAGCTTACAATCACAGGCAAAAGCAACTTTTCACCATAAATGAATTTTTGAAGCTTATGAAAACAAAATAATGCAGGATAATAAAAGCTGTACTGTTACAACTGCAGGGCATTCTCCAGCTCTACAATACAGAATATATATACTCATAGAAATGCAAGTGTACATACACACACTCTTACACAAGAAAAACCAGCTGAAGGACAGATTTCTTGTCACAACACAGGGATATGCTTGTGAATTGAAGCCCTTAACATACAAGGTAGGTTTGAGAATCTTGTGGTCAGTTTTCTGCCACTCACTTTTCCAGAATTCTAGAGCTTTGTCCTCATTAGAATTATAGAAATAACCCCAAACAAGACCACACACCCAAAATATGCAACCTAAACTATTATTCACTTCCCAAAGTTCACTTGTTATTGCTTAGGTTTTTTTCAGGTGAGTGCCAACACACTTTGCTGGTAGGAAGTAAAAACAGCTTCTATCATTCACTTTTATCACTCCATCTATTAACACCATTTCTCAGTGGTAGTACTAGATTTGAAACAAAAAACCAAACAAACCACCAACCAAGTGCAGATCAAGGCACGGAGAAAATATTTTTGATTTGTGACTTGCGCAGGCATACCCTGTGAAAATAAATCTGCCTTAATCCTCTTGCCTGAAAAAATCTGAAAGTTCTTTCCAAGCACTTTAAAAATGCAGTCTCTTTAATAACTTTAAACTGCATTAGCAGTGAAAGCAGCACTATGCAATGAACATTTCAACCAATCTGTCTTCAGTATTCTCTGTATATCTACAAGATTCATGCAAAAGGAATAAAAGTTTGCATCTAATAAGCTGTTTCTACAGATAAAGTGAACTTCTGTCTAGGAAGCGGTGCTACTCCTTCCACAAACATCCTGGGAGCTTTCTGCAGAGCAACTTTCCAAATAGTTCTGACAAAGAAACACCAGCTGACTCTCAGGAGGAAAGGCAATGGACATTATGAAGATGATCTTTCCTAGAAGAGAGATCCAAGGGACACAGTTTGCCAAAGAACTTCTTTGTCCTTAAGGTCTAAACTTATTTTAAGGCTACAGAAGAGGCATTTGGTCTTATCTTTGAACAACTGAGAACACAGGATGATCTCATGCCAAATACAAGAAGTGTTATCTTTATTACAATAAAATATCTTAAATTAGATTATTTATCTCCCAGACAAGCTCAGAATTTTTAATTAAACCATTCCAACAATCCTGGGCAACATATCTGTTTGAAAAGAGTTTTGCAGAAATTCTGGACTCACTATCAACTAATAATAGAATTATTATGGTGTTATATAATATGAAGACCAGAATACATAGTGAACTAGCAATGATAATGATTTTTTCCAACAATGTATCTCTCTCTTGATTTTTCATGGCATTCTTCAACCTGACTCCAGTGGAAGAAGTACTTTCAAGAACAGGGACTCACAATTAATGGTACATGTACCTCACAGCATCTTCTTGAGTATAGTCCTTGAGTTATACTTAACCCAACACAGAGCTGAAGTTTTAGACTATGGTTTCCATTCCAAACTGTGGTTTACTTAACATCAAAAACCCCCAACAAACACTACAACAAAACAGCTCAGGAAACTGTATCTTAAAAAACCCCCAACAAACACTAAAACAAAACAGCTCAGGAAACTGTATCTTAAAAAACCCCCAACAAACACTAAAACAAAACAGCTCAGGAAACTGTATCTTAAAAAACCCCCAACAAACACTAAAACAAAACAGCTCAGGAAACTGTATCTATGTGGATTTTGAGCACTGATACAGAAAGATCACTGTCACCTATCTTAATTAGTTGACTAGACTGATGGACCAACAGAAAAAGGTTCACATTTATTTTTTCTTCTTCCATGTAGATAATATAATATATTAATTATAAAAGGCCATTTCACCCTTTCCTTGGGTGATGTTACCAAGATAAAAAATGACTACAAGCCAAGACTAAAGAACTGAGTTGCAGTTACATAATCTTAAAAGCAAACAAAGATTAGAATCCGTAAAGCAAAAAAACCCACTACCATTTAAGCCTTCCTGAAATGAACACTTAAGAAAAGTAGCATTTCCTTTCCTCTGAAAGCTGTTCCCATCAGTAGAAGGCACCAGCATCAGTCACACCCCAGTTCTCTCTTCTGTTGCTGATACTCATGCTTATCTAAAATTTTTCTAATATACTAGTATTTACCAGCATAACTTGAAGGGTAGGCTAATGGACTGCTTTATAACCTAGGTGCCAATTCTGCTAAACAACATGTTTAAAACAGGCACAGACACTAGAACTGTAGTCATAAATATGTACAGAATTCTTAGTGTGATTACTGTTATCATGCTAAGTACCCAGAGTAAAAACAAGTAAAATAGTTACACTGTATTTTTTTTAAAAGGCAAGGAAATATACAGGGGTTTTGTTAAAAAAAAAAAGTTTCAAATGTCACAACTAAATTAGCAGATATAAACCAGCTTTTAAAATTGCTACTTTAAAGAAAAATCAATTGAAATAATAAGCTTGCCATAGAATATACTACACAACTAATGAAAGAGAGAAGGCTGTATGTCTTTTTCTAAGTTATTATATAATGCACTTACTCAACATTGCAATACAGTCCCTAAACTGGCTTAGACTGAGGTTATCAGCTCAATTCTATTAACATAATGTCATGATGAAAATCAGGAAAGAAAAACCTGTAATGTACATATTTTTAAGACCCACTCTATGAAATGATACATTTACCATGTCACCCAAAACAATGAAACATGCATTCCAAAGAATAAATGCTGAAGTTTGCTTTTGGCACTTTTATAGATAATTAATTACCTTTTTCTTCCTGCTCTCCTTTTAGCAAAGGAGAGCTGAAAACTTCAGATATCCAATACAGATATTATTTAAATATCAAGAAAATTCATATGATGTGAGATGCCAAATATCATATTAAAATAAAATCTCATGCTCTATTACAATGTCTGAAAAGAAGACTTTCAGTTAGAAATAGGAGCTCACAGATTCCTATCCTGTGGAAATCCCAATCCTACAAAGTCATCAGAATGCTTTTGGAGCTCTACTTTGTCAAAATAATTTGTAGCAATGGCACCAAAAGTCAAATGGATGTAAACATATTAAAGGCAGAAGAAATTTTAAAAAATAATCAATCCCGTAATAACAGTCTGTGTTTTGTACATAGAAGACTAATGAAAATAGAGTTTGGTTTGGTGTTAAAAAAAGTGGGTGGGAAGATTTTACTTAGTGGTCCTGAGTTCCTTGGTAGCACTTGTCCTCACTCTAATTTTTACCTTCTACCTGAAGGATGACTAGTCTGAAATTTTGTTGTCTTTTATTGCAATTATCACAAGCCTCCATAGTTAGGCCCATTAGGGGTTATTTTTATTTTGTTTCATACACTTTTTGGGGAGGGAGGGGAGTGGAGGTTGTTTGGGGGTTTGGTTTTGTTGGTTATTTGGGTTTTTTTTCCATTTCATTTCACTTGTTTGTCTGTTGTTTGGGAGTTTTTTCCCTTTCAAAAAAAGCCTTTTAACATCACTATTTGTTGTGCAGAACCATTCTTTCCTAAACAGCCACATCCTCTCAAAATATCCAGCTTAGGGTCCCCCTTTTTTTCCCCCCCCACTAAAATGCTGCATGGGGGGCAGGAGGGCTGGGAAGGTGCTGAAGGACCATCCTTACCTTACCCTTCAGTGAGTCTGTACATTCCATACATAACATATAATTTTATTAAAGCCCTAGGAGGAAGACCAAATGAAACCATGCCATCATTTCCATGAGTGGTCCCAGCCACATCAGGGGTATTTCTTACAGGGAGCAATGCCATCTTCCTACTCTGCATACTCTCAGCTGCTCGTCTCTCCTTCTTTTTCCAGTCTTTGAGCACAGTAAATTGAAAATCAGAACTGAAGGAAAAGCCAAACCAACCCACAAATAAAACACCTCTCTACAGAAAGACAAAATCCACGTATTTCAAATTATTATGCTTCTCTAAGGATTTTCAATCAACTAAAAATCCAGCCATTCATCTAGAATTGAATAACTCATTCAGGCTGAACAGTATGGGTTTTAATTCTATTCTGTGAGTATAAAAATCAGAAACACAACAATTGCCTTTGGACTACACAGGAGTTCAGCTTTTTCACAGCAGATTACCTCTCCTTACAAACCTAAAACATTGTCAGTACAGGGGCACTATAAAAATTCTTAGTTTCTATATTAGTGTCTGTTTAGAAAAACCGAGAAACCTCCCAGATTTGCAGGTAAATTACATATAACTATTCACATTTTGTGTTCTGAAGTATGTACATCCTACTCTTCCTCTGCTTTTAAATTCTACCATTGTGTACAAATGCAACTGAAGTGCTTTGTGCAACACAAAACAACAGTTTCCTTGTACATGCAATTTTGCCCACTCCAGGTCTTCAACTCATTTGCTGATTTTCAAAAGAAGTCCAACAATACTGATTTAAAAATTAATTTAATTTTCTGACTCCTCCATTACTATATTTAATGAAGATGATAGTGAAACCACTTTTACTAGAGCATAAACTATGCTTTCAAGCAGCTGCTAAGTTTAGCTTCCTTATGGCCCTAGATGATGCCAAAACAGTACTAAGTATTTTACTTGATATTATTAAAAGGAAGAGAATGTATTTACAATCTGTTTAAACAACAGTTTAGGATGATGGTGTTTTATTTTCCTTTTTTTTTTTTTGAGTTATGTAACCCATTATTAGAATGAGAATCAGAAACACCTTTGGTGGAGACAGAAAATGAGAAAGAAAGAGGGGTATTACTTGTTGGTGGTCTTTTCTGTTGGTTTGCTTTGGGGAGTCATTACCTTTTTTCTATTCCAACAGCTTCTGTTCATCAGTCTTGAGAACAATAAATGTGATATAAGATAAAACTATTTATTTTCCCATTGTCCATATCCTTATAACACATTGTTTGGGTTTTTTTATTAATAAACTCAATTAATATGTCTAGCTTGTTTTGACCATGACAATATTTGAAGAGTGATCTCTGCCAGTTCTTAAGTCACGAATTCTTCGTTATATTTTCTCTCCCCTGCCCAGCTGCAGATGGGAGTGAGGGAGAGGCTTTGGTGGGTGCCTGGCATCCAGTCAGGATCAATGCACTACATCCATATTTCCCTTTTCATCTTATTTCCTCATGTATTCTCTCCTTTTTTGTGTTGTTTTCTTCTTCTTCTTTTTCCTTTTGGTTGAGTAACTGTTTCTTCTCTGCATTTCATTTCTGTTTTGGCAGCTTGGATCTCTGACTCTCCTAATTCAAGTCACCAAAAAGCTATGTGCTGCTGGGTGAAGAGAATGCATTACTTCACCCAGAGTGCCAGAGGCACAGAAGAGAGGCTTAGGTCTGTGATCTGTTGTAAGAGTTTTTGCAGCCAACATTAGAACTAAGACAAAAAAGTGCAGAGGAAAACAGTATCATTTTTTTGAAGACACCACTTGCCTTCCTATTGGCAGCATTTTCTGTGCATATATATGTAGATCTTAATTTTCTAAACCACTCTATTTTTCCCATGTTCTCTCTCTGTTTAAACTAGGTTCGAAACCTTAAAATTAATGAATATTGGGTACAATGTAAATCGCCTACAGTTGTATTTACTGAAGTTATTTACATATTCATGTTTATTGTACTGAATGATACTTTATGTTCTCTTTTGTTTATTGAGTTAAAAAGATGAGTAATTCCTAAATACTTTTAATTACTGAGATGGGGAGAACAAGTCTTGAATTTACATAACCTGACAGAATTCTACATAACTTAGGACATTTCAAACGTATTTTAGCAACTGTTACTGCTATTACATATCATAGAGAAAACAGAACTATATGCTATATATAGAGGAACACGTGCCAAGACATACAAACCGTGCTTTTCAAGATTTCAATCAAGCCACTGACAGTACTTGTCTGAAACTAAAGGAGGCATAGCTATAATTAGTTGTAAATGTGAAAAACATTTTTTAAGTCTTTCACTTCAGAACCGTATGTGCTAATATGATAAATTAATTGCAGCAAAACAAGTAAATTTAGAGCTATGGGCAAGTTTGTGTATAACTAACTACACACTGGGTTACTGAGTGAAGTAATTATCATTTCATTTGCTGCATGGTTTTATGTCATCTTCTGAAAACACAGAATCCTAAAATGCATGCAACCTGCAGCCACCCACCATTCCAGAAGATGATGTCCTGCAACATGATTTTCAGTGTTACCTCATTCCTCCTGCCTTTCCCCACCTCCCTCACATCTTCTAAGGGAGGAAAACATACAGAACAGAGGAAGGAGGACAATCTTCCATGATAATCAGCATTAAAAACAAGCAAAAGAAGCCCACATGCTATCACTTTTCAGAGATATGAAAAGCCATGAAAATGTGTCATTATCTCATGGTATAGCCAATGTGACACTAGCTACAGCAAAAACAAGTTAGCAGCTAACATGAAGGGATTTGATTACTCATTACAGTTCATTCACTGTAGAGAATCATGAAAATGGATCAGCACAGAGGTAAATGATCCTTACCCCAATGACAACCTCTCCACATTATTGCTGAGGAAAGGAGAGAGCTGTGGAACTTAGGTACTTTTGTTGCATAAACTTCCATCTGTTCTATAAAAAGAAAACAAACAGTTACAAATCTAGCTGTTTTTCCATATGTATTGACCATAGACTTTTCACTGTTGGTCCACAACCACCCAGGTAAACTCAGGCTTCTTTTTTACCAGAAACATCTTCTTTTGCTGCACTGCCTCCATGTTATGATACTTGCAGATACAAGAAAGTTGTTCTTTCTATGTGCACAGTGGCAGGAATCCTCAGCTGCAGAAATTCCAAACTGCAGGGGTAGAAGGTAGGTCACCACATGCATTATGACAGCCCCTCAAAGCACTGCAGCTACAGGAGGTTAAGTTGCTTGGATCACTTCATCATTCTGAACACTCACAGCAGTTAACAAGAATCCTTACTCATTTTGCCTTATGTTTGATGAACACAGGGATCTAAAATTCACAGGGAGACACAGGATCACAGAGACATTTCTTTGGAGGGACCATCTAGGAGATCATGTAGGCCAAGCTCACGTTCAAGTGGAGATTATTACCAGAATTAAAGCAGGACACCCTTGGTTTTGATCCATTTGATCCTGAAAGTATGAAGACTACAATCTCTCTGAGAAAACTGATCCAGTGCTGCTCCATTCCTCCTAGAATGCTTCTAGTCTAAGAAAGACCATGTTTGAAGATTTAAAAGCTCAGTTCCGTAGAAAAGCCAGTCAGAAGACCTTTGGCCAATAAATCATAGAACCATTGCAGGTCAAAAAAACCTCAGAAGATCATCTAGACCAGGTTATGTTGCTCCAGGCCTTTCCAGGCATGTTTTGAGTATCTCACAAACAGAAATGCCATAATGTCCTGACAACCTGTTCTAGTATTTAACCAGATCCACAAGGAGAAAGTTTTTTCTTATGTTTAAATGGAATTTCCTGTGTTTCAGTTTGTGCCCATTGCCTCTTGTCATGTCACTGGGCACCACTGAGAAGAGCCTGGCTCCATCTTCTTTACCGTTTTCTGCTGGGCATTTATAAACATTGATGATGTTCCTCTGAGCCTTCTCTCCTCTAGGCTTAAACCTCAGCTCCTCAAGACAATCCTCATGTCACAGATGCTCCAATCCTTTAACCCTTTTGTGGCCTTTAACTCCAGTACATCTCTGTCTCTTCCAAACACCTGAATGCTACTATTACACCCCTTTCTATATTCAAATGTTAAAATAAATAAAACCATATTTAAAAGCATCCAGGTGATTACAGAAGGAAAAAATCCACCAAAATTTGTCACCCTCACAGACTCCAAATTTCCAGAAACTTTTATTGACATTAGAATTAAATGAACATTCACTTAGCACAATATTCAGAGACTTTTAATGGCATCACAGTGCTAACCTAGTGCTCATTGGGTAATGACTGTTAATAATTCATGCACCAAGCAAGCATAGTACATGTTTTAAAATTCCACAGAAAGCCTTCAGTAATTTTTTTACATTCCTGAAAAACAGTTAGAATTAATTTCCCCAGAGAACCTAGGAAAGAAATCTACCTTTAGTAATTTCAAGTAAACTTCAACTATGCATTAGGGAAAAAAAATTACCTGAGATCACAAAATATACAAAATGTGTGCACTTTTCTATTCTGTAAGCACAACATCTCTCTGTATAAACTACACAATTTCACATATTTGCTACAATAACAGCTTTGCAGCTCAGAATAACATCGACCATTGTGGTAGCTTCTGCTGGCTTAGAATTTATTATGCTAAGAACATAAATGGAAGCAGGCAGACAAATTCACTCTGTTTGCTTCAGGGATATAGATGCTATTCAAGCTCATAAATGAAGAAACTTAGCAATGAAGATTAATGATCCAATCCTGCAAGATTATGTAATCTTCAAATGCATTTCAATGCAAATCAAGATAAAACAATTCGTCACAAGTTATTTTCTAAATATCATCCCGAGCACACAAACCCCTCAAAAATCCTAATTCTCTGCCCTGCCTGCAAGATTGGAGGCTAGGAAACAAAATTCAACATTGTTCTTGCCAATAATTTTCAATAGTATGTGGTAGGTTAGATCCAAACATTGAGAGAAAAGCAGGATCACCAGAATGCTTTCTGCCTCAGAGGTGCACCACCATTTCCTGAATGAGGTAATACAAGACACAAGTGCAATCTGCTATCCCAATTCACTTGACATGTAGTCCACACTCTGTTTAGGACTTTCAAACATGGCAGGGGAAAAGGGGCTGCAGAAAACCAAAGTGCTCTGCATCTGCAGTGTGCCCCTTACCGACACTGTCTCTCCCTGCTCCATACAAGAGCTGCACATCCAGTCCTGCAAGGCTCCAGAAGATGGAAACAGATTGACTGCCCAACATCACCATGGTGTTGGTGGCTCTGAGGAATGATTACAGTTGGGAGCATACTGCATAAATTGCTTTGGGGGCATTTCTGGTTCTGCCTTTCTGACAGATTCGAGGAATCTCCGTACCACACATACAATTAGCAACAGTTGTGTCAGAACTTACAGACCTCATGTTCTAAAAGTGAGCACACGACAAGAAGGGGCCTGTGAGAAACATCCCCTACAGCTGAAGCAATATGGCTCATATGGAAAACAGAGAGAAAAGCCTGTCCATGATAAGTTTTGAGAAAAACACAAGTCCTGTACAGCTAAAGGAATTTCTCTTACAAATCAAACCAAAAGCTGTATCTTACAGAAAGAGATCACTTCTGGTGATTTCATTTCTAATTTGTAGCCTACCTCCCTTAAGGCTTTTGTCAGTAAGCAAACTGTCCATTAGATGCCCACTTTGACTTTCATTAGTGAAACACCAAAATGATGCTCCCTGCATGCTTTTCAGTCTCTTTCTCTTTTTTTTTCCATTGAAACTGTACACTATAATAACACTATCTGTTTCTGTCAGGAAAAAAAAAACAACCAAACCACACCACAAACACAACACAGTAAGAACCCCTTCCCTCAATTATAACTAAACTAGCTTGTAAAATTTCAGGTTTAGTATCCAAGAATCTTTTGAGATATAGGATGTTTATGTCAGTATTGTTCTGTAAGCTACAATTTTGCAACTGTCTAAAATTAAATTTTGAATTTAATTCTGAATGCCAAAAATGAAAAATAAGAGTTTTGAGGTTAGGGCATAAGGAGTCTGCAGAGTTGGCTCTAATTCCAAGCTTCTCACATTGTGTTAATTTTAAGCAGTCCACGATTCTCCATTCCTTTAGCTTTTGCTTATGAAAGAAAACATATACTTCCAATGTTTCTCACATGTTTTACTAAATCCAATTAAGCCCTGAAGTACATAAATATCTTTGACCAAAAGATGCTGCATAAACAGAATTCTTAGAAGACCAAACTATAATACAAACTGCAAAAATATCTCACAACAAAGAACAAAGTAAATATTCAGGTTGTACTGTGTTTGAGTTTTTCTTTATAAAATAGTTGTGATACAAAAGTTGTTGACATTTTCTGTATCTTATTTTGAAAAGTATACATTTCTTTTTCTATGTTAGGATAAAAAATACTCTGCTCCTTTATATACAAAAATGCCCAAACCCTGGAACCCAACTTCCATAAATATCCAGTATCTCTCTGCAGCAGCTGCTTATGCATCAAAAGCTACCCTCAAAATGATGCTGCCCACACATAATGATTACTCATTTAAACCAGATAGAGGAACTTTAAAGTAAGGGTAAGCATTATCTTTATAGCAAAAGAAATTGAAAGGGGAAAAAAAAAAAACCCTAAGAGTTAAAGTTAAAAATCACACTTGTGGTCATACCCAGGGAATTTCAGCTTCTATTTCCTAACTGACCATCAAAGAAAATGGACTGTGGCCTGTGTGCTTGTGTGCTGGGTACTAAACATATTAGTGTACATCAGGTTTCCCACCAAAAGGATTTTTCTGTTCAAAAGGTTTTGAGTTTCTCTGAAGAATAATTCATGACAGCAACAGATTTGCAATCACAAAACATTTGACTCAAAATTAGTCCATTTCCATGCTCTAAGCTTAAAAATTTCAATTCATACATGCATGCAGATCTCCCATTACAGTGCCCAGCTGTCATGCACTGCAGCAGTTGCTTCCTTTGTGCTCCAAAAAAAAAGAAAAAAAAGGATTTCCCAATCTTTCCCAATCTATACCCTTCTCCACTGCATGAGTGCATGAGCTTTGGCAGGTTTTTTAGAGCTATACCACTCCCTCAGATGATCTCACTACTCATATATGAACATCCCCTCAGTCTGCTCCTCAGTCAACTGAGAGCAGTTTGGTTCTATTTGCACATACCTTAATGTTTACCTATATATTTCAAGTATCTACCTTTTTTCCTTTTATTTTGTGTGTATTTATATACATATCTTACTTTTGAATGTATCTGAAAGTACTTTTATCTTTAAGTAGATTTTATGTTCCACATTCCCAACCTCCAAACATCAATTCATAGCAATTCCTTCTTGTGCAAAATATTGGAGACAGGAGAATATTGAAAGAATTGTATGTGCTCAAAGCATTAGTTTGCTTTTCTGTGGTAATTATTATATTTCATATCCAACTATAGGCTAGTTTACTTTAATTTAGTAAAACTAAATTAATGCCAAACAACTGAGATTTCACACATAACTTCCCCTATGCACAATGTGAACGTGAATTACCTATACCTTCACAATAGCACTGACTAGTTAGTGTATTTGCCATGCACTGGAACTTACATGGTGAAAAAAATCTGTAAATTAACTTGGCATCCAGGGAATTCCCCCAACATCCAGACCAGGGATGTGTCACATTTTCTCATCTGAAGTGCACATCTGGTGATGTATCAAAAGGCAGAACTGTTTTTCTTCTTGCCTGTACTCTTACCCTCACTCTTTTTTCTTTTAATGGTGACTTTTGCTCTTCTCCTGATGCCATTTCAGGTTTCATCAAAATGATTTTGGCTAAGGAGAACATTGGTAACTAGGAAAAGAGACCTCTCTCCCCAAACTCTGAACTTTGGTGTAGTATTAAGTAACAAAAAAAAAATTGGGCAAGATGATCTGAAATCCCTATACTACAGCAATCTTTGATCTGTCTCAAGAGATTTCCATAATTTGCTTTGGCTGCTAAGCAACAAATTAAATGTGATTTGGTACATTTAAATGCATTATTCCTCCTACTGCTCTTCTGACTGAAAAAATACAGTTATAATAATGCTGTTGGCACAGAGCAATAGTCTTGAGCAAGGGTCCTGTATTTCAGCAGGTGTACTCATTGTGAGCCAAAGAATATATATTTGTTTGCCCTACAGCAAAAATAAAGAAATACAGAGAATGTTATGTCCTACAATCTATTTCCAGAGTCACTGTTGTTTGGATTGTCATCATATCTACAGGGATTACAATTTTGCCTAAATTAGCCAGCTCATGGCAAAATAATAGGCAAGACAAACATAAGACGGATAAGTAACTCCACCAGGGTGTCTCTGAGATCAAATAATTTATTGGGAATTTTGCACTCCTTTCCAAGATTTTACACATGTGGATGATACATTTCCAGCTGACAAAGTCAACTGAACAAAACCAAGTTTAGGATCCATCAAAAATACCCTCTGCTCAGAAAACAGAAGCACAACACTAGTTTTTTGATTCTAATATGCTACTACTGTAACAGAGAAAAAAAAAATAATGTGGAGTTCCAGTAGAAGTGCAGTGAAATCACAACAGGCCTTGGTTTTCCAATTTACGTGCACCATAAATTCAAAGAATCACAGAATTGTTTGGGTTTGAAGAGACCTCTAAAGATCACCTTGTCCAATCCCCCTGCCTTTTTAGGGAAAGGGACACTTTCCACTAGACCAGGCTGTTCCAAGTCCTATCCAACCTGGCCTTGAAAACTCCCAAGGATGGCACATACACACCTTTCTGCAGAAAACCTGTACCAGTGTCTCACCACCTACACAGTGAGGAGTTTCTTCCTAATGACTGATCTAAACCCACCCTCTTTCAGTCTGAAGCCATTCACCCTTGTTCTGTCACCATATGCCCTTGTAAAATAATCCCTCTCCAGCTCTCTTGAAGCTTCCTTTAGGTACTGGAAAGCTTCTGTAAGGTCTCTCTGGCACCTTTTCTTCTCTAGACTGAACGAACCCAGCTCTCAACCCCTGACTCCATAGGAGAGGTGCTCCAGTCTCCTCTGATCATCTTCATGGTCTCTTCTGAACTTGCTCCAGCAGGTCCATGTCCTCCCTATGTTGGGTCCCAGAGCTGGATGCAGCACTGCAAGTGGGATCTCACCAGAGTAGAGCAGAAGGACAGAATCCCCTCCCTGCCCTGCTGGCCACGCTGCTTTGGATGCAGCCCAGGACAGGATTGACCTCTGGGCTGTGAGTGCACAGTGCTGGGTCATGTTGAGCTTCTCTTCCACCAACACCCCAAGTCCTTCTCCTCAGGGCTGCTCTTGATCCAATCTCTGTCCAGCCTGTATGGACTGGCATTGCCCCAACCCAGGTGCAAGACCTTGTGCTTGGCCTTGTTGAACTTCATAAGGAGCAGGAAGTTTCTCAGAAGGCAAGAGAAGAGACCAGTCCTATCAATGCACCTTCAGTTTAAAATACAAAATGAAGTACTGTTAAAGAAGGAAAATAACCTTTGAGTTGGGGAAGGAAAGGAACACCCAGCTTCCTTTCACATCCTTGAAGTCAAATGTGACTATGTTAAATGTGAATTGAAAGCAAGTAACAGCATTTGGTGTGTGGGCTGGACGCTCGCTTTGCTACTACCAGTGTTTGTCGTATGTCTACCAAATATAAGCACTTTTGGGCCTAATCTTGCAGTATTAATTGGTCAAACAGTAACAAAACCATCAGAATCACAGGAAAGTTTTATTTGTAACATCTTAGTGTCTGGTTTTGAGACCAAAACACACTTGCATTCTTTATCTCAGTCACAGTGACTTTCTGTGTGCACATTATTCAAATTATTCTTTATTATCTGTGTCATTACTAGATGAACATTAGCCTGTAGTAACACCTTTGTGAGGAATATTTTCTTTATTTATCCACATCATTATGATGGATGACTTTAATTTCAGCTGCAATATTAAGGAAATATAAACTACTAGATTAGGTTGTCAGAAAACGTCTTTTAAATTTTCCATGAACAAAAGATTAACAAAATTAATTTCTTCACACACAAACCTATCAGACCTCATTCCTCCACTCTCTGTTCAAATTGTATCTTCAAAAGAAATACTTAAGATGATAAGAGGTTTAGTTTGATCTCATTATTTATGAAAAATAATCCCAATATTAACTATATTAATCAAAACAAATTATGATGATAAATATATTTGAAATACATGGATATAAAGCAGGTTTTATTGCAAATATTCACAATGTGACTGTAATGTTGGTTTTGATATATCTATTTATTTGTCCTCATCTGAAAGCTGCTAGTATTTACATCCTCAAAAAGGAAGTATTTATTTGTCTATAAAAAAGATTCAACATGCAGTATAAGGATGGACAGTCTCTACTGGGATGCCACCCTCAAAGGCCAACAGAGAATAACACTGAGTTAAAGTGATTGTATAACCACTGCTGAGAGAACTACTACAAAATACCAGAATTTTCAACACTGTTCAGTAGAAATACCTTCTCATCACTGCAAGGTGAAAATTAGAAGAGACGTGTTCCTTTTCTTGTTAATTTACAAGTTTGGAAATTTAGCTTTCTTCTCTAAGGTATAAATCTAAGGAAGTCCTTTGGGGACTGAGCCTTCAAGATGTTCAGGACCATTTTTCTTCCACTTTGCCAAGTCCTTGATTCCTGAATCATTTTTAAATTATCACAGATTGTAAGAAGTCATGGACATATAGTTCTGATCCTGTTTTGGCATGGAAAAAAAACCCAAAAAATCCTAGACAAACAAAACCCAAACAAAATCCCATACTAAATTCACTGTATGACAGTGGAAGGAATGACATGGAGATACTTGAGGAATGGACCTTCTGAAAGAGTGTCAGTACAAGGAGATAAGGCTGGCAGCTGGCAGCTGACTGGGCAAGTGGCAGCCCTGCTGAGAAGGACCTGAGGGCTGCAACAGAGCCTCAGCTGAAGACAAGCCAACAACGCCTTTTCATCATGAATAAGGCAAATGGCACAGGGCTGCACTAGGAAGAAGAATACCAATCCAGAAACAAGAACAACCAAAAGGAAATTTACCATTCTGCCTCTAACTCAGCACTAGTAGGGAAAACCTAGAATACTGGGTTTGGGGTTGCAGCTTCAAAGAGACTGTCAGGAAATTGGACAGGGCCCTCCTGGATGATAAAGGGCTGAGAACTCAACCTCCAAGACAACTAGGCAAGCTAGATCATTTCAGCCAAAAGGAGTTGGGAGCAATGTAATAACAGTAAATGACATAGTTCTGAGTTCAGCAGAGGTCTGCACTGCACACAGCAAAGCTCCCTCCCATCACAACTATGGTTTTGTCTTATGAAAAGACTTTAAAACTGCTAAGGGATGAAAAGGATAAGGAAAGGCATATATGGAAAAATTAACCAAATCTTCCTGGTGTTATGGAAATTATCTTGGAACTGTAGGACTATCTTCCCTTACAGAAGTTGTTTCAATAAAACAGGAATGAAGACAGGAATTACTATTAAAATAAAACGTGTCCCATCAGCTGAGGCATATGAACATACAATGAAATGGTCTGAATTAAAAAAGTCCTGATGATGTACTAAAGGATCTTTTTTTTTTGATGATGTACTAAAGGAGAACAATATAATGCAAAACAAACTCCCTGCCCTCCCCTCCTCCTCCCAGCACTACTTCAACGTTTTATTCTAAACTATGCATTTAATTCTGGAAAAATAAACAATTACAGATGTCTGTCAGACATGGCATCAGATTACTGATAACTAACTTATGCATGCAAACTGCTTATTAGATTTTAGAATAATCTCTTTCTACTGTCTCACAGAAATGACAGCATAAAATCTTATTTCATTTTAACTGTCACTGTTATTGCCTATTTTATTTCAAACTCCCTCATCCCCAAGTTCATTAATAAAGTTTCCCCATCAATATTGTCACATTTACAATTAAGAAGTTAATTCACAGAATAGGGTGCCACCAGTTTGAAATAACATATTTATTAGAATTATTTTCATCTGAAAAACAGTCCAAGTTTAAGAAGAATAAGAACCAGTTACAGCTGAGAATTTAGAAAAAATGTTCTGTGTAGAACGCTCATTGCAATTATTTCTGACAAAAGCCCAACTGTAAAGCCCAGTTCCAAATCTACACAGATGCCTTATTTTCTTACTCCACTAGTTTAAAATTAAGCATACTGTGATGAGAATGAAAAAGACAGCTTCTGTCTTGAAAGAGAAACTTCAAGAATTCCTTGCAGCCACTCAGCCTTCCCAGTCTACTTCTTTTTATAAGGAGACTGATTCTATTGAAGTCAATTGCAAAGCCTCCTTGATTTCACAGGTCCAGAAACAGATTTGACAAGAATTCTTGGAAAAGTTTTACATAAATCTGCAATTAATACTTTGGTAATAATTTAATAGCCACTTTTTAAGCAGTACAGATAGAAATCCTGCAATTTTTACCCCTGTGTTTCTACTTCAAGCATGTAGGTAAAATTTTATGAAAAGAATAGAACATTAATCCAACCAGAATGTAATCCAGGAAAAAAAATCCAAAGCAAAACAAAAAGACCTTGGATGAGTACCCAATCCTGCTCACTGCAAGCAACACAACTGCAGGGTGCCTTGAATGCAAGAACCATCAGAAGGGACTGCTTAATGAAATCAAGAATTTCTTGACAATCTACATTCTAACAAGCACATTTCTGAAAATCAACGAACCTTATAGATATTAAAATAAAAATATTGTATGCATATTATATATTACAATTAAAATATTATATCCACATAAAATCCACTATTTTTCCAAAATACAGACACAGAAGCAAAACAGAGACAGGTTTTCTGCCTCAAGTTCTGTGTTAACAAACAGTACAAGAATTTTATACAGCATATTAGCCTAAGTTAGTCATAAAGTTTCAGGCTGCATAATGTTCTTAAAACCAGACACTGTTGAGGCTTTGTGTAGATTGTTAACATAGGGCACTGAAGCCTCATACCCACACTTATACAACTGGCTCTGCCAAACCTTGTGTTGCTGTCTGTAAGGAGGTAAGATGAAAACCTAACTGATATTCCAAGATTGTAGGAAGAATGATAATGGCTAACAAGGTATTAGACTGACTGTCTAGAAGTTCTTCAAATAAAACAAAAATGGTCCATAAATAAGCTCTACTAATACCTACAGGCCTTTCAGTTCTGCACAGGGTTTTGAGCATCAAGTTGCAGTTTAATCTACTTCTGTATCCCATAATCCTCCTCCTTCCTTCACATTTTTGTAAGATTGTAAATTCAGGTGTTTTTATTTTCTTAAGTAAGACCCTGATTTAGAAAGGATCTGCATTTTGATCCTCTGTATCCTTTGTAATTTTGTTACCGCTCTCTGCTTGCTTTTCTCCTTCCACTTTGTTTTCAATCATGATTTCCCCTGATTATAGTTGTATATAGGATTTTGTTTCCCAGAAAGAAGGCTATTTTCCATTCCCTAACTGCTATTCTCTATTTCTTCTCACATGTACATATCTGCATGATTGAGCTTTCTTCCAAAGCTCCTGCACCTCTCCCTTTTATCCTAAATTGTTTATCAACCCACCAGATTTATCTTCCTTTCTCCCTTTTCCAGCTCCTTATAGCATATCTTCTATCTTTCAATCCTTCTCCACTCTTTCAACTTCCTTCTCAGTGCATACTATATATATATATATAAAAAGCTACCAACATTAAGCTATCAACATTCAATACATCATTAAATAAAACCTTGAGAATTTTACTACCAATTTCAAAAGGGTGGGGGTTTTCAATAATTTAAGAGAAAAATTGGTAGTTTTAAAAGTTAATTATCCTAGGGGAGAAATCACTGAAGCCTCCAATGACCTTCAAATTCAGTAGGCATTTGAAAAAAATCACTAATGCTTGGTTTTTTCCTATTTCATCTGGCTTCTCCCTACAGTTTCTTGCTGCACTGCTTCATCCATCTTAACTTGATGATTAAACTTCAGTGCCTTCACAGATAATGTCATATATTGATCCCACTCATCCATATGTCTTGCAGCTTCATCACACCAGGATGTGATCACAGACAACTATGGATATCATCATTCTCACTGCACGCTGAAAGGAACCAAAAAAATCTTTCTCTTTTTCACGCATGGCAGATTGACCACAACAGGGGTTTCCTCACGTTTGCAGAACTGCTGTCATCCCCTTCTCATTATTTATCAAGTTTAGCTTTTTTCCAAGGAGGGAAGGAAATTAAGTAGATAGCACACACTTTGAAAACAGAACAAAATGTCAAATTAGTGGATTCAAATTATGACCGACTAGTCTATGTTCTTGTTCCAGCCTTGTAGGTGAAAGAGTGGGGGCATTTTGCTGATGCATTTTTAGCTACAAGTTTTCACTCACCTCTTACTTAGTGTTTGGTTTCTTTTTTCTTCTTAGTACTCATCTGGTTTCTTCTCAAAGACCAGGCTTGGGAAAAGAATTTTGAAATCTCCCCATTTCATCCCCATCCACAGCCCATCTAACTAATTGCATTAACACAAGAGGCCCTTAAAACAAACTTTTTCTTCTTGTGGCAAAACTGCTCTATCCACAGTCTGTAACTGGAAAGAAAAGGAATATGACAAGGTTTAGATTCTGACTTTCCACTTTTCTAATAACTACCAATGGGAAAAAAACCCAAATATTAAACTTCCTTTTTCAGGAAAATTATGTATTCTATGTAAAAAACACAAGTTTATCGAAAGAGCCAGGATTTCACTTGAACATGACAACTAACATACAAAAGAAGAACAAACCAAGTAAAGAGGTTATTTTGCACACCATCTTAGTAGATTTTAAAACTCTATTTTATTTTGCTAAATCTGGCTCATTACAAAAAGCCGTAATACTTCAAAAAATGGTTTCCCGAGATGTCCACATAAATTGTGTTACAATGGTGATTTAGCAATGAGACTATTATTGCAGACAACAACACTTGAGGTTTCCTTTAATTTGGTGGCAGAATTTTTAAGACTCAGCTGGGAACCTGAGCAAATTTCTTTCAGAACATAACTGCCAATGTGATCCTGAGACTGCTCACTATTCTTGTTAGTAATTTCCTATACTTTTCCAAATCCTATTTTTCACCTGCTAAACCTCATTTGTAGTTACTGGTTTCTTCCAGTCTTGAAATAATAATAAGATGAAACCAAACAGGAAACCAAATATTCTTCCTAAATAACACTGCTGCCCAGGTGTTAAAGAGAACAGAGAAGCTCCAGAAGTTCTGTTTGGCTTTCATTACAACAATTATAAATGCTACGAGCTGCTACGTGACATTTATATTTATTATAGTTGTGAATGGTCACACAGCAATCCTTTAGGATTTCACACAAGTTATCTATCACCAAAGATGACTTGTCTGACCCTGTGCATCTTTATTTAATTAAAACTGTTACAATAAAACAAATCACTCAGGATTATGATTTTTTCATGTCCTAAGTATAAACAAACTAATTGAATTAGGTAAAATTTCTTTTGTGAGCAAGTTTTACATATCATGATGTAAAAACACTCTTCAAAAAATCCCCATATGTATAAGCATTGTTACTAATTTAAAAAAAACCAATCCCCCTCCCCAAAAAAATACAACATAAGATTTCAAAATTCCAAGAGCAGATTTTACCTTCTTTACACATCACTGAGTCATAGATAACAATATTCTGAGTTGGAAGGGGCTCACTGGGATCATCAAAGTATAACTCCTGGCCCTGCACAGGGCAGCCCCAGGAATCACACCATATGCTTCATCAGTAGCTCTTTAAATTATACTAGTTATTACAAATAATGCAAAATGTTTATAGTCTTCACATTCTAGAATTTGCTGGTCACCTATTACTCCTTCACTATCTTCTTTATCTTGATACAAAGTTCTAGCTTTCACTTTAAAATTCAACTCCTATTAATACAGGTTTTTGCTTAGATACATCACGATGAACCTATGAAAATAAGCACAGTATAACACATCATTTTAGCCGTCCAACCTTTAAAATATTTGAAAGAATGATAAGCCTCGCAACTAGAATAACAATGGACAAATATTCTTTATTACTATTTAGAGCAATTAAAAAAAAATTTCAAGTAGTAACTTTAATTTACAACTCATTAGGCTGTTAAAATAATTAAGCCTTTCACATCCATTGAAGTGACCTACCAATTTAAGCAAGCATAGCTTGACACCAGCTGTAATAGTGTGTAATATATTTACTTGCCTAGCCTTGTGCATGATATCTGCACACTAAAGCAAGTCCTGCATGTCATCACTCTACTTTATCACATAGACAATGCTTACCTCTACCACAAAAAGAGAACAAAGCATTTTAGCTATTGCCTCACTTAGCAAGGAACAAAAAGGTAAGAACTGTGAACAGTAACTTACTCCACAGCTGAGGCTGTTTTCCTTTGCTCAAACTAGATCCTCAGCAAGCATCACCATTTTGTAGAAAACAGGAGAACACAATGGTGAGATGAGGGAAAAAATATCAGAAGGCTAATGAAATGCTTCTTTTTAGTGTTCACTTGACATCAAAACCAGGCAAGGACAGTAAGAAGAGCTTAAATTTTTTTTTTAATTATTTTTTCAGTTTATTTTTGCTTACATGTTTTATCTCAAAGCTCAAAAATTAGAAGTCAACATTTTGTCAACGTCTGCTAAAACATGCTGTCAACTTATGTCAATTTTTATTGTTTGGAGTACAGTTATTTTTAGAAGAATTATATTTAGGAGTGGGTTAAACTAGCCTGTTCACATTACACACTACTGCTTAACACTTCTGACAGTAGCTGTTGTCTTTCTTTTATTGTCAACTTAAAAAAAAACATTAAGAGAACTACACTCTTGAGATCAGAGTAGAGCTCTAGAAGTTGTTTAATGGCTGAGTGAATGCAACTACTATTTCAAGCAGTAACGTGGACTGCAGAGGTCAGCAAGGGCTGAAGTGAAATGTTCACTTCAATTAGTTTCTAATACCTTAAGTTCAAAATGTTCTGACAGAGAGCAACTTATGAATTCCATGAAATATCCATTATATACATGTCACAACAGACTATTAAAATGACTCGAGGCTCTTCAGCTACTACAAAGCAGCAGTTACACAACATCTGCAGAGATCTCTTTCTCCAGGACAGCAGCTGTCAATCTGAGGGGCTTTTAATGTTGCACTGAAGCACAATGCCCCCTTGCAGATGAGGCTCTCTCTGGGATCACTTTGGGTAGGTGTGACAGACCATGGATGGGAAACACCGAGGTGAGAAGAAAGGCATTAGAGGGCATTCTCTAAGGGAAGGTCATCACTGCTCTTCAGAAATGCACCAGTTTTGGGTACCTTCCTTTCTCCACTGAAACACAGTGAACCTATTACCTCTCTGCATTCCTCATCTCAGCTCTGTTTTGCAGGTATGCACAGAGTACAACTGAGCAGGGATAGTCAAACCAAGGCAGTGTTTCTCAAAATGCAGTAAACAGATACTCAGCAGCTTCAAGGAAAAAGGTTTGAAAACTACTTGTTTTAGGAGAAGTTTGATACACACTCTTATTAGCTGCATCACAACAGTGAAGGTTTGCAGCACACCTCCAGACTCAGGAAGAGATGCTTAAGTGTATCAGGCACTGAAAATGGGGGACAACACTGATAGGTGTTGAATTTTTTGCTCAAACTCTCTCTGCTGCCTGTAGGAATAGATCACCTTCATAAATTCATGCTCCATTGCAATAAATAAGCTGACAGTAAATCAGCACTTACAGAGGTGCTGTACTTAGAAAAGTGAAAGGAAAATAAAGTGACTTTAAACTTAATCCATACAGGAAAGAACACGATCTTTCTAAGACTGGAGTTTGGGTGAAGGAGAGAAGTTTGTAATCACGATGAAACATGGTTCCACAGTCTATCAATTCTCATTTCCCTACCAAGCCATGATGTGACAGTTACTGGTCAGCTTAATTTTTGTCAGTCTCCAAAAGCATTCAAGACTACTAATATGTTAGAAAAAAACTTCTAATTACCCAAAGTGCACTTAACCACTCCATATTGAAATATTAGGAGGAGAGGAAGTATAAAAAAACCCAAATCACCAGCAGTGTTTAGTTTGAGGCATACTTAGTTTTTCTAATAAATACACTAAGAGAAACTGACTCCATTTCCACAGACCTAAGTATATCAGCTTTTATGTAAAAGATACTTTTTTTCTGTACTGCACTGACAGCTTTATTTTTCCAGAAAACCCCAACCAACAACAAAAAAAGCACCAAAACAATCAAAAGAAAAAACCCCACCCCAAGCAAATAAATTTGCTTTTATTTACATGTTGTGTCACGCAACTTTTCATTACATACAGTTTGGTCAAATCTGACCATACTGTTAAAGCCTGGATCTAAACCAACATTTACAGTACACCTACATGGACAGCTGAAGACAGCTATCTGTTCCTGTCTGGAAATGAGCCAGCACTGCCTCAGCCCCATCAGATTGCCCACAACAGTATGGACTGCCTTTCAGAGAAGAAACCTCTTTTAAGCTCTTCCAGACTAGCAAAATACAGTGTGATACGAATCTAATATCTATGAATGACAGTAAAGACAGGGAAACTTTACATTCCATCCCTTCTCTGGTTTTCACTTGTCAGATTTAAACCTACAGGCAACCTTCTCTATCCACTGAAGATGAACACAGCTGCTTACATTAATTCCCTAAAAAAAAGCTGTCCTTATTTTCTCTTACAAAACGTGGCCAGGAGAAAAGGGTACCTGTTTTTGATATTAGGTCTGTCCCCTACGAAGCATCTTCCTTGGTTTTCTGGGAGTTCAAAGGCTTATCTCCTACTTCTGTGGGCGACAACACATATATTAAAAACACATCACAGACAAACACAAATTGGAATACTATTCACCTTCCCTTTGCCGTTTTTCCACTAAGCACAAAACAATTCAAGATTCACAAGAGCATAAAGAGATCAAACATTAGTGTATGACTCAGCAGTTAGGACACACAATACATCCCCTAGATCTTATATTTTTAATATAGATCTGCACATCACTTATTAAATCTTATCTCCAAGGCTTGCATAATTCTAGCCAAAATTCAGACATGCACTACAGTGAGACCACCATGTACCAGGTATAAATTTTCATTAAGAAAGTTCAGAAAAAAACTCCACACCAATCTGAACAATGATTATTATAATTATATCCAAGTGTTTCATTGTCTGTGTTAAGTATTTGAAAATGTCTCCACTTTTTGAAAAGCCATAACTCTGTGCACTTAACATGCATTTCCTTTCCATGCAGGCTCCAGATATTTCAACATTCCAAGTCACACACAGTATATATTTTTCTGAAGTGTTTCTTTCGAATCAAAGCACTGTTCCCAAGTACAGGTGAATCAGGCTTCTCTACAATCCTTTCAACAACAGTGTCCAAATGGTTGCTCTTGTTTCAACATGAAATCAAAACCATCTATCATTTTGTCTGCAACTCCAGCTAAGTGGTAACTGAGCACTCTAAAAATAAAGCAAACAGATGTGTCTTGGGATCTAAATGGACGTAATACCTTGAAAATTAACCTAAACTGCTAACCTGCAAAAATGGCATACATGCAAGCTGCAAGGAAAAAAAACCCCAAACATTAAAAGCTTCATGTTGGAAGTCAGACTTTTGAGGAAGGTGGGAAATCAAAGTTAAAACATCTTATAGTGCACATTTAAGTGTTGCAACATGATCTCATGAATTCCTGAAAAAAGGAGACATAAAACAGGTAGAGAAGAATCTGTCCTTAAATGTCTCTCAGCCTTCTACAAAGTTACCATCAAGCAGAGTCCTTAACTCTCTCTAGCAAACATGCACCAAAACAAGAACTGCCCAAAAACCAGAACTGTACCTCAACATCCAACATGTTTTATGACTGCATTACACAGCTCTCAAGGTTTTTTTCCAGCTGTCTCTATTTTAAAACCACGTCTTTATCTCTTTGCTTAATAAAATTAATCTTTTTTTTTCTAAAAAGACTCTTTCTGTAATGACACAGTTTCAAAGAAAAAAATTACTATTAGTGAAGAAGCTCATTATCATCAAAGATGGACTAGAATATTGATAATCAGCATATGGTTTAGGATTCCAAAAATCTGAAACACTTCTTAACACACTCAGGCTCCAAAATCAGCCTTGGTAGGCAGTGCTCCATATGCAAGCACTGAGCTACTGGAAAGTACTTATATTTCTGAAAATACACAGACACAGAAGATGACCCATTTAGATTGTTCCTATATACAAATGGCTTTGCTTTTCAATGTACTCCCAGGAACAATGAAAGATAAAATTAAGGATCTGTTTTATGTGACAGGGCAAGAGACAGAAAATATTAAAAGGAACAAGGATTTTTCTCTACTAGTAAGTTATTCTACATGAAACATCTTACCAAGTATTACTTTAGGACAATAGTGATCATTAAGCAGCTACTTCCCATGGAAACTCTCTAATATCTAGGCAGAGAGCAGGGTGTCAGAAGCTGTCAGAAGTTCAGAATTCAGAAAAATTTTAGGTCACAAATTTACATACATTTATTAAGATGTCCCATCACTGGGCCACAGCAACCCACCACGAGAAAGTCATTTCAAGTACTACATGCTGTGCTGTCCTAAGCAAATCATCAAAGGAATAGTCCACAGGTTTTGAACTTTTTCCAACACTGATCAGACCTCTAATGAATAAACAGATAGTAAACTTGTGAGGAACATACAGCTTACTAGAAGATGGCCTATAAATATATTAGTGCTTTAAGAATCTATGAAATATGATAGAGCTTACAAATCAATCCAATCTACTTCAATTGGTTTCTCTTCCACTTTGATGCAGTATCACTACTATCAATTTTTTTATGAATACTGCCAGTACTTGTAAAGATTTGAGCCATGAAGCACCACTCTGAACTTTCCTGTAGATAGGACAGATGTCCATATAGGAGGAATACAAATCTGTCCAGAGCTTAAAGACATGTACTTAACTTGTCACCCTGGAATAAAATAATGTGTTGACCAGTAGTGACAGGTATGGAAGAGAGGTCCAATTCTCCTCCCATAAGAACTGGACCTCTTTTAGATCAATAGCAGAAACAAAAATCTTTCTCCTTGGTAATAAAACTTCTTCCATTTTCCAGACAAAGAAACAAAATCTTTATAGTTAGAAGTAGAATGGATAGAAGTCTAGCTAAATCAGCTAGACACAGATAATTCCTAATATCTGGCTTTCATTACTGGAAACATCAGAGCTGATAGACAATACATTCTTTTTAAACTGCATTGGACAGAACCTCTCCCTGTAGCATGGAACTTGCTAAAGGCAGATTTGCTTGAAGTTCATTTCTGTGACAAACAAAAACTGTTAACTCCTTTTTAAGTCAGGGTTGTTTTTTTTTAGTACACCACTTTGCCAGCCAGAGCCACAGAACGCATCCCGTGTCTTGCCTGGGCACACGGACAGCACCGCTTGCAGTGGATAACCACACTGGAAGGTTCCATGGCACAACAGCCTTGAATCTTCAGGCCTGTGCAGTAACATCAGTTCACTCTGCATATGACATGTGTGTGTGTATTCTGCCACATAATGCCATTCTTCAGCTACAGTGCAGGGCCCTGCAACACCACATGTGTGTTGTACAGGGTTCGATCCATTTTCACAAGAGCAAATTCAGATCAAGCTGCAGTGCCAGAAACTTTCATTACCATCTCTACAGCAGTCTAAACTACCTGAATTAACTGTAAGATAATTTTTCCTCCTGCTGTGAAGATTATCTAATCATAGGACAGTCAAGACTGCCAAAAACAGGATCAGCCAGAGCAGTTTGCTCAGAGTATTGAGATGTAACAAATACCACTGTCCTGTATTACCAGCAGAGATCAACATTTGCCATCCTGGGTAGCTGGGTAACACAGAAGCGAAATTTCCTTCCCCACAAAATAGACAAGTTTTGTAAAGCCTTTGTTCTTGAAGAAAGGCTTCCAAAGAAAGAGCACCTATGAAACTCTACTTGGTTTTTTAGCTGTGTTCTCAAGCTTGGTAAGTTTCTCAACTGCACATGGAAACACACTTGGGAAAGTTTGACAATCACAGACTTCTCCTTTAATATCAACAAAAGGCAGAACCAGTTGAGAGTTAAAAGACCTCTGTAAGCATTTCTGCATACACATTCGGTGGTGAGTGGCTGAACAAGATTTAACAAGTTAAGCATTTCCTTTTTTACTGAAAAGCTGACTCTGCACGCCACTTTTACAAGTGCTGGTTGAACTACTTAAGTTCCCACATATTATCCAGTTACAAACGACTTGTGATTTTCCTAAATTTTTTTTTTAATTACTTGAAGCCCTGTTCCAAAATCACTATGGAGGGTGCTGATTTGTTTTGTGATAATGAGAACTTTTTGTAGAAAACCACTTATCTGGTACAGCTGATCTGCCAGACAATCTGTATGAACTTGAATGTGCCTGGAAGGTAAAAGATTCTCAAACCACAAACAGTGTCATGTTGGAGAAATATATTTAACTCTGATTTTGGCCACTCTATAGCCACTACATCAGAACTGGCAACTGGGAGCTGCTGGACAAGCCACTTCTATACAGTATTTAGCATAAATATGACCAGTAAAGTAAGTTAGTTTCAATCACTCTTTCAGTTTTCCATAATCTATGCACCTACTATGCACTGCAGATACCAGACAAAAGAGTTAGTCTGAAAGAAGACTCCACACCCAAAAAGGGCCCTCATAAGCCTGCTGGACTGGTCTAAGACAGCTTCCCTTCATACATCAATTTCCATTCATGATTTTTCAATTTCCCATTCCCATGATAAAAGCCATTTCCACATTCAATCTATCGATGCAGGAGTTTTACTCATTATCCCTCTGGTTTGGACTGCTTCATTTTGTGTAAAATAGTTCATTACATCAAACCGCCAGAAAATTACTCCAAAACCCCGAAATTACAACATTTATTTCAGCTACAGAAAACTGAAAATACCTCACTGCAATGAACATTAATTTATTTGAGCAGTCATCTCTGATGAGAAAGAACAGAGTTCAAATTATTGGTTTGAAGCAAATAAAGCAATGAGTTTAAGCTGGTTCTGTGTGTTCAAGAGCATTAGTCTAACAGTGAATGACAAATATACAGACTCATACATATATAGAGAGAAATACAGGTACATTTAGTGGACACAGGGAAAAAGTCTAAATTCTCTTCCCATTGAAAAAATTTATGGCTTCAATAAATTGCTTTTTACTGATTGAAGGGTTTTTTGCTTTTACATCTGCTATTGGACAGCTTAAATTCTCATGTATTTTATAGCCACTCCTCACTTTTTTGATCTTTCATTTCCTTGGGTAAATAATTCCCAATCTTTTCATTCCCTTGAAAAACTCTGCATATCCATCATATCAAATTCTTTACAATAATGAGATTTATCTCTTTTAAACTAATTGACAGTTAATAATGCCCTTTGAATAGCGGATAAGAATTAATGAATTTGTACACAATGGCAGTTTCTTCTCTGATTTTTTGCCTCCTTCTGATTATAGCTCTAATTTGGATAACAATACCTTATCAAATTGTAATAATGCTCAAATTTTTTGTTACCTTAATATTGTTAATTTAGAAACTCTTCAGACATAAATGGAATCTTATTTTCTGCTTCCAAAACACACTGGTTTGCACATACCAACAAGCAGTTTTGCATGTCACACTGCTGTCCTTTCACAAAGCTTCCTTAGACTTCTCAGGTGACCTTTCCAGTATTTGTGAATTTGAATAAATAATTTTAAATCCTTATGAAATAATTCTACCCTATGAATCAAATTCTACAGATGACTAATAAAAGATATTAGACAGCTCCTGTTCAATATTTAAGAGAAAAATTAAGCCTCTTATAAGTAAATGTTTCTGTTATTTCCTCTCAGAGATTTTTGTGATGCATGAAAATATTTTACCTCTCATATCATGGTTATTTCATTTAATAGCCTGGTGTAAGGAACCTTCAATTACACCCCTTTAAAAAGTGTATGCAAATTAGAACTATATTAAAATTTAATCTGCTATGCTACTATTGCAATCAAAACTCCTGGTAGATTAGTGAGGCACATTTGTCATTGCAGAAGCAGTACCAAATACTTGTGATTTCAGTTATTTCAGTGATTTCACTTAGTACTACTGAGTCTACCATCAGTCTTTGTTGCCATCACTTACTTCTATCTACAGGCAGTTCTAATTGTAAAGGATGAGAATTATGTGTGCATATTTTTTCATTAAGAGCACCCAACGCTTTCCAGACCTGTTCCCTACACAAACTTTATGAGATCACTTGCAGAGTATCTGTTGGAAACTCTCCTTCAGTAACTTAAAATCTATTGACCAATTTTCTACCAAATTTGTTTTCCAAATTTGTGAAAACAAGAGACAAATAGAGAAAGAGACTCTATTAACACTCGCAGAAAATGAATACAGCTTACCATAAAGCAGATAAAAAGAGGAAAAGACAGTACAAATGCCTTAGCTATGAAAAAATGCTTCAACAGAACTTAATGCCTTTTATTATATGCCAAAATCCCACACCTGGCTTTAGAATAGATTCCTGTTTTCTAATAAGTTTTAAATGTCAGACTACTAGGGCATTTATAATATTTTACTTCTGCATGGAGTCAGCTGTCAGAAGACTAAATTCATGTCGCAACCATAGCATCTAACTGAAAAGTTAATCAACAAAAAGGTATAAACTCTTTGAAAATTATCTGTTATTTCTGCTCTTTGTTAAGTGCTTTGCTAAAATGTGACTACATTTGCTTTTTATTCTGTAGTTCTTTGAATGTGTAAGGTAATTTATTACATCAACAGACTAGTATAAACAAGCTGTCAATCTAGCTTCCCCCAAAAATACAGGCACGTATTTTCAGAATATACACTTCTGATGACATTTCCTGTCCTTTAATCGATTAAAATAAAACCATTTTTCAGAGAATTAAGAAATCCAATACAAATTTGTAATTATGCTAATTAAGTTTATATTCCTGGAAGTCTATAATTAGTTTTGCTGCCTCTCCAACACAGTACTCATCCAGCTTGTGCTATAAGATGCAGTTCCCAGCACTGCATACGCAGCTGAGTAGTTTGAAGAAGCTGCACAGCTTCCATCCTCTAGGGAAGAGGTGGCTCTGCCACAAACATTACTTAGTTTGCAAAGTCATCTGAAATAAGTACAACAGTCTAAGTTGCTCCAGTCTTATCCCATATCATTCTTCCTTTGAAACCACACCTTGTAAACATGAAATATATAGCATGTAATCTGTGTCAGACAACCTCAAGATCCCTTCCAAAAAACTCGGAGACTGATTCACAGATGCACTGGAACAGAGAACTCTTTTTGCAATCTGGCGCCTTGGTATCTTTCAGAATCCGGGACATAGTCCAAAATAACAAAAGCTAGAAAGGAGGTATTATCACCCTTGCAGCAGTCAGAGGCTCCAAGGTGGCAGAAACAGCAGAGCGGGAGTTATAAAATGTGCTTCCCTCTCCAAGCAGCCAAATTCGAGCACACCGAGGTGCACCGTACACACAAGCAGGTGCTTATCAAGGGGCCCAGCCCTAAATGCAGCAGGAGTAACCTGATAAGACTCCCATCATACCTTTTCTCAGCAGCCCAAAGCATATGAACAAAGGCACAAAAACTCGTTTTCTTTCAAATGCTGTATTTCCCACAGACAATAGAACCTCATATTTTACTTCAATCCTCTGTCTGATAAGTATCAGGCTTTTTTTTTTTTTCCCTTTCCTCCAAACTGCAGACTTACAGATCTTGGTGGATGAGAAGAGAGTGTATATGCAAGTGGGCTGATAGCAATTTAAGAGTATTAAAAAACATAGAGAAAAAAATAGAATAAGCAGGATTAGATGCATCATTTTCTGTGGGGAAGAAAAACCAACCAAAAACACAGGATGTGAGATAAAGCACATCCATCATGGAAAGCAACAAAAAAAGAACTATGAAAGAGCAAGTAAAGGGAAAAGAAAGTAGGATAGAATACATTAAAAGCAGAAGGAAACAGATTTCATTATCAACTATAGGGAAGAAAATGAATGATGTGAAGGAAAATTTGTGAAATGTTGAGTTAAAATTTAATATATTGCATGCAAAATTGTAAAGCAAATCAGTCTCATACAGGAAGTGTTGGGGGGGAGTGTTTGATGGGTGTTCCTCCACTTGGAAACTGGCTGGCTGAATCCAACCACATTTGTCAGACATGTAGAATTCTCAAAGATACCTGTAAAATGCTAAGTTCATGAAAGCAAGATGCTGTGAGTGTCCTGACCCACAGAAAGGATTCAGAAGGCATTAACATCAGTTGGACATTAGACAATCCACAAAAGGATGAGACTGTACTAAAAAAAAATTCCATTAGAGCTTACAACCACTCTCAAGATTTAAAAAAAAACTGAACAAACCCACAAACACACAAAAGAAAAAAAAAAAAAGGTAAAAGCCAGGCTTCTACAGCTCAAGGAACCATTCTTTTAAAATACTTCTTCCTCTCTCCTTTCACCTGGGAAAAGACACAGTAATACTTGGTATAGTATTTACCACTAGGAGTAATAACAAACAGGTGTTAAAAGGCCCTCTTGATATATAAAAGTGCTGTAGAAAGAGAGAGAGTATTATCTTCCTTTGGAAAATTAAAGCAAGAGAAGCAAAGTGACTGCAAGGAAAAGCAGCAGTGAAAAAGCTGCATGGAAAGCAAAGCCAAGCAACCCAAATCACCTTCCACCCACTACTTCAGTCTGCTGTCAGAACCAGCAGCATCCAGTGCATAACATAACGCATTTTGTGGAACTCAATTAAAAGAGAACACACAGCATTCAGTAATAAATGAGCAGAGCTTTTTAGAGAAGCTGTGTCATTCTGTGAGTTTGTTTTATACTGATCAACCCCTTCTTGAAATTACAAATATGCAGTTAATAGTCAAGATGAGCCCGTATATCAGCTCAACACAAACGATCAGCAGCAACTCCTCAGCTTTTTTGACTAAACCAGATTTTAGATCATGGTGTGTATTAGCCAACTACACTTTTAAAGCATAGTGAAGTCAATTTTTCATCCCCAGAGGTGACATCAGCTTGCTTGCTGAAAATTAATCTTCATTACTATTAAAGCAACAAGCATTTTGAGACAGTATTCCCCTGAATTCCTGTTCAGGTGTTTGCTTATCTACTACTGCTGGTATCAGAGAGGCAGCCAATTTAAACCAGTGAGCAATTTTCATAGGTTCCACAACAAAAGCATCTAGAATCCCAAATGATTACATTTCACTGACAAGCAAACTCGGATGCTTGGACACAACACACTTGAACATACTTAAACCAACTACCAAAGCTCTGTGAATCAAACACTTAAAATTCGGGGAAAACAAGGCAGAACTACTTGAATGATTTTTCAACACCATTCTCCAGACAGAATATGACAGACTGGTTGCACAAACAGACCTTGAAATTTTTCACTTTTCAGGAAGCACACCTTTCAACTTCAGACAACACCTACGACCTGCACGCCGAGAGAAAAAGGGATGCAGTCATATGGAATCAGTTAACAATTACTGCCAATAACCCAACTGACTGCAGTGGAAGAATCACTTTTGATATTAATAAGCAGTGATTCATGTGAAGCATCATATAGCTTTCCTTACTTATGGATTCATCATCCATAGATTTCGGATGAAAAAGTCAGCTCATTACCATATGAAATGCTAGTTCAATGTAGCATATTTCAGCTGTTGGAGATGCAAACAAAAGGTCTTGCTGTTGAAATGTGTGGGACTTTTACCTAAAATCCGGATTCTAGCACACAAAGACGTGGCATAACTGTGTCTAACAGAACAGATCTTAATGCAGCACTTGCTCCACTCCACACTATCAATGCTTTCTATATGCCCTCTACGTTTATTTTATCCTTTTTTGAAAAACAAATTAATCCAAGCGACACCTTCTCAAGCTAAGAAAACAACTGTTTCAAACGGTGACCGCTGAAAAGGCTGGAAAACCCAAACCAGAGCATTTAATCAGATTAAATGCCACCGTGCCACAATTAGATGTCACTGTGTGCTCACTTTAATTCTGAAAGCACATGCAGCTCGAAGGGCGTCCCGGCCCTCCCGGTAGCGCTCCAGGTGCGGCGCACACCGCGGCGTTACAGCCAGCCCCCGGCCGCCGCTCCGCGCCTCCCGCTCATCCCGTCCGCGGGCGCGCCGGGCGAAGTTGAACCTGCGCGCCTCCGCTCGCTCCCGGCCACCCCTCGCGGTCTGCAAGCCCCCGAACAATGGCAGCAGTGTTCCGCGGGCAGCTCTGCGCTGCAACGGCACCGAACCGCCCCGCGCCCCGACCGCCGCT
>VZRX01017070.1:251473-340952 GCA_013398075.1 Notiomystis cincta
GCTGCCGCCGCCTGGCCCTGCTCTGCCTTGCCTTGAGGTGTGGGGGTGCCGCTGTGTCGGGGCGCTGCCGTGGATTGCAGCCGCGGGGGTTAAGTTTATTGAAGCGCGTTAGCTCCGTCTCGGAGCATACACTGGTTATAGTTCCTTAGACACTTGCTTGCTGTTCCCTGCGTAAGGTGTTTTTCTCGTGTAGTAGGGTGAAGTCGATACTTGGTAGGGTGACTGCAACTGGATCCCGTTCTAAAGGGCAGCCTGGAAGCTGATGGGTATTTCTATTTCGTTATTGCTGGGGGAACCTTTATTTTCCAAGTTCAGTATCACATTGGCTCACTTTTGTGGTACCAGAAGGGGAGGGGGGAGGGTGCTGGTTTAACTTTGGGATTTTTTGTACAGGCAACAAATCTGTAATCAAAAGGAGGAGTCTTGCCTTGATAACTGTCGCTGTTACTGTCCTGTTGCCACTTGCTCAGAAAACTTTCTTGCCTTGGGACCAAGGGGTGGATAGACTCTTTCACTTTGTTGTCATTAGTTAATTTATACTTATCATATTTTTCTGTGGATGTATATGTATATCTCTTGGAGGCTTGGAAATCTGGCTTCTCAAGTTGCAGCATCCAGCAGGCTGTCTTGTGCACATTTCAAAAGAAATGCTAATTAACATCTATAATATTTCCTGAGTGTTAATGGTAGGTGGCAAGTAGCACTGGATGTACTTTCCACCACCCTTAGGCCTGTAGCAACAGGTTTTCTCTTTGCTGTGCCAGCACAGAGGTTTGTGTAGTTGCTCAGGACTGACACCAGGGAACTGATCTGAATTTTGAAAAAACAAAACTCTGGTGAAGTTATTTGTCCTCAGATCCATTCCTTGATCTGATTTGCACAAATGCTGTGCTGGTGCAGATAAATCTCCAGTGCCAGTGCAGAAAGGAGCAGCTGGAGGAAAGAGTTAGGTGTCAACAGCATGTTCAGTACAAAGCTGTCTGCCAAGCTGTGCCCTGGGAGGGGTCTCCACCAGCACATCCAGGACTGCCTCTGCCTCAGACAGTGCTAGCTAAGATGAAAAGGGTGTGAGGCTTCTCAATATCAAGATGTTTGATTATAATGTCTATAACTTTTACTTGTAGACATAGATGAGGTGCATATCACTGCAAAGAGCAGGAGTTCCAAGCTGAGGCTTCCAGAACACAGCATACTGGGGCTTCTTTTAGAAGCACAACCTACTCCGAGGAGCAACAGGTCATTTCTTTGTAGAATTGTATCAGGCTTTCTTGTTGGACTTTTGGGATTTGAGAAATAACTGTAGGTCTCATATTCCCCATGTTCTCAACACATTCCAAGTCTAAAAATGATAGTGTCCCACTGGTCAGCAGTGGAAGCTTGCCAGGCACCCCTCAGGAATTTACCCTGATTCTTTAGAATTAGAAAGCCCTTTCTGAACAAATGTGAAAGACATGGCATTTTGAGTGTAAGTCACAAGTCCTCTCTAAGTACAGGTCTGGAGAAACTGGAAGCTGAGTAAGTAGGAAAGCAAAGTTGCAGTTCATTGATATCTCTTCACTTGTGCAAATGTTGTTTTGACACAAATAAGGATCAAGTACTCTTAAGTGCACAGATATTTATTGCACAAAAGACCAGGAATGGTTAAGGAAAGATGATGGTAAGAAGGGAGGTCAGAAGTGTTAGTCATACAACAAACATAAACCACAGCTTGTGTTTTTGGCAGTTGAGAACATAAATGCTTGGTGTTCTGCATTCTAACTGTTTTACCTGTTTCTGGTTCAGAATTTTGGCACGTTAGCTGCCATGGACCTTAGGTTCATGTATGCTTTAGAGAGGAGTGGGTCCTCACTCTCTTTAATGGCAGGCATCATTGTTAGCACTTTCAGCTGACAGCATTTGGGCTACTGAAGTGTGCACATCAAATATAGCCCTAAGATGTTACTCCAAGATGTATTTCATTTTTCTATAGAAATCTGCTGAATCCTTGTTTCAAAGTCATCATAGTCAAAGTCAAATATAATCACATTTCTGTGAAAAGAATTATTTTGTAATTGAAAACTGTTCTTATGGTTGGTAACTGTGTTTTAAAAGTTTAAGGGGCTGGCTTTTGTTACACCCTCTTCTTAGAGTCTGCTTCTTGAAATAGGCCTATTGCTGATCTTGATGTTAAATTGCTCATAATAGATAAAGCTGTAATTATTGGTGACTCCAATCCAGTAATACTTCTGCTTTCTTTCTGAACTGGAAAGCCCACTGGATGAAAGTTGCATGTTTCTGTTACTGTTTTTAGCACCACTAAAATCACCTGAGGGAAGGCAACAGAGAATGAAAGTCTGTGCTTCTGGTCGCTTCATGCAGAAAAAGATAGGTTGTAGCTGCAGGACATTCAGAGAAGGACAATGGGGCTGAAGAAGGGCTCTGCTTCTGTATGAGGAAGTATTGAGAAGGCCAAAAAGAGATGGCTGAGGTGTGAAATATGATGGATGCCTACAAAATCATTAAAAGGCACAGAGAGGGAGTAAAATACTTACTGTCTCTTCCACTACAGCAACTATAAACTGTCTAGTAGGAGTTAGGTTCAAAGCAAATAAAAGGATGCAGCTCTTCATGCAGTGTGTAGTAGGGCTTATTGTCATGCCAAGAAGTACTGTGTGTTAAGAATTTTGCATTGTTGCAAGGAGAGTCTGGACAAGTACTTGGAAGAGATCCATTGAAGGGTGAGGTGTCAATACATACACATTTTTCCTCAAGTCTCACCAAGACCTGAAAGTACTTGGCAGTTGGGAGAGTGCAGAAGTATCATCATATACCCTTGCCCTGCTCTTACTCTCCCCTAGATGCCAAGTTTCCATAAGGCTGATGTTTTCTTTTGTGGGAACAGTGGGTAGGTTAATCAAGATATTTTCTTTCTCCAGAGACATCATCAAGCAGTAGGTAAGCATGACACTGTTTTAAATAGAGGCTATTTGAGAAAGGGAAGGGAGCCCAGTTGCCAACAACCAGGCCACTGTCAAACCCAATTATAATTAATTTTCCGACACTTTCTACTTCTATGAAAAAGTCACCCTAACATTGCTGACAGTTTTATCTTCACTTTTGAATTATAAATGTAGAAGGAAATTGCACTTTCTGTGAAGAAATCATTTCACAGGAAATGTAGCAGCTAAAAGCTTTGCTCCTGAGAGAACATTTATTGTTTGATCGCTGTCCAGGGTAAGACTCAGATCACAGCAGATTTTTTGATACCTCTCTACAGTGTGCTCTTCAGTAGTCTTGAGGAGAGGACATTTGGCTGGGTTCAAATAACTAGGCTGGCCCAGCCCAGTACAGGAGCTGGAGGATTTGTGTTACCTTTAATGTATGAACAGGGGTTGGAAGTGTCAGTTCCCTTTGAATGTAGTTTACCTTTGGCACTATGCAGGTTTCCAGAAAAGTTTTACATAAGAAGAAGAAATAGACTTCAGTTACACTTTTTAATGAAGAGAGCCTAATCCTGCCAACTATGGAGAGAAGAAAGATACTGAGGTGGCCTGTGACAATTCTGTAACACTGATTGAATATTAGTAGACTTGGGAAGTGTTACTTGTCAGGAATGTTTGTCTGCTTTGACGTGGTGGGTTTTCCAGCTTTCTTTGACACAAAGTATCTTGTAGAGAGTAGATGTTTAGAACTTGTCATCCTGCAAGATCCTGGGAATCCAGCCTAGTTCAACAAAACAGTTTAGCATATGCTTTTCTGCTGGTTTAGTTTAATTTTGTTGAAGTTAGTGAGGCAGTCATTTACTGTTAGGAGTGCATGAATGGCTAGAAAGAATAAAAGCTGATAACAGCCATGTCTTAATGTTGGAGCTTCCCTGCAAATGCTCTTTATCTCTTGGTAATAAATTTGTAAATCTTTAGAATGAGATAATGTGCATTTGACAGCCCAAGTGGTTTAGGCAAGAACTGATAAGTGACAAACTGATGAAGTCTCAGTGGCTCATGGGATGTGGTCTTAATTTACCACATTTTAATGTGATCGATAATTAAAACTAATTAAATGTTATGCAAAGCAGCCTGCCCTTTTTAGCTATTTGACTAACTAGTAATGAATTTACCTGGGGAAATGGAATGTTGTAGGTTTATTATCTGAAATGTCCAGAAAAAAAAGAAAAACTCCCGACATGTAGACATCAAAACTCTGCCTGCACGAGATGAAGCTTGAAAACATAAGCCACACTATATTCTTTCTAAGGAACAGAATTCCTATCCAGTGTTGCAGTACATGCTGCACCTTGGTCTTTTTCTTCAAGGCTTTGCTTTGTTGCTTATTACAGGGATTTTGCCTCTAATTAAAGAAATGTTTTTGTCTTGCATGCACATAAAGAAACTTCTAGCAAGCTTTTTTAATGTATTTTTTTATTGAAGTATTTTTTAATTGTATAAATCAAGTAATTTTCATAGAAAGTAACACTATTGTTTTATGGCATTTGAGTAGGAGTTTTTTTGAAGAAAAAGAGGACTGTGGCATGTTTAAGGAACCTGTTAAGGAGAAAAGTTAATCTGATTTACTGTATTTGTAGTCTCAAATCCCTTCTATTTCCTGTCCTCTTTCTTATGCTTTAAAGTGGCCAAGCTTTATGGTAGGACTGAAGGAGCATGCCTTGGAAGGAACCAGACATTCAGTGGTCTCTGGGGAGTTACAATGAAGCGCCTCCTTGTCTACATTTAGCATCAAAAGCTTCCTTCTGTCTCAAAACAGATTCCTTAGGCAATGCTAATACTCCAGAGTACAGTCCTGAGTGCCATTCCCCAATAATAGTGTGATTCTGTTTTGTTAAACAAAAGGTGCAAAAGGACAGCATTTAACTGTCAAAATAATTTTTTACCTCCTCAAATAATCTCTGAACTGTAAAGCAACCTGATATTGCAAAGTAAGCAGACATCACATCTGTTTAAAAAAAACCAGAACAACACAACCAACACCATAAGTAGTTTGGTGAAATTACATTATCTGCCTCTTTTTGCCTTGTATCAGCAGTGATTCCTGCATCTCTCTGGATAGACACTCATTTAACCTGTCTACCAAACTTCAGTGGATCTATGGACTGAACATTTTCAGTTTTTGGTTGTCCTTATTTCTGCAAAGTTGTATAATCTGAATCTCTTCTGTGCTGAATTAGATTGCTCAATTTTTCTGTACAGGTCATATTTTCTTGGGCCTTTGATGATGATTTTTTTTCTGTTGGACACTTTTCAGTAGCACGTGTCTTACCTGACATGTGGTGCCCAGTGTGGCCACTTTTATTTCAGCTGAGTGCTTGTTACTAGTGCTGAGAAAAGCAGAGAAGCAACACATAGAGCTAAGTTTGCAGCTTCTTTCTTTTATGTTTTCAAGATAGCCATATTCAGTAAAACATAACTTCCCAAAACCTTAACTCATCGGTTCTGGGTTATATGGGGTCTACAGCCTTTAATGATATTACAGCATGGCACAAAGCCCCATATTAATACAATTTCTGAGTTGCAGCAAACACCAGCTGCTTCTCTGCTAGTCATAGAGCTGAACTTTCTTTCTCTGGAGGAACACTGTATCTGTTTGAGAGCTTTTTGACTCCTCTTTTTATGGTTGCTGTGCCTTTGAGAGTGGAAGTGATCTAGGGTAATACTTAGCCCTTCATTGAAATCACAGGTGCCCTCCTCTTTCAGCTTAACTACTGATCATCTCCCATCCCACAGAGCCACTTGTGTCACACTTGGCACATAAGCTACATGATGAATTGCTCACCTTAGGCTTTTAGATAAATCACTCCTGTGACCAAAGGAAAAGCTGCAGCACAGCAGAGAGGCGATCCCTTAGATTACCTTATCTCAGTCACAGCTCTGCCAGACTGCTGCTCCTCTGATCCCTTCCCTGTTAGCTGGAGCTATGGCAAATGCATCTAGATGCTTGCAGTTAAGGCTGTTGCCAGCATAAAGGGACAGTGATATGAGACCTTTATTAACTTTTCTTGCTTTCTGGGTCCTAGAAAGATGAGTTCTGCTGAAATGGTCTTCTGGTAAGGCATGCAGTTGTACCCAGAGATCTTCACCATGTGCAGAGGTTGCTGATGAGTTCTTTCCTCTCATCCAGAAAAAAAATAAAGCCCCAACCAAAATACCCCAATGCAGATAGCTTGACAGTTGGTGAAGTGAATGATGGGCTAAATTAATATTTTTAATGTTTCTGCTACCTACTAGAGTCTCGTAAGGATGTACAAAATGGCACTTACCAGATGTTGACCAAAGGGTAATTTGTATGCTGCAATTTGAACTCTTGCCATAGCCTAGCATTTGGCAATATGTTGTGTCAATACTTTATATTCCTATCAAGATTTAATTTTTTAAAAATACTGAGAAAGTAAAGTGGGTAGTTGGACCACGTTCAAATTATTACTTAGTTTAAAGTAAAATGATGTAATGAAAAGATAACCCTTATGTGCTTGAGCTGCATGTTTTGAGATTGTCATTTGATGCCCTAATATATGAAAATGTGAGTAAGACTGAAGGTTTTGAGGAGTGTAGCTCTGGTAAATATAACATGTGCTTCAATTTCAAGGCTGGGTGGTTTTCACACAGAAAGAATGTGCCTGTGGTGGTCTAGGAGTGAACATATTGTGTGGCTTTCAAGTGACTCAGCACTGTTCCACCAGCAGCGAAGGAGAACCAGAATTGCTATAATCCTCCAGCAGAGGATCAGCTTTCATGGCACAATCTGTTTCTTTTCTCAATTACCAAGCAGCATATAATAGAACTTAACAGGAAGAAAAGAGGAGGAAAAATAGCAGAACTGAAATATTCTTGGCATTTTTGCAAAACTGGGTTTTTTTCCTTTTCCAGATTAAAGAGCAGGAAAAAAACCCTGTCTTAATTTCAAGTAAACTGATCACTGCTTAAATGTTACTAACCATTGATCAGATTAACTGTGCCTTACTATCAATTACTTTCATTATCATTTTCTCAAATTTTGAGTTTTGTGGACAAGATGTGAGGTGTAGCTGGAAGAGTAAGCTGTATGATGTGACTTGAAAAAGTTGTCTGCAGAAAGTGTCATCACAACATGGAGCAATGAAAGGAAGTGTAAGTTTGCAGGTAACACAGGTTAGGAAGTGGGTTTGGTCTGCTCCTGTTCAAACTGGGGACATCTGGGGGTTTTGTTGAATGACAGGACTAGGCCTGCTGTGCTGTTTCCAGGCAAGTTCATGGTGTATGGAAGTCAGGGCTGTGAATGTACCAGTGGCTGTTGTCATGCAAGCCCAGTGAATCAGAAAGGTTGTGTGATGAGAAAAATGAGGTCAGGCCAAGACCTGGAAGTGCTGAGGATTTAGGCAAGATCAGTGCAATGGCTGGACCTGCCTGTTAAAGTAATTGATAACATGGTGAGAGTAAAGCTTTCTGTTTGCACTTAACAATTCAAAGACAGTGGCCTTAGTAGAAAAACAATGGGATTGCTGATGTCATGGGTTTGTTTTGTATTGAGTTTTTTTAACACACTTTTATTTTCCTTTTTGAGCAGTTTTAATCAAATATAATCAGGAAATAAGCCAAAAATCTTTAGGTACTGTTTTTCTTTTCTGTGTTCTAGAAAATCAGGTTTTAAAATCTTCTACATCTTGTATGCATGAGCAAATAATTGACCTCCTGTTGAATTGGGGAGAAAAAAAAGCTTCTGGGTGTAGTATGTCAGAGAATAGCTAAAAATATTAAACAAGTTAAGAATGTGCTATTTTGCTCTTTCAAGATACTGTAATACAAAGCAAGACTGAGTTTATCTGAGGTAATTTTCTATTAATAATGCGACTGCTAAAACTTGATTCTCTGTTGTGCCACTTTCTTCTGTAAGTCATCCAGAAGATCCCATTGTAGGTAAGCACTGCCTAAGCAAGGATGCTAAGAGCTTTTTCAGTATGATTGCTAGGGATTTGGTCAGTGCACTAGCACATTGAGTCCTTGTCAATTGCTGTTTTTCTAGAGTAAAGGTACAGGAAGCAATGACTGTAATAATTCTACAAAGTAACATTTTCCTTCATTAACTGGGCTCTTGATGAGGGAGGGGTCTGTTGATGTGAAGGAGCCTTCCTAAAGCTCTGAAACAGGGTCTTTTTGGGCACTGCTACCTTATCAGCTGTTTTCTTTCTTCTCTGTCTTTTGTTTCAGCTGCATGTGCCCTTCTGAATTTTTCCCTGTGAGTTGCTTGAAGTTATTCTTTTGGTTAATCCTTCTTTCTTGTCCCTTCATCTATCAAATTAAATTTTTGTCACAACAGGCTTGCAAATGTGTTAAAGTACCTTTTGGAATTAAGGGATTGTTGGATTCTGTGAAAATCATTTTTATACTTAATGTTTGTGCTGATACTTAATATTTTTTGCAACTGTCTTTCAGAACAGTTACTTGAGATTTCTGCCTTCTACCTTTTGTAGAACTCTAGCTTTCATACCTTTATATTAAATTAGTGACCATTTTAATTGGTTCTTCTTTGCAAGTCTGGTTTTCAAACATCCTTGGAAAATGAAATGTTTCCTCCAATCTCGCTGCTATTTTAAAAATGTGTGCATGAAGTCTTTAAATAAAAAGAAATAATTATTCACATGCAAAAATCTGCATGTGTCTTAGACAAGTTCTCGGTGACTGCCTGACACTGGGTTTGCAATCACTATTTTTTAAAAATAGAAACTTTGGTCAAGGTGTTCTTCTCCTTTCATAATGCTGAAAGTGTCAACTTGAACTACAGCCCTAATCTGGACTGAAAGAAGGTAATGTCATATATTTAAAAGTCTGTGTGTGAAAAATGGGTTATTAATCTGTCTGTTTTATTTCAGGAAGATGTGGAAACAGGAGTCCACCTTGATCCTGCTATCAAGGAAGTTCAGTACAATCCCACTTATGAAACTATGTTTGCACCTGAGGTAAGAAACAATGTTGGGTTTTGGAGCAGAAATGCCTTTGGTTTAAAGGGCAGAGATTCTATAAATTTTGTGTGAATTTCTTGTAAGACAATTTCTTTGGATGCTTGCTGCATTTTGGAATATAGTTTGGGCAAACTAAAAAATAGATTCTGTACAAGTGTGTTGGTATTTTTAGCGCTTGAATTTTAATACTCTGCATAAAGCTCTTCTAAGAAGAGTCTTAAAGCATTTATCAGAATTATAGCTACAAAAATTAAAAATTAAGCTGGGAAAATAGCATTATAAAGATGTTGAGTTAAACATGAGCTGCATTGAAGTGGTCCTTTACTATTTTCACATTTTTGCTATTTACTCATTGTGCTCATTAGAGAAGAATTAACATTTGTAAGTCTTGCAGATACAAGACTTTTAAGAGGAGGATTTAACATTAAAATCAGAGTACTTTCAGTTTAATTATTCACATCAGTATTAAGAATTTTAGTAACTTGAGCTATGCTAAATCTGTATAGTGAAAAACCATTTAAGACTGAATTTAGACTGCCTGGTGCCATGTGAACCACTTTCCATTTCATTATAACTGACAGGCTATCTGAAAGATAAAAATAGCTGTTCAAGCATTTGACTTTTTTCCATCTTTAACTTCTTTGTACAGTTTGTCTTCTATTTGACCAGGGGTTAGCATTCTAGGTAGACAAATATTGCATCAGTCTCAAATTTCTACATTAGTTATGCTTTATGTTTAGAAAACCTTTTGAGGAACCACGCTTTTCATAGCAAGCTTGCACTTTGCACATATGAAAGCAGTGATGTGTACGAGCAAAGGTACTGATTTAAACACTACAGTGCTGCTGTGGGCAAATGTTTTGGTTAGGGAAACCTAATGTGGGACAGCCTTGGGTTGTGTCTTCTGAATGCTTGTACTGGTCCCATATTGAATGACAATATGTATTGGTTCTGTCAAGTATCAACAAGTCAAGTAGTCAATATCAAGCTGAGCTCTGTGCCAGCAATACTGGCTAGAAAGTTCAATCCTGAAATCAACTATTCAGAGTAACTGTGTGATTACTGTGTAAAATAACAGATTAAGAAGCTTATTCAGTAGTCACAAAGAACTTTAAAATTGGAGTGGTTTTTCATTACCATTTTTGAAAGACAGATCTCTTTTTTTCTTTGGGCTTTTTTTATTCTGAAAAAGTAAGTACACCAAAAAAAAAAAATTACTAATTCTGCTCCATTTGTTTTAACATTTTTGATGAAGTTTGGACCAGAAAACCCATTTAGGACTCAACAAATGGCTGCACCTAGAAACATGCTTTCTGGATATGCAGAACCAGCTCACATCAATGATTTCATGTTTGAACAACAAAGAAGAACATTTGCAACCTATGGTAAGTCCTTAACAGTGGAATTCACCTCCATCTTTATCATACCAGGTTGGATAAATTATGTTGGTCTCAATAGAACAATTAATAGGACTGTTACTTCTTTAATTGCTTTTTATCAGAATTAATAAAATGGAAAAAGACTTTTGAATGAGAATCCATATGAATAGAGATCTTAGTATTTATTTGGGAAAACTCATTTTGTAATTCCCTTTTGAACTGTAATCCAGTGTGTGATCTCCTAGCAAGCCCCTTTTAATTCTTCATTGGTTGCATCCAGTGTAGAAAACACAAATCAGAATTTCACACTTTTCACATGACTAACTGTAGATCTGTTATGTAAATAGATTCTTTCATGTGATTCTGACTCTCTCAAAACCATAAGGAAACCTTACTGAGTTTTGCCTCTTGATACAAACTGAATGAACAGGATTGACAGAGAATGGGAATGCTTTACTGAAACAGTGTTGGCAAAGACAAACCCAAAGAATTATGTTGGTGGTCAGTGTAATAACTGCTTTCTTATCTTAAATAACATTTTCCCTTGTAAATAGTGACATTTGAAAAATAAAACATTTGAGTCTTGGGGAAACTGGAGGTTCAAAGAGACTTCTTATGCATTTTAAGAAAAACTCGTTGTTGGTTTTTTGGTTGTTTTTTGTTGGGTTTTTTTTAGATTGGAAAAATATGGAAAGACTATGGATTCTAAACATTCTTTTGGACACATTTAAAAGAACAAAGCTGCCATGTGTTTACATATAACAATGGTTATTTTTTCTTCTGTGTTTCATTGTAAGCTTTTATTTCTGTTTTAAGTTTGATTGCAAGTGCTTTGATTGCAAGATGAAGTATCCTTTATATACTTGAAATTCAGTTTATTAGGCAAGAGCTGATACTTCCTGTGTTAACTTAAAAATGTCACAACACTCAACTTTTTGCACAACAGATTTGCATCTTTCTTTATTCATATTTACATTCAAAATACTACTTCTTGCAAATTGTTTTGCCTCAAAAATCACCTTCCTAAACAATTATCCTTAATTTCATTAGAGCTTTATGCATGCCTGAATTCACTTACTGCATTCTGTGATGCATAAGATTGGGACTTTATTGCTAGCATCTGTAGTAGCTAAGTATTACAGTGGAAGAAAATGCCAATGTCAGAGACTACCACATAGTCAATTTTTCTTTTTTTTTGAGTTTTATTAGAAGCTTTCTAGTAAGGCTTAAAAATTGAAATGTATTAATGACAGTTTTTCCTCTTACATAGTTGTAGCTAACGGGTACTTTTCACTAAGTTGTTAGGATGTGGAATATAAGCAAAATGACAATATTAAAAAATGGGTATCTAGTTTCATAGCATAATTTTAACTTACTTAACTGTAATTTTTTTTATTAGAACTTGACAGACAATGCAAGTAGGAGCCCATATGCCAGATCTGAATAGGCAGATCAGATTTTGTTCTGTGAAATTAAATGTAACATTTTGTGGGTTGGGCATTTTTGTGTGTGTAAAATAGATGCTGGGAAAAAGTGTCTATAGGCATATAGTGTTTGGGTTTGGGGTATTTTATTTGAAAAGTTCTGTTTGGAGAAAGATAAAGCTAGTAAGTCTACTCAAAACTACTTCTGTTGGTTATGTCATCACTGTATAGGAACTGTCTTGAAAGCTGTATTACAAGGGAATATAAAAATGTCTTTTTAAGCCTTGTAACACTGGCAACTGTGCAGCTATCATTTAGCTTTCTAGAAATGCTCAATAGATAATGATCTGGATACAGTGACAATGGAACTATGAAAAGGCTGAGATACAGGCAATTTAAACAGCAAGATCCAGCACTGGGAAGCTAAAGTTCAAGCTAGAAGATGCAGTGAGTGAGCATGATATTCTGGTTCAGTAGAAGATCTGTTAAAAACAGCACTCCTTTAAGTTGTCAGAAAGTTATCTATTAACAATTTCAGTATTCTCTTTTTCCATTTGGAAGGATGTAATAAACATCTTCTCAGAAATCACCAATGTAAAAATGCAGGTAAAATTGATAGGCATAAATGCAAGCCATGTATCTTTTTCAAGACTGAGTCATAACCTATTAGAACAAGAGGAATGAACCTCTCTTTTAAAAGCTGCAGATCCTGAGACTTCTGGTCTCTGTTACTCTGTTTAGCACCATTGCACTAAGGCAAGAGGTCTTGAACAAATCTGCAGTAGCTGGCAAGTAGATAAGCAGTGACTGTAAATGAAGGACGAGGGTAGCAAATGAGATCATGCATCCAAAACAGCTCAACTGTCTCAGTGTCTTTCACATTAAAAAAAAAAAAAAAGAGACAGCTTTATATTATATATATTCCTGAAAGTTAATACATATTCATTGAGAAGCCTATATATTAATCATAAACAAAATTCAAGTTTTTTTTTTTTTTGCAACTAGTCTTTCTTACCTACTTCCTGTGCAGTAAATATTCACTCTTAAAAGGATGTTTTTCTTATGATGCTTGGATAGCTGACAACATCCAGGCTGTCATTGACTGAAGGTCCTTCCAGCCCTTTATTCCATTAGACAAGTGGGCAGCAATGGGTATCTAGTGAGAAGCAGAAGAAGGAAGTTTAAGAAAATAGTGATACATCTGCATACTTCTTTTCAATACCCAGTCTGTCAACCAAGGGCAATGCTTATATATTTATTAATTTTCAGCCACTTCGTTGGGAGTTTTCTGGGTTTTGTTTTTGACAAACTTTTCCAGCTGCTTCTTGAACCCATACAATTTTTCTAAGTACATAGTAACCTCCTTCAGGCCACTCTGCAGCTTAGCAGCTCCTTGTGTGAGGAAGTATCTCTGCTTCCAACTTGTGGAACTTGACAGCTTTCTAGTTTGGCTTCATATCCCCTAGTCTCTTATGCTGAAAAATGAAATGAGCAATCATTTCATATTCACCATTTCTGTGTCATTTCTTATTTTATAGATCTTGGCCATAGCTTCTTCTCAGTCTGCTTTTTTTTTTTTTTCCATCTGAACAGATCTGATCAATCTTCTTGTTCCTCAGTTGCAGCCTTTTTATGCCTATGGCTGTCCTTGTCTCTCCTCTGTATCTCTTCTACACTGTATTGCTCCTAAGATGGAGAGCAAAGCTGTGCGCAGTGGTTACATGTTAATCTCACTGTGAATTTGTTCTGTGAGGTAACTTGCTCAAAGCTACTTGCTCCATTTTTCCAGATCATTTATCAATATGTTGAATGTCATAGGCCTGAGCATGAATCCACCAGCAACTTTCCTGTGCTGTGCAAACCAACCATTTATTCTTGACAGTGTTTTAATAACTCTTCATCAATTGACCATGTAAGGACCTGTGGGTTTTTTAAAGTGTTTTTGAGGCACTCTGTAATCAGTCTAACTTGGCTTTGTAAAGGTATCCAAGATCAACTGAGCTTTGCTCATTTGCAGGATTGTCACCTCAGACGTCTTCTGGAGGTTTTGTCATTGTAATTTACCTGTAGAGAAAATTGTGGTGTCTGCTCTCCTGCAATATATAATGCTCATTCAAGTGCATACTCATTTTCTTTATTGTAGTTTCTACTCCTTGAATCTTCTAACTGTACAAATATCTGGCAGGTTGATCTGTAGTTCTCCATATCTGCTCTGAAATGTCTTTTGAAAGATGGCATTGTATTTGATACATTCCTTTTCTGTTATATTGAGGTGATACTAGGTGAGAATATCTGCCCTGTGGCTTGACTTTAGATCTCTTGGGTGACTGCCTCTGGTCCTGGTGTTTTGTTACCATTTATTTGACTCTTAAGTCTCCTGGCATTTCACTTTGAGGTAGATACAGTGTCATGTTGCCCATAAAGAAAGGTTCTGGCACAGGGGTCTATCCAAGCTCCACCATAATCAACATGTTTTTAACACAACCCTCACAGATGCTTTTTTAGTCCTTGATCATCTGCTGGCCTACACACTGTCAGGTCCACTTTCTATTGGTGCCAGTTTTGACAAAGGACAAGTGTTAGTTTCTATATCTTACAAGATTTCCCTCGCTTTTGGGGGCAGGCTGCCTTAGTGGAGTGTTTATTTTGTCTGCTGGTGTTTGGTCTTTGTATTTTCCACATCTGGATGCAAGTTCAACTCTTTGAAGAATAGTTTCTGATTTCTAATAGTTTCTCTTTACTTACTATTCGGCTGTGCTCACTTCCTTCTGGTTGCTTTAAAGTCATCTTTTATTAGTTGGCAGGCAATAGGTTTTTTTCTCCTACATGGTGTCTTTGAAGTGCCCCTGCATTTGAAAAAGGCTTTTTACCCTTTGTTGTTCACTTTCTGTTCCTTCTAAAAATCTTTTCATAATACAGCACTCCTGTTTTGAGATTGAAATCATTGTCGTAAATGTTTTTATACCTTCCTTGTCTTTGTCAGCAATGTTAGTTTTATACCCCATTATGGTCATTGTTAAAATGTGTGTCCTCAGAAAGAATATCATAAAATCAAGTTTCCTGCACTGCTAAACTGGCTTTTTTCCATGTGAATCTCTGACATGACTACTTTATGGTACAAGTACATTGTGTAAAAATCATCACATATTGGTGTGAGATTTGCTACAGTCTGCTACAAGGAGATGACTAAAATATGTCATTATTACTTTATTTCTTTCCCTGGCACCTGTTGTTTAATCTCTGTTACCATTTCATGGTTACTGCATTTTCTGTTTTAATGGTCACTCAGGGAGTTCTGGCAACTGTATTCACCACTACTTAGACCCGGAATGTCAGTCCACAGGATCATTTAATGCTCATTAACACTATTAACTTGTTAATCTGATTTGTCTTTAAGCTTTCTCTGGCATAGAGCATGTTTTTCCCTACTGTTATGACCATCTTATTTCTGTATACTTTCTGGTAAAGCATGTATTCTATCAAATTATATCCTACCAATTATGTTCGTTTATTATTTTAAAACAAGATATTTCAATGTTATGGTGTATTTTTAGCCTCTGTCATTTTGCATATGTGCTTGGATTTTCGTTTCTCTGCCCTCAGTTTAAATAGGATTCTGTGCTTATTACTGTCCCTGTTACTGGAGGTTTCAGATTTCTGTACTACCTTTTACTTGAGGATATGGGTTTCTAGAGATTATGTGTCATTGCAAATTGCTTACTTTTCTTTAAGTATTTTTTAAAGTATTATCTTTCTTTAGGTATTCTTTAAGTACCCTGACGATTTTATCAAAAAGTACTCTTTGAACCTTCTCAGTGCCGTCAGCTTTTTAATTTAAATGAGACCTACCCATCTCAGTAAGGTTCTCTTTATTCCAGGATCTTGGGGAAGTGAAGTTGTCACAGGCACTGGAGTTGTTTTCCATATCAGAGTTAAACTCTGCAGTGGCTGAAAGAGCTGGGATTGTTTAGCTTGGAAAAAAGGAGTCCTGGGGGAGAGACCTTATTGCCCTTTACAGCTACCTGAAAAGAGTATGCTGATGGCATAATCCAAAAAAAAAAAATTGAATAAAATAGGCCAGGTAGGCATTTTGTGATCTCTAAAAGGTCCTCTCCCAGTTTGATGGAAAGCCATTAATAATTGCTCTGTGGGAGTCTGACTCTTTTAATTCCTAGCCAGTTTTGCATCTGTAGTCCTAGGTAATCTACCCTAGTTTGATTGCATTGACATAAGGCAGTCTTCTTATTTTAATTTCAACTATTAAGCAAAGGCTGTCTCTCTAGAAAATAAAATTCTCCTTCACAAGCCATTATGATTTAAAACACTGAACTAGCATTATTTTTTCAATGTTGTATTTCTTGGAGCATGTCAAAAAAGACTAGGAAGTCCTAACATACAGCACATGTTTATTCTTCTGTATCTCTACGCTCAGCTGAAGGAGTCTCTTTCCTCGAAAATTCCCTTTTGAGTATTGTTTAAGTCAATATATGATCATATATACATTTCAGAAGCTGAATTACAGATTATTTTTTACATGCTGCACATAAACTGTTCATGAATATTTTAGCTGTTTCATAGCTATTTGAGCATCAGTGCTCATCCTAAAAGTGGACTGCTTCATTCATGCAACATTTGGTTTTTTTAAATCTCTTCTTCACAAGATATTAATGTCCTTTTTAATAAGAAATAGTCTTCTCTCCATGAATCTCAAAGCTCTTTATGAGTGCTCAGTAACTTGGTTATAGCAGGATTATATCATCACTAACACTGATGTTTTAAGAGTTTAAAATAACTGACTTGGAAATAACACTTGTGATTTTTTTTTTTAATCTACTCATGTTACATGCAACACCTACAGTCAGTATTACCTGCTAACAATTGTAGGCACTTTATTCTCTGATTACTTTGATCCTGCAGAGATGCCAGTGCAGAGTGGCTTAGTCCAGCTGTATTTTTCTGCATACCTGAGCTACCTTGGGTCTCTGTGTGCTGCCTTGCACAGTGTGGTGTAAACAGGCTTTAATTAGCTGTCTTTCTGGAATGCACATCAAAGTCTAACTATTTAGCCAACCACTTTCAGGTGCACTGAGATTATGGATGTAGGTGGAATTGTATCTTTCGGTGCTAAAATGTTGCGGGAAATATCTGCCTCCTGACTAAAACTGAAGGAGACGTAGAAGTCAGGTCACATTGTGTGGGATCCCAGCTGAGTGGGATAAAAGCAAGCTGTCTTTTGCAGCTGCGTTTAGGAGTCCCAGCCAGAAAGAAAATATTCCCTTTCACATATCCAGTAGAAAGTAGAAATTGTTCAGAGCTTTTCTATGAGAATGATGCTGGACCAAATTCAACTTAACTCTAAGAAGTCTCCACTTCCACGGGAAGCTGTGCTTGGCCCAGGGGCCCTATTCATGGGAATACTGTCCCTCTTTTACAAGTACCAAGCAAATAGAGTCCCGGAGATGGTGTCAATACAGTTGGAGGACAAGTAAACCACTGTATTGATTTTGACATAAATCCAAAGTAATATCTCTGTGCTGTTAACAGAAACCTTATAGCTTGGAAGAGAGCTCATTGAAATACTGGTTTAGTAAAAGCAGGCAGCTAAATTAGGGAAAGTCTGATTGCAGGGTCGGCTCAGTTTGGTTATCCACAGAAGTAAATCCTACTAGGAGTCTAGAATAAATTATTATATTGTTTAACATAGGAATAGTGGGAATGTATATTTTGTAAGATGGCATTGGCATGTATTTCTCTCCCTATATCATATTCATGGATCATCTGGACATGTGTTCTTCCACAGTTGAGCCTTACCAGGTTTGAAACTACAGGGCTGGTTGGCAGGTGGATTGCTCTATTTGGATGGCAATACCTGCTGTGTTCTTGGAATGGCTCTTCTACTAATTTCAATAGTGGTTTTTTTCCCAGCATCTAAAAAGAAATTAACTGGACCATGTTCTAGGAGAGTAGTCTTTCTGAAAAATATTTGGGGGGAAAATCTCCTTTGGCTCTTGGAATGGTGTTGATAGATTCTCAACTTGTATGCATTTGTATGTGCCTTTATGAGCCATTGGTCACCAGAGTGGACTGGAGGTTGTTCGTGATTGTGAATCAACAAAAATACAGGAATTGGATTGTATACTGTAGGATTTCATTCATTATGTATGTGTGATTACTTTTACTGGTGGTGTAATATCTTTCTCTCTCTTTTTATTTTCCATCCTTGATACAGAGAAATTCTCACTGAGTCCTCAAGAGACATTTTGTCACTTTAATATTTAATAAAAATTGGTGTTATGTCCGCCAGGGTGCAGTCTTTCCCAAAAAAAAAGCTATGGTGGTCAGTAAGTGTTCAGTGCACCACCTGGTCCTTGGAAACCAATTGAATGTATTTGTCTGTCTATCCACTTCAGGAGAAATGGAAAAAAAAGTTAGATATATATATATTAAAATTGTAAATATCCTGAATAACTATGAAAGGCTGGCTCATTTAATAAATTATTCCTAAGAGTAAATGCAACAGATTTTGTTGTGGTTGGGGGTTTTTTGTTTCATTTTGTTTTTAACGAGGCTCAATAGCCATAGTCAGGAAATGAAGATATGAATACTTAATTCTTTTAAAAATTAAAGGTCATGACTGATGCTTCTGGTACCATCCATTAGTTAAAGCAACTCCTTTCTAGTTGAAGGAACAAACTTTTCCAATTCTGGAAGGAGGAGGATTAAGTAATTTTTGCTGTGGGAGACAGAATACACACAAAGCCCTGGAAGACTTCATTTGATTTATTTTTCCCCCATCTCTGTCCTCTGCCTTCCAGCTGCTGCCACCCCAGGACTGCCACAGATGAGTAGCACTCTCTTTGACCCAGCAGAAGTAGTTGGCAGAACAGGAGGCTGCTGCTGAAGCCAGAGGGCTCTGTGTATGCAGCAGCCACAGGCTGGCTTCCACGTGACTTACTGGCTTTGCAAACCAAGGGGCAGTGCCCTGCACTAAAGCAGCATCCCTTTAACATCCTGGGTCACTGACAGAAGATTTCGAGTTAGTCTTTTCCTTATGCCTTGTTACAATGAGAAGAGGTTGCTATGACATTTCAAAATCTAATGTTTCCATTGCAACAAACTGGCCTCACTTGGAGCAGGGGCATCCTGGGGTCCCTTCCCACCAGGTTCTGTGACTTGGCTTCTTGTGATTACCCACTCTTTGTAGCTTATGTTGTTAACTGTTGCCTATTGCATTTATTTGTTTCTCTGGGCTGTGCAAATTTAAGCATTCTGGTAGCAATATGTGCTCAAGGGCCTCATGGTACTACTTCATAGTAATCTTTATACTCAGGCCAAGTGAAAAGTTAATGGGATTCCAAAGTTTCAATCCTTCATTATCCCCAGCTCGTTCAGAGTCAGCAGGAAAGAATTTGCAGAGGGACAGAGTAGTAGAAGTTATACAGAACTGAAAAGCCTGAAATAACAGTGGGGTTTTTTCCTCTTGTTTCAGGTTATGCATTAGATCCCTCTGTAGATAACCCTGAAGCTGCTACCAAATACATTGGTTCTGTAGAAGAAGCTGAAAAAAATCAAGGTAATTAATTCAGAATCTTGTATAAATTACTTGTATCTCTTAACTGTTTAAATTTCTTCTTTTACTAAGAAATGGAATTCGCATTAGCAAAGGAAGCTATTGTGGGAGACTTACCTATGTCCAAAAACAGAATAAAGAAAGATATGTATTGCAATTTTAATGTAGAGGGGAAAAGAGATATTCAAGTGTTTTGTTTTCTTGAAGTAGCAAATGTTTCAGGATGTCATGAGAAATTTCGAAGTAGAGTCTGCAATGTGCCATTGCATGAATGCAAATTTTCTGTACAATTTGAAACAGCTTTTTGGTCCTCTCAAATTCTGTCTTAGCTAATGTTGTCATGTATCTGCATTAGGATACCTGTTGAGCTAATCACCATAACTGCTCCTCAGGAGCAAACTGATCGCTCTGTGTGCAACCTCTGGCACTCCTGTTGGGAGCTGCATGTTATCTCTGCTTAGCAAAGTTAAGCTCTTTGGGTTGTTTGGGAAAGAAAAACCACTGGAAGGTTGCCAAATGGTAACAGCATGGCATGCCACTGGGAGGATTGACTACCAGAGGCATGGGGTTTGTAATTAATACTTTGATACAAGATATTTAACACTCAAAGGGACTTGCTTGGAGTGGAAAACTGTACCTGTGTAAACTTCATGGTTGTGCTTTCCCTTGCATGTCTTTTTCAAACATCCTATTCACATGGGTATACAAAGGATCTTTATTTCTGTGTCCTCTTCCTCAGAATATATCCAAGCTTATTTCACTCTTTCCTTCCAAAGAAAGACATTACTAAGATTAAACCATTAAAAAAACCTTTCAAAAAAACCTTTTCGTAACAGAATTTCGTACTTCATTTTAAGAAAAACCTTGATTAATGTGTGATTCCTTCTGATTACAACTTAACTCTTTACATTGCCTATTTTCCCCTTGTTTGTGTAAAGCTTTGTCTCTTTTGTGCTAGATGAATATTACTGCTGCTGTAGAAAAACATTGTTTGAAAATTGAACATAATTGTATATAAAAGCTTGAAAAACTTAAAAGATGTTAAAATAATTACTTACAAGGTTTTTTTCCTCCCCTGTCTATATTTTTAGTGGTTGTGACACATGAAATTCTGAGGGTACAATAGTTGTGAAAAGCTAGTATTTCTATGAAAGAACAAGCTAGTGGTTGGAGGGACATGGCTGTCAATAGTGACAGACTTTTTAATAGGGCCTGTAGCAATAGGACAAGGGTAATGATTTTAAGCCTAAAAGAGGATAGATTCAGACCAAGTTATAAGGAAGAAATTTTTTACAGTGTGGTTGGTGAAATACTAGAAGTTACCCAGACAGGTAGTGGTGCCCCACCCCTCAAAATATTCAAGTTCAGGTTGGACAAGGCTCTGAGCAACCTGATCTGGTTGAAAATGTTGCTGCTTATTGCAAGGTGGTTGGAATAGTTACCTTTAAAGGTAACTTTCAACCCACAGCATTCTATAATTCTATGAATTTTTACTAAATTAAAATACACAGTTGTGGTTGGGGTTTTGGGAGACCTGTCTTATTTTCATTTTGGGGCAGGCTTTTTTGAAACCGAGAGCACTCAGAGGGATCAGAAGCCAACAAGACTCTACTTTGAAAAACGACACTATTTAAAGTATGAAAATTGATGTATTCATGCAGTCTGCAGGCTTACTGTTAAAAAATTCATGGTACATGCATGGTTAAGTACTCTGACAAGCAAGGATACACTGTTAAAGTGGCTGCTCTGTTACTGTGCATAGTTAGCAGTGTTCATAGCTGGAAAAGTGAGCAATGCTGTGGCCAATTTTGCTCAAATACTTTTTTTATGTTGTTCTTTATACTGGAAGGAGTGGTGCTGGTGGCTTTTTCTTTTAAACTGACTGTGGTGTGACCTCTGACGTATATCCTGTGTTAGCAGTTAGTCAGTGTATTGTTTCCTTCTTCAGGTTTAACAGTGTTTGAAACAGGACAGAGGAAAATTGAAAAAAGGAAGAAATTCAAGGAGAATGATGCATCTAATATTGATGGTTTTCTGGGACCATGGGCAAAGTATGTTGATGAAAAAGAAGTAGCCAAACCCTCAGAAGTAAGTACTGCTTTAACAAAATGAATACATGACAGTGGTTTCAGCAGAGATCCAGCTGAACTAGTGCTTTTACAAGAAGAAGATCCATGCTATGCTTTGATGTAATAGAAGCATTTTTGGTGATATGTCCAAATAAGATGTTCCAAATATTCTGCATTCAATTATTTGGAAATAAAATAAATTCAATCTATATAGACTCTGATTTAAAGAAGCAGCTTGGAAAAAAAAATGAAAGTAAAACCTTTTTGAAAAAAAATGGCAAATGAACCACCCCCCCATATCACACAAATACACACACCCTGAACCACCCAACCAACAGATATCTTTCTTGTCCAGACAGTGCTAATCTATGAATAAAAACAGAATAGTTCTTTTCAGTGTACATAGCTTTCCAAGCCTTTATGGTTTTGATAAGGGTACTCTCTTTATTGATGCTTAGAAATATTTCTGATCTCATTTAGCAAATAAATGTGTTCTCAATAATGAGTAAACAGTAGTACAGTTCTGGATTTTGTTATGTGATTCTGAATGCTGACTTTTTAAGAGATCATGTTTTATTTTTTCCAGGAAGAGCAGAAAGAGTTGGATGAAATAACAGCTAAGAGGCAGAAGAGAGGAAAACTAGAAGATGATAAACCTGGAGAGGAGAAGACTATATTACATGGTAATGGCATCTTCCTGGCTGTTCTCATTTTCTAGCTTGCTGAGTTTTCTTGCCTGCTGTGTTAATTAGCAAGGATGGCAGACAGCCTCAGCAGTTTTGCTGAGGCACCTTGATGTTTCTGTATTGGAGATAACAGCACTCACAGGCAAAAGCAAAAAGGACAGGGAAAGAGATAAACTTGGACTAATTTCACTTCGTACTGTGAAGAGCAGTGTGAAAATGTCATTTTTCAGAGTACTGGTTTTATTTATTTATTTTTAATGTTATTAGATGCACATATCCCTTTCCTGTTTCCCAGAGCAAACAAATTGAAGTTATGAGTTTGGCTTGGTTTCAGCTTCAGAATTACTGTAGTTTTATGTGTCAGTATTTTCATCAGCAGGTAGTGCTCTGAGTTATGGTTTCTGAACAATTTAGGGAATCACTTGGATTTTACCCTTCCTCAAATGTTAATTGTAAATGTTCTTGCCATCACACTATAAATAATTGTGTATCAGTTAATTACTCTACGGAAGCCTGTAGTATGTGGTACCTTCAAAGAAAACGGTTTGGTAAGTAAGTAAACTTCAGTCATTTTTTGAAACTGTTACTTCAGCTGTGTGCATACAGAAGAGCCCTGTGTTACACTGCTTGGTGCAGATAGTTTGGTAGACAGGGTCTCTGTTTGTGAACCGGTTTCTACAGCCAGCCAAGCTGTGAGCATCCTTTCTAATGTGTGTTGAGGAAGAAATGGTGGCTGTGAGATAAGCGTTGCTGACATTAGCACGTTGTTCTGTTTATGTGTAGCAGATCATGACAGTATTTATTGAGCAGCAGTGAGCGTAACAAACATGAAATTTTAGCCACTGAGCCTCCTATGAAGTAATTATTTTGTATGCAAGTTTTCATGCTCTCTACCTGAAATTTCACAGTGAAAGACCTTGCCATGTAAACTGTTATCTTCTCACATGCAAAAGTTCCAGAAATATGAGATGTGTGTAAGCATGGATACTGTGCAAGAGTACAACCAAAACTGCATAGCAGCATTCCAGAAACTGAGAAATTAATTTAATCAGTGCAGAGTTTATTGTCATGGCTACCCAACATGCATCTACTCTGAAATAATCCATTTTCACGTACAATGCATCCCTGTGTTTCTGACTGTCCAATCACTTCTTAAATCCAGGTAAAGAGCAGCTGCTGGCTGCTGCTGACCAATGAATCTTTTGGTTCATGCTGGCCAAATGAATCTTTTTTTCTTTGATTTGTAATTCTGTTGACATGACTGACACAGCACAGAGCTGGCCAGAATGTGAGTTGCAAGCAAATGTCAGGGTTAGAGTTGCACGGTTTAATCTGTGTAGAGTTAGTGTAAGCAAAGTCTTTTTGGTCAGGGGAACTCTCTGGCTGTTTGATGATGAGTAAGATATATAGGAGAAAGATTGTCTTAATGTTTGGATTGTAAGATTCCAAGCAGACTTTGCTGAAATGACTTAATTTAACTGATGTCAAATAAGATTCCACATCCATATGAAGAAGTTGGCTTTTCTTATACCCTCCTCTCTCACCCCTCCCTCTGCAGCAGAGTAGCTGTGTTGAGGAGAAACTGTAATTGTGTGAGTTGTTGAGCATTTCAGAGATTATAACCTCTTAAAATATAGGTTCTTGGATTCTCAGAATTCTGTGTTTACCTTTTCAGTTAAAGAAATGTATGACTATCAGGGGAGATCTTATCTTCATGTCCCTCAAGATGTTGGAGTTAATCTCCGTTCTACAGTGCCACCTGAGAAGTGCTATCTTCCAAAGAAACAAATCCACGTGTGGTCTGGGCATACAAAGGTAGGAATGTTTGTGAGCATAGAGCATAACAACCCATTCAATTTTCTGTCTGCAGCTAGTCTAGAATCACTAGAAGGAAAGAGTATTTTCCTCTTTTCCATCCTCTGTATGTAATTGGTTGCATTACATTCTCACACTAGGTGTTTGCCTGCTTAGTTGCAGTTGTCTAGCTTCATATACTTTTGTGTTCACCTAGTGGCTTCCTGACCTACATTAAAGGGAAAAGTATTATTGAGTGACTTCTGGGGGATTTGAATTGATTATTTCCTAAACTACTATGTGAATAACAGTAAAGCTAATTTTAGAGATTCCTAAGAATGTTTGGGGTTTGAGGATTTTTTGTAGCAAGAGTACTTAAGAGCTATTTTGTATCAAACTTAGGAAAAGTTACATAGGTTTTGTGATTATGGTGCATCATCATTATAGGTTTCCCAAATGTAGCTCATACCTTTGAGAGGTGTCTCTCAGAAAGAGTTTCCTTTGATGCTGCTTAACATCCACAGTTCCTTCTTGTGTCAGATACCAAAACTATATACACACTTCTGGTATTAAAAAAGTGTTTCAGTGCTCAGGGTTGCATAGCATATTCTCAATTTACTGCTTCTTCTGTCACTGAATTTAAGTATTGCTTGAGGGGAAATATGCTGCACTGCAATGAATGTCACTTTAATAATATTTGGAAGATGGAAGGAAGGAGGGCACAGGGAATGTTTTTATCTTTTACCCTTTTTTTAGTGGAGTCACATCTCCGAGCTCTTCTTAAATGATTGCTGCATCAACAAGCTTATGGCTGCAACTATCAGGGCTTTCCAGAATGACATCTCCTCCCCAAAGCTCTAGTCCCTCCTCTGCCTATTATCCTATTACAACAGACTGATGCATAAAATAGCTTTTTCCTTCAAACAAGATGAATAATGATATCGATGAGAGAGGCAAAAGAAAAATGGGCTGACAAATTTAGAAAAGCTGGGGGATATAAGTAGACAATAATAGGGAGGATAAAGTACCCAGCTCCAACCAGGGGTGGGAGGGAAGAACTGGATGGCATATGAATAGAGTAATCGACATGAAGTGGAAAGGAGGGACATTAAAACCACAACTACTTGGGGGTTCTTTGGACTTCCTAGAAAGGAGTACCTGGAATATAGACAGCTATGAAGATGCTGTGGCCAGGATATCTGAGCTCAGTGGGTAGAATGCACTGGTAATATATGTAAGAAATTGAGCTGGCCAAAACTTGGTTATGTTTTGAAAAATTCTGTACCTGCCCCACCTGAAAAGGCTTGCTGATCAGAGACAGTCCCCCAGCCCCCAGTTTGTATTTATTTGCTGTGTTTACCACAGTAGTGGTGTGGATGTTGAAGGAGGTTATATATACAGCTGTTAAGTAGAATCAGTTCTTTTCCAATAACAGTTGTTCAAAATACATCACTGTTTCTAAAATGGAATGAAGGCAGGTTATTTCTTTTCAAGACACAGTATCTGTATATTTTATGAAGATAAAAAGCTTTAGCTTTTTGCTTGGCAAAGAGGGCAAACGAACTGAGGAAATATCTAGATGTTCCACTTACTGTTAATTTATGTTCTTGTTTACAGGGTGTCAGTGCAGTCAGATTGTTTCCTCTGTCTGGGCATATACTGTTGTCTTGCTCTATGGATTGCAAAATTAAGGTGAGTTATTTTTCTGTATTCACGTATATGTTTTATACCATCCTTGAATACAGACGCTACATTTTAGGATATGTAAACATTTGGTACTTCTACCAGATACCTTTTGTCTGTGTTGCTTTTATTTTTCTCACTTAATTTTTAAATTACAAATTCATTGGAACAAAGATAGAAATAGTACACAAGACTGAGGCTGTTAGAACAGTGTTAGTTGTTTATTAATAGAATTTAGAAGGTCACAAGTTTCTCACGTTATTGCCTTTGTTATTGTATTAATTCATTTTCTTTGAAGCTTAGTTTTACAACTAACAATAGGTCTCTGCTGAAGTCTTTTGCTGAAGCATTTGTGGTATGAACTGATCTCACTTCAGTCCAGCATATATCATCAGAAAGCTAATGTTTCAGGGGGTTTTCCAGTAGCAAACCTTAAGTCATTAAAGTTGGAATATGGTATGGGACTTTTGGTTATTCTAAGGGGATTTTGCTAACAGGAGGGTGACAGCATTCTGGTGAATTTCTGGATAGATTGTGATTAACCAGTGCATGGTATATGTTTGTAATTAATTTCTTAATAGATGTTGCCATATATGTTTGCACTTAATTTCAGCATCATTGTTGTTTAACAATTGACATATTCCCCCCCCATCCTTATTTTCAAGCTATGGGAAGTGTATGGTGATCGAAGATGTCTACGAACGTTTATTGGTAAGAGCCTTTTTTTAAACTCATTTATGTCTAGAACAGCTTCCTGGAAGAATATGATTTAGGTTAGTTTATTAATTTGTCATAGAGAGGACTTGTGTGCATCCAAGGCAATGGGTTTTTGAAATGATCTTGGCAGTAAGAATTGAAAAAGATGCATGTTTCATTAAGAATTTTGTCATTATTCCAAGCAATTTACTTTGATGTGTAACACCTTACAACCCTTAAAACATAAGTGGACTACAGTCATCAGTACTTTATGCAAGACTCATTTTGAAAGGCAATATTTTGACATTAAATTGCCTAATGTTCATGTTGAAAACAGCAACCCTCTGTATTTAACCAGCGAGGCCATTTCATGGTCTGATCCCTCCTTAAATAGGTCATTCCATCTGTGCTGAGTTTTTAGTGCAAAAGCATGGGAAATCTTTTTTAGGTTCAGGTGCAGTCTTTGTTCATGTAACAGGTGCTTTTTAAAGCAGATAGCTGAGAGAGAGAGAAATACAAACTTCTTAGCAACCTTGAATGCAGAACAAAAGTAGCTGATTCTCCTATTGAAATAGGAACATTTCTAGAACACTGAGTGAATATATGTTGAGTAACAATAAAGAAGTCTTTTTTCACCTATTATTTCTGATGACAGCACTGTGGCAAAGATGATGGCTCAAAAAAAGTTCTCTCTCAATAGACTGCTCTTTCTGAACAGTATGACTGTTTTTCTCAAAAGGTTCTTATTACCAACCAGATTTGCTTGCCATTTTGCTATATTTCAATTACTCTGTCAATATTTTAACTAAAAAGAACTGCAAGTCTGATGTGGTGGTCAAATGAAAGTATTGGGGCTGAGGGGTAGCAAGGTTAACATCAGATGAAAGTATTCTTAGTTTTCTGATCTAAAATTTCCCATATTTTGTCCCTGTTTTCTAATTATAAATGTTTCTCCTTTAAATGTGTCTCATGTAGTGTTTGTCTCTCCTCCTTTTCATTAGATATTGCCATTTATTAGAGTGTTCTTAAATTTCTTCTGAAGTTCTGCTTATGTATCAATTTATGATGGTTGGTTCTGTGCAATGCTTTTGTTTCTCTCTCAAGTGTCTTAGAGGTGTGAGGGTGTTATGGGGGTTTAGTCTCATCATTGTTTAGGAGTTACTTTTCTTTCTCACTTGAATTATTCTTTACTACTTCTCATGAAGAACTTCAATAAGTGATTTTCTTCTTTTTGCATTGTCAGAGCATTTAACTTGACTAATATGGGTTGGTTTGTTTTTTTTAAACCCAACCCATTAGTTCTAAGTGTGAATGGATGACAGTTTACCATGGCATTTTTTTCTGTTTTGTAGGACACAGTAAGGCTGTTCGAGACATCTGTTTTAACAATGCAGGCACTCAGTTCCTTAGTGCTGCCTATGACCGCTACCTAAAACTCTGGGACACTGAAACAGGTAGGTTTGTGTTTGTAGGTGCTGTTATTTGGCACTATTTTAAATTAATAGTGATTATAAAGGTATCTTAGCATTCAGGTGGTTTCCAGTTGTCCTTCACGTTGTTTTGTTTAGGCTTTCATTGCAGGATAATTAGTCTTTTTTCCCATATGTTTTGTTGTTATCTGTAATGGTGCAACTAACACTACTTGAATTTTCATATATCTTTTTGTTTGAGAGGTTTGATATTTATTTGTAATGCTAGAACAATTTTCAGCAAAAAAAGACATCTCACCAAATCATTTAATTGCATGTTTACATTCACAGGCATAAAATTAGTCTTTACACCTAAATATGCTTAATTTAGAAAAATTATCTCACTTGGTCTTTTGCTTAACCTGAACTTGAAGAGCACTCCAAATAAGAAAAGGTGGAAATAACTGAGTTGCTGATATAGAGAGTTGAGGGGTAGGTCTGATGCTCTCATGCCTGGGAGATGCTCTGTAACATTCTGCTACAAATAGTTTCTTAAGTTAAAAAAAGTACAGGATAGATTTTGCCAGCATTCTTTTAAAGCTGGGTCTCTTCCTAAGACAGGAAGTTCCCATGTTTGAAAAAGATGTTAGCTTTTTGGGTTAGAAGTGCCATTGATCATGTACAGATGATAGCCAGAAAGCTGTAAGTCACATTCTCCAGTGTTGAATCTGAACTTGAGTCTGAACTCAGATATTTAGACAGATTTTAGATTAACACAACTCCTGTAAATTATGGATAACGTGTAGTCAGGGTATCTGTGGCTGAAGCTAAGAGGGGAGGTCAGGGCTTTATTTTGCAGTTGCATTACTGTTACCCTTTTCTAAGGTTAGTCTTGAGTTCTTGTCCTAGTTTGTATCTCTTGTTGAGAAGATCTCTGATCCTGAGGAGTTGATGTTTTGCAAAGACAGTGGTCAGCTTGTGATATCCTGAACCAGTCCTTATGTTCCTGATATGTCCTGGTGGCTTACAAGGTACAGAGCAGTGGAAAGCTGTAGCAAACTTACTGAGCAGTTTGTGTGCATGTTTATGCAGTTGCACACAAATGGGAAAGAAACTCTAATCAAAGACCAGGGCAAATTCTACCCTCTAATTCTCTCAAAGACTTTAAAACAAGTATTGTCTGCTCTTAGTAAAGTGCTTTTCTTCAGTGTCTGCAAAGAACCAATCAGCCCATAGCACTGATACACTAAAAATGGGTTTTCTGTTGCAGGGCAATGCATTTCAAGATTTACCAACAGGAAAGTTCCTTATTGTGTCAAGTTCAATCCTGATGAAGATAAACAAAATCTCTTTGTTGCAGGAATGTCAGATAAGAAAATTGTGCAGGTATGTCTACTCAATACTTATTTCTCTAAAAATACTAGTATTTAGTAAAAAACCAGGTTCTTATTCTGACTGTTTTAATTGTAGTGGGATATTCGAAGTGGTGAAATTGTGCAGGAATACGACAGGCATTTGGGAGCTGTCAACACCATTGTGTTTGTGGATGAAAATAGAAGGTTTGTGAGTACATCTGATGACAAGAGTTTAAGAGTCTGGGAATGGTAAGTTTAAAATTTTGAATTTTACCTCAAAGTATATTGTGAGCAAACTGAGCAGAGAGTTTATTTTTAAAAGTACACATAGGCCACTGGAGTGTACTGAATTCTAGCTAGCTCAGGAAAAGCTTTAAAACCGTGTTCTGACTTAATGCCTGAGACACTTCATTGATTTCCTCTTCCCCAAAGAAAACGTAAGACAGCCCTACTGAAGCACACTGCACCCTGTTAGTGGTCCCTGCTCTCTCCCCATTCCCCAAGGGTGTATTAATCCTTAAATTAATTCTTAAAGAAGTGTCTGCTCTATTACAATTGGCATGTATTGATTTTGAATGCTTTGAACTTGGATGCCCATAGTATTATATAATACTTGGCCCATGTTTGAAATAACTAGTTTAGTATAGCTCCATTCTGGTTTTCTGTTATTCTGGCTTTTTGGCAGTCATTGATACACACTGTATGAATACAATAGATGACAGAAAAGGGAGAGTCTGTCCGAGAAAAAAAAATACAAAATATTTGAAGTGGCTTCCAGGTTTTAACATTTAACCTGCAGAGAAAACAGATCACTCCTATCTGAAATGTTTTTCACAAGGTCCTAGATACTAAGATTTTGAACTTAAGGCTTTTAAGATTTCTCTAGGATTTGAGAATTTCTTTTTGAAATAATCAGTCCCATACCTTGAGGTATTCATTTCCTTTTGCTGTTCACACATGCAAAGCTGTTGCATAATACAGACACTAGTTCGACAGCTCTGTGACTAATCAGTTCCTTCCTAGCTGCTTGCTTTTTTTGTTTTGTTTCTTTTTTTTTTATGTGGCCCAGACAAGAGACTCCAATCTGTGGTATTGGAATGTTACCCAAGCAGCCAGCTAAATCCTCAGCTTGTCTGTGATCAGCTGCTATCATTGCCAATAGCAGTGGGAATGACCAAAGTCTGGGAACCCAGGCTTAGGCTAGACATAAAATGCTGTCACCATATGCCACTCCAAGAAAGCCTCTGTTCAGTACTTCATAAGTAGACCCATGCATTTACTGAGCTCCTTAAAGAAAAATCTTTACAATACCATGTCTGCTAAGGAATGTCTCCTCTCTGGTGAGTGGGAGGATGATCTCGCTTGCACAAATCTGTTATTTCCTTGAGATTGGATTGCCCTTGTTTTATGAGCTTTGTGTGATGGCTGAAATAAATAGTGAAGTGGGTGGATTTAGTCAGTCTGTGGGGAAAAGCAGGAAAGGCAAAAAGCTTCTGGCATGGGAACATCACAACCTGATTGTTCCAGTAGCAGAAGGTTTTTTTCCTTCTGAAGAAAAGAATATGTAATAGCTTGTTGTATACTGAAGAAAGAGTTCCCTTGTTGAAATGATAGGGAACTCAACTCCAAGCAATATTCTATAATGCAGTTGTTGGGAATTTTTTTGGTTTTAAAAAGAGCAGATGTATCTTGTGTCTTGTATCTCATGCCATCTTCCTGAGCATGACTCGAAAACCTTTCCTCACAACCTGGCATGATACATGTTAATTGGTCTGTAAGGATATTTCTATAATTTCAAGTTCCAGATTTTTAAAATGCCTTAAAACTAAGTTAATACCTCCATTCTGGAATATTTTGGAGCTCAGAAACTTCCATGGCAAATTATTTCTGAAATCCTTCTTTTCCAAAGTTGGTAAGAAAAATTATTTGCTACTAAAAAGCGATTTGGTTACTGCACCTTTTTGGCACTTTTCTTCATATGTTCTTCAGCACAATGTTTCTTCAGTATCCTACAGAAACAAAGTGGAAGTAGTTATGACCTGAGTATGGCCTTAAAAGCCAGCAATTAAAAGTTGGTCTAATTGCTTAGTTTCAATTGTCTGGAGGAATTCTGTAGTGTTTTGTAAACACTTTGACTTGGCCAATGCTGTTAATGGGATGGCATGTCTGACTTCATCACAGTGAGGAACTCCTGAGAACTTAAATCTCCTTTCCCCAAGAATTCATCCCATGCACAGATTTCCCTAGGTTGTGCATAGAATTGCAGTTGGCTGGTTACTCAAAGTACAAACTTCAACTATAGTACAGACTCCTGTAGATTACATGGTTTATTTAGGAATATTAATGGAAGTAGTTGAAAATCTGTCTGCTTTTGCATATGATTGAGATATTAAAGTTGCCATGGGTATCATATTCTGTGTTCTTTAGAAATGCAACATGTTATTTTGTCTTTGCTTTGTATGCATCTGATCCTGCTTGGGTAAGCAGTGAAATGATTTGGGCCTTTAACTTTGGAGGCTGTTATTTCTTTTTACCTCCAAGTCAGCCAGCAAAGCAAGAACTGTGCAGTGGTAATTTAGCTATTATGCTGACAGGCTTGGGAGGCTTGTCATCTCTGTAAAGCCCCCTCAGGGGGCCTTTTTGCCCATGGTTCCTGGTAGAGATGGTGGTGTCTCCTGAGAGACATCTTCATGATGTGTAGGTCCCAAAACTAGATTGAATTGGACTGGGGGCTTGAGTTGGCTTGGGTATTCTCCTTCTTTTGTTAAAAAGATTTTTCTATCTCTTGCCTGGGGAAGAAGTTGTATCAGAACCCCAGTGTACAGCACTTCTAAATCTTGGCTAGCAGATATCACTTCTGGTATTTAAAACTTTTTGGCCTTTGAAATGCTATGAAGAGGGGAAACGACTTTAAAATATTTAAATTTAAAATATTTGTCACAAAAAAAAAATCGTGTAAGTTTTGAGACTGGGCAATCATGATATTATCTGTGTTGGTAATTTTTTAAGGGAGCAGGCTGACATTACTTATTTAGCAATTTGACTGGAAGCAAATGTGAAACACAAATGTATCTCTTTATTCTGCCTAATAGTTTAATGCAGCATATCCAGCTGCTGTCCTAAGTGTGCCTGGTAGGTATAAATATCAAGCAGAGCTACTGTGAATAAATTCTGCTAGATGAGCCTCCCTTCATTTGTAAAAGGAGAAGAAGGCAAAAAAAAGAAAAACTGCATTTCAATTTCTGACTGCAGTACAATTCAGTATTGGAAATGCATCTTCTGTGATGAGATCTAATGGAGCTTCCAGTGGGATTGGTTTTACCTGGCATTGAGGACTCCAGAAGGTTGTTGGTCTGCAGGAGTGGTGGGTGGTGGGAGCGGGTCAGGGCCTGGCCTTGCTACAGCAATAACCTCGTGTCCTGTTGCAAGTGGAGCTGGAAACTGTTTGGGTAGAATGTGGCACAGGGGCTGCACTTCCTGTGCTCTTATGTCCATTGGCCTCAGAGACAATGTGGATTTTTTGTTACTTCTTCACAGATTTGCTGCCCAGCACCAGTCTTAGATCTGCCTGTTTGGAGCTGGTCACCCCTGGCCTAAAGCACATGCTTTTATCCATGGAGTGTATTAAGTGGGTTGTCCTTCTGATTCTGAGGAATAAATGATTTTAACTCACAGGAGCATCTGTGTTGCTTCCTGACAACAGAGCAGCTTCTCACCCTGCTGCCCCTGTGTGTGTTGCTTAACTCAAGATGAGGGGAAATAACCTCCTGCACAATGAAGCAGGGTGGTAATTACCTTGCTAATGCCTACTGTGCTGCCATCCAACGAGGCTGGGGCAGCTGGGACCAGGCAGCCACCCACACTCTCTGCTCTGAGAGTGTCCCAGCAGCCCTTCTGCTCTGTGAATTAGACAATGAAGTCGTGAACATCCCCTTTGTATTAATTAATGTTGCTACAGAACATTTTGCATGTGTTGTCTGCAGAATACGTTAATCAAATCTATTTTCTGCTGGAGGTTTCTTTTGATTAATGAGAAAGCCATGTGCATGCCTTCCCTTTTTTCCAGTCTTCCAGAGCAGGGTATATATACTGTGAATATGCACAAACCGTTAGTAATTCAATTTATGCAGTCAAAACCAAAGAGCAGTTCTGCAGAGTAAGGATTAGACTGGCCTTGTTTTTCCTTAGGCCTTTGTACAGGACAGTGTATGTTAAAAACGTGCACTGGCACAGGCTTTGTGCAATTGGGCAGTTCAGCATTCAGTTCAGCTGTGAATATTTGGAATTGGTTGGCATCCCATTTGAGGAGATCAGGAGGAAAAGGGTGTTGTCAGAAAGATGAGAGAGAGAGAATCCTGTTTTCTTTTCCTTTAAAAACTGTTTTAAAAAAGAATTTTTAAAAAGGCAGAAATGCTTGAGTTAAAACTCAGGTCAATAAGATATTCCACTATCCATGCATATGTCAGTATGTTCTTGCCATCTAAATAGGAACTTTGTAAGAGCTGCAGTTATACTGGAGGCAATAAAGGAACTTTGTGTTACAGTTTTGCTCTTACCAATTAGAATTATGACTCTAATTTAGACTCTGGCTCATTTTACTGGGGTAAATTCATACTCTCAGAAGTTATGCTGTAGAATAGCTCTGCATCTGGAGCTCTCAGTGGACATTCATAATATTTTTGAGCTTTTGCATATTCTTCCTTTAGATGCCACCATACATTCTCCATGGATCAGTCACCACATAAATCAGCTGACTTGAGGCAGCTCTTTGGAACATCTCCATGTCTTCATAAAACACATAGTCACATACTTCTTCCTTTTGCAGGGACATTCCTGTAGACTTCAAGTACATAGCTGAGCCAAGTATGCATTCCATGCCAGCAGTGACTTTGTCTCCAAATGGTAGGTTAACACTTTACTGTCTTCTTAGACCTAATTTACATAGCCATGTCTTACAGATTATATCTCTGTGATGTTGCTGTGTTTCTTCCTCCTTTCACTCCAGACTAACCTCCCTCCCCAATCACCCTGTGCATTTATTCCAAGATTGGACTGGATCTTGTTTTGACTAAAAATTCTAAAGAACAAGTGTGTCAAAGTGAGAGTTTATATCAGGGTAACAGTATCAGTTTAAAATTAGGCCTTCATCCAGACAAGGCAAAAGGACTCTCCATAGAGCTACCATGTGGTCTTTGCTGTATTTAAAATATTAAGAGAAACAGCGGAGGGAACTGACAGTGGTGGCAAAGTGTTAAGCAAGTTCAGCAGTCCTTGTGGTGCCACTGTTAAAGCAGAAACTGATGTTGTACATGATCCTGTTCCCTTCTGTTCTGAACATGGTCCAAATAATTCTTGCAGAAGAGAAATTCCAAATTATCTCAGTGTTTCTTAATGTTTCACTGCTGTTTATGTTCTTCAATTAGAATCATGCTGAAGGATGATAATTGTTTAGTGCCTCAAGTAATCAATGAAAATCCTTCTAGCAGGACAAAATTCCTGTTATCTGTTCTGGCCAAGTTTAAATAGCTTTAGTGTCACCATTATTACAGTGTTGCCAGATTTGCTGCTAACAGTCCCATTATGCTGAGTAGAGGCTGATCAATTTGTTGCACAGCCAATGTTATGTTGCCACTGCATAAAACACTTTAAAGGCAGTGACAATATGCAGAGTTCAGGACAGAAGTCTCTGTTCTGTGTGTTCTGTAGCACATAATCTTCATTGGATTCTCAGGCAAGGGTTAATGCACTGCCAAGTTGCAAAATGAGATAAAGTTAAGATCAGAAAAGCCTCGAGTTTTCTTTCATTAAAATATCTTTATTAATTGCATTCCATTAAGGCAGAGAATACTAAATACTTGCAAAAATGTGAGTATTTCCAGACTCCTTAGTCTACCTTAGACCTATATTTCCCATAAAGAAAAGAGGGAGTGATTGTCTTCGAGTACCCACAAAACAGGTGATCCAAGTAGATTGCAGCTAGACAGATTTTTCCCCCTCACTGAGTTAGTTGATTATGTGCACCAGCAAGATTATGCAGTATCTTTAAAACTTTACAGTAAGTCAGTGGGGTTGATGCAGCACATGGCTTTAGTAGAGTCCTGAGTGCATTTTGTAGGAATAGGCATCCCAAATCCTGTCAAACATAAGGTTTCAAGTCTTGGCAGTTTTACCAGGCAGAAGCAATATCAATTGTTACCTAGAACCCTGCTATATAATGAAAATCTGGATTAAGATAGTGCAAGAAAAATTATCAAAATCTCTAAAAACATCCCAGTTTGGTCTGTTTCTTCAGATGCAGCACCCTGACACCACCTTTTTTTATTGCATTTATAGGGAAATGGTTGGCTTGCCAGTCAATGGATAACCAAATCTTGATTTTTGGAGCTCAGAACAGATTCAGATTAAACAAAAAGAAAATTTTCAAAGGTCACATGGTAGCTGGCTACGCTTGTCAAGTGGATTTTTCACCTGACATGAGGTAAGTTTTTGTGGGAATGAACTTCATCACTTGCAGGTGCAGACACTGAATTTCCTTTTGAGTACCCTGCAACATTCATGAATGCACAGTCATCCTATTAGCTCAGCATCAGGCAGAGCTCCCTTGCCAAGCAGCAGAACAGAAAGCTTACTCTTAGCATCTGATAGGACTGAGAGAGGCTTCCACATCTGATTCCCATCTTTCTGCATGTGATGTGCAGTACTGGGTCTGTTCCCACAATGTGCATTTGTCTAGAGTGTCTGGGATTTGAACTCACCCAGTTTCCCATTCGTAGGCCTGGTGTGGGTATCCTCATTTACTGTTCAGAGGACCATCTCTTCCTTCCAATTGACTTAGTAATATGCCCATCCATTTAGTACTCTGTGCACATAAGATACCAGTTACTATAAAAACTGGGGAACAACCTCAGCAAACCCAGAGTAAAAAGCATCTATAATTTTAGAGGAACTTGTGGCTCTTTCTCCTTGGTTCCAGTAGCACAGTGCAGGGTATAATCACACTGCTTAGCACATTTACCTCACAGCTGATGAATCACCTTCTGCAGGACTTGTGTGCTCTTAGAGCACAGTGTGAATGCTAATTCCTCAGTAGGTATGTTTGCAGGCTGTGTCAGATGGGAAACTCCCTGGGGGAAGCTCTTTTCTCTTGCTCAGTTGCTGCTTGTAACAGTGTACAAGCACTCTGCACACATGATACAACTTTCATTTTATTCCTGTTACTACAGCTACGTGATATCTGGAGATGCAGATGGTAAACTGAACATCTGGGACTGGAAGACAACAAAACTCTACAGCAGGTTAAAAGCACATGACAAAGTCTGTATTGGTGCAGTGTGGCATCCACATGAGACATCCAAAGTCATTACCTGCGGCTGGGATGGTCTGATTAAACTGTGGGACTGAGGAGCACGCTGCAAAGACCTAAAGATGCAAGTCCTGCACACATCTGAGAGGAGGGTGCATTCTGCTGTAAGGATGGGTAGATGTTGGTAATACTGCAGTTCTCAGCTCACTGTATATATGCACTAAACAGCAGGAAATTCAGAAGACTCAAGTGAGAGGATATAGTTCTAAATATGGCATCTGGGAATGAGAAGCTAAGCTGAGGTCATCTGAAGCATGCAGAATCATGTGCCAGTTTGTCTTGCCACTGTTTGTGCAAAACAGTCCTGTAAAATAAAATAATTTTAAGGAAAACTATTTTTGTGGTTCTGGCTGTCAGAGAGTTTAAAGAGAAAACCAGCAATTGTGTAACTTTCTTCCTAAGAAGAAGTCTGGTACCTACTGCAATAGAGCTGGAAAAGATAAGCACAAATCCACTTGCTGAGATTTGCTAATTCACAGTAGAAATGAAGAATTAATTGGAAACTAGCAGTTGTCAGGTGAATTCTATCAACTGAAGATGCCATTCTCATAGTCTTTCTGTCTGTAGAATCATGAGGATCACTCACTTTCACCTTTGCAAGTAGTCTTCATTTTCAGGGTTTTCCTCATAATGGTTGTGTGGTGTTTGTTGTTTTCTTTGTCTTCCCATATGCTATTCTGTTCCAATAAGCATGACATATTAAAAAAAGAAATTGAATGTCTCTTGTTCTGTTTGAAATAGTTTGTATTATAAGCCCCTGAAGGTTTTGACAATTTAATGTATATACATGTCACACTTTTTCTCTTTAAAGAACTTATTTTTAATAAATCTTTTTATAAAAAGTCTGCTTATCTTTATTCAGTTTTTCTGTCTTGAAGTGTCCATATAAAATATTTCCTACCATTTGGTATTTTAACATGCAGTTCTATCAGTGTTCCAATAAACTCATTCTCTTGCAGTTTTTATTTAAAACTAAGGCAAGTTGGCAGCAGGAGAAAAAAAATCCTTTTGGCTCCCTGCTGCTTCTTTTTTGGGCACATAAAAATAAATGCATGTAGCAAATTTTATCCCATTGATCAGTCTTTAATTACAGTTTTGAATTATACTATGTTGTTTACTGTAAATCAAATCACTGCTCATCCATTATAAAGGATAGCAAAGGAATAATTGTCTTAATTGACAGCAGGATAGAAGCTGAGGCAAAGAATCCCAAATGGTTGAGATGGAAGGAAATGGGTTGGTTGTTTTGTGGGTTTTGGGTTGTTTGACTTGGTTGCAAGACAGTTCTGTTCTTTCAGAGAGTTACTTACACCAGTTAGGCCCTTGTGAGTGAGGTTAAGCATTTTTAGACCAACTCTGTAATGCTGAGCGAGAGTCACTCCACTGTCAGTTCAGGCTGTTGTGTAACTGCACTGGTTTTACATGTTCCTGGTTACTTCCCCATCCCAGTAGCCTGAAAAATCCACACACTGTTCTCACAAGCACCATCCTGGTGGTAACTGAGTATTGCTCAGCCTTGTTCCCATGCAGGTACTGAGACAGGAAAGGTAGAGCCTGGAGAGACAGGAAAGGGCTGAGGAGTGACCCTCTGCAGGGAGAGAAGAGACTGTTCTGTTTCTCTGCTCTTCAGGATGTGGGCGGGAAAGAGCTGCTGCTGTCTTGCAGAGGATGAATTTCTGATGTGCTTTTCATAGGGAAGGTTTGATTCCTGAGCTGGGAGTCGAGCTCTGGTGTGTGTTGTGTGCCAGGTGCTGCTTCAAGAGAAAGGCTGGAGTCATTTGGAACGGATTTTCTCCCTCAAATGCATTTCCCAAATGGATATGTGGCAGTGTGCCCTGACCGTTAACAGTTTATATGTACAGGGAAATAGGGAGAAGAAGAATACAGCAGATAGAAAATCTTCCCACAGGAACACATACTGGCTTTCACATCAGAAACACCTTTCCCAAACACTTAAAACCATTTAAATCATAATACACAAAATGCTTGGCTCTGTCGTTGGTACTGTGTTTTCCCATGTGTCACCTACCAGGCTGAACTTTAGATATATACTTGCAAAATATAAGAATAAGTGTATAAACTCGTGTAGTAACATAGTTTTTCCTCTGTCTTCAGAGGAAAAAAAAAAAAGAAATATTTCAATCAATTCTGATGGAGTTGATGAATTGGGATTAAACATTTGCAGCAAGCCCAGAATCAAAATTGCCTTAGAAACTTTCAGATAAAATCCTTTGTCCCTCACAGTTGGTCACCACATTAATCTTTTGTGGAATTTCTCACATCTGCATTGAGGCCTGCAGGGAGAATTTTCATGAGGATAATTCCCTCTTGTTGCAAACTGCAAAGCTCACGTTGTCAGCTGGTTTGCTGTGCACACGAATAGATGTGGTGTGAGTGTGGTGCCAGTCCAGACTTGTTTTTCCAGCAGCCACCTGGGAAGAGATTTCTTCCTGGGCTAATCAACTCAAATCATGTCCTCTTCCCAATTTCATGTTTCACCAGAAACTGGTCTGTTCGAAGTGTTGGTCAGAGCAAGTCTAGGCTGAGATCTCTAGGCTGGACTTGGCCTGTGAGCAGACAGATCCAGGGAAAGGCAGCATTGGGAGAAAAGGGAAGAGAGCATTTTGAGATCCCTGATTAATTTCCCCTGGACATTAGTGGACAATGCAGCATCGTGAAAGAAGCATCTCAGGAGGGCTGGAGGCGAGTGTGTTGCACTGCCAGGAAGGAGCACAGGCAAGCTGGACTGCAGGGCTGCTGTCACAGCATCGGTATTTTGTTGCCCTTGATCACGCACCTGGAACTTTCAGAAGTGACATGCCAATATGTTGCTGCTTTTATTCATACTGATTGCTTTTACAGCAGAAGTTTTACAGGTCAGTCAACTATCTCCATCGTTCTTGGAGTTCTGTCTAAGAAAATTGATAGTTCCTTTGACCTTTTGCCAGCTTTTTCTTGGACTTTTTCATATGCCAGAGGGGGAAAGAGCCCATATATCCTCGTGCATCTTGCTGGTAAGGAGGCTGGCTGTCTTGAAGCAGATGGTCTTGGCATCTGTCTTGCTCAGAGTTTATAATTGTCCCCAGTAAGATGGGGCTGCTCAGTCTTTGCCCTCATTACGAAGAACAACCATCAAAGTTACTGTACATGCAGAAAAGTCCAAGATTGTCTTGTAAAAAGCCGATTTTTAGCAGAGGCAGATGTTCCGTACGCCGTCCAACGCCGTGGTCTTTAGCAGCCGATTTAAACAGGGAGCCTTGCAGCTCCAGCAGCCCGGTAACACGATGTACTTTCCTTCTTTCTACCAGCTGGTTATTACAAAATCCTGCTCCTGTTCGCTGGGAAGACTCCATATGATGAGCAGCCTGCACGAGGGGGAGCACGAGGAGAGCAGAGGAGGGAGGGGAGTCTTGCTTGGAAGGCTTTATAAACAGTTGAACCTATACACCAGAAAAAAATCGACTTTCCAGGGAGGTTGTTCCTCTGGAGACTACTTAAGGGACTTGTTACTGTAGGTTGACTTCACTAGCGTGCATTCAAAATTTTAAGCCTCATATTTTGCAGTAAAATATGTCTTTTCTGTTAGGCTTGCTGATAAGCAGAACAGACACCACTGCTGTCTTGCAGCACTCAGAGAAAACTGCTTGTGGCAGGGTTATGTTTACAGAAGCTGCTTGAAAAATTTTAGGCTTCAATAACTTTCAGCAGGCCATGGACCTTTAAATTCACCAGACACACTGGAAGTTTGTCCTCAGACCTGTTTGTTGTCTTGTATGACAGAATATTTAAAATATGTTAAATGCACTGAGCCTTTCTGAGCCTCCTTTTGTCCTGCTGTCCCACTGGGGACTGCTCAAATAAAATGTTGTTGTGTTGGTCAATAGAGTAAGAAGTTCTCATTAGGCCTTGGGGGTTTTTTGGTTAATCTGGAAGATGTCAAGGCTAACTGAGCTTGCTTCTCTAGTTTGGGAAAGGAAGACAGCTACACAAATCCTCTGGGGAATCATTTCAGTAATAGGAACTTTATGGAGCTTCAAGACCACTGACAGTCACCCAGACATGGTTCTGGGAGCTGCAAATCTTTCCCATTCTCCCAGTGGAATTGCCCCACAGTTGGTGTCTTGCTCCTATTCCCCAGTTAGACTCTTCAATTGTGTAATAAGTCTTTCTTTTTTTGGTGGAGTTTAAATGCTTGCAAAACAATATTAAGAGGGGGAAAAAAAAAGGAAAATGCCCTGTCCTAGAAGAGTTGTAAAAATTTCACCTCCTATTTTAGCTTGCTCCAGGCTGATTTCCCCAAGAACCCCCAGGCCTTTACCCACGTGTGTTGTTCGTATTTTGCTTTGGCATCCCCATACAGTCTTGCTCCTTCAGCTCCTCCTCATGTACTCTCTCAAACACAATCCCTTCCAATATTCCTTGGAGATAAAAAGGGAACTCAGACTCTGAAATCATTTGTCAGGCCAGACATCTACAGGAAAAAGAAAGAAGGCCCATTCCCTGGACTTTCCAAAACCTTGCTGGGTTTTGTCAGAAGAGCTTTCCTGCAGTAAGTTCCTTTCTCTGCCGTGATGCTGATGCTTTGGGAGTACCCTGGGCAGCAGGATGAGTGGGGTTTGTTTCCTTTTTGTCATTATTCCTCCAATATTAAACGAGTGGAATAACATTTTGGAATATTTTTTTCGGATCCTGGATTCTCTTGTTTCTTGGAGCATTTTTTCTTTCATAAAGAAGTTGGAAGTGGTTTCAGGGCCTCTCCTGCCTGGCAATCAGTTTGAGAGGTCAGCATGGGGTTGTCTGGTGAAGTCCCAGTCCCTGTGTCTTGACTGCTCCTGGCTGGCATCAGTGGAGAGACACCAGTGGAGAGACACAGGTCCTCCTAGGGCACAGCTGCTGCTGCTGCTGCTGCCTCAGGGGTCTGACACCAGTCAGGCACCTGTCCTTGCCTCCTTGCAAGGGCAGTGGCACCCTGGGTAGTGGCTCCACTCTAGATATCTGCAGCTGGATGCAAGGGCGGGATTCACATTGTTTGTGATTGATTCAGGAATGGCATTTCAAATACAGAGGGGGGAAATACCAGCTGAGATGCTGAAGCATTTTCATTACTTGCAGAAGTTTTGTACTGTGTATACCACTGCACTTTCCTTCAGAAAACTGCTTAAACTCAAAGATCTGTGTTGGTAATCCACCAAAAGGAGCAGGGACATGATGCTGGTATTCACATTTGAGTCACCACTTCTAGGCAGTGCAAAGGGGGCTCCTGTTTTCCCTGTGTAAGGTGCTGCCCATTGGGATAAGGGACATAACACAGGCTGTCTCTGCACAGGTCTCTTCTGAAGCAGGTAAAACTCTTTACATGAGGCAGATCAAACTGCACTGTGAGCAGGGACTTCTATTTAAGGGCAGAGATCCATTCACTTCTGCAGGTGGTTCTCTTCAAGAGCCAAGCTTGCTCTGCAGATGCTGCCCTGAAAGCTGGTGGAGGGGGCAGGTATAAATATCTCTGAATGTAGGTCAGCTCTGAACTTCCACTGCCACTAAACCAGGTCTCCACTGACTGCAATTAAATGTCACATTGTGTTAACAAGCAGGAAAAAAGCAAGAGTGATTTCCTACTGAATAACCCTGAGTATCCTTTCAAGGACAAGGGAGCGGCTAATGAAGCTCATGAAATCAAAGTTTTGTAATGAACCAGATGGTCTCAGCTGTTGAATAATTCACCAGAGAGAATGAGTGCCATTTCTTCAGGTGTGCTACTGGGTGATATGTCTTCTTGGCATCTGCCAAGGAAGGCCAGACATATGTTCCCTTTACACTTTCTTTGTTCTTTCACAGTTGAGAGGTGCTTAAAGAACAACCCTTCACAAGTCGCAATGGGATCAAAGCCTGGCGCCAGAAGTACATGCAATAAATGACAGGTTGTGGAGTGCTGCAGGAGGTCAGACCTTTCTTTAGGCAAATTTTGGAACCCCCAAGGATACCAATGTGGCATTCAGAAAAGGCCTAGTTTTCCTGGAAGAGTGTGTTAGTGTTCTAACAAATCCCCTCTGTGCTGCCACGGGTTTGCCGTGTGAAGCTCATGTTGCAGTATCAGCTGGGATAGTTTGAGAGGATTCACATCTGTTGCTGCTCTTCATTTTCACCAGGTCATGGGCAGCACCTGTAAGTTCTGATTCACAGATGTGTGAGCCTGTCTGAGAGAGAAATGCCCTCACAGCCACAAAAGGACTTGTGCAAGTAGAATTGCCCCTACCCCTGGGTCATCTCTGCAAGGATCCACTTTAGACCAATCTGAAACATCTGTTGGAGCTGTCCAACTAATTCAATAATGGCTCTACATCAGGAACAAGACCTGTCATTATGTCTTTGTTGGGGGGGTTGGCACTGGCTGTGGCCCCCATGAATGGCCTGAGGACTGGGCAGAGAGGAGGCTCCTGGGACCAGCAATGGACTGGCTGCTCTGGAGGGCTGATGCACGTGCCTGCAAGGGAGTGTGGGGAGATACCCAGTGCACCTGGGCATGGCAGGCCAGGAGAATGGGGCCACTGCAGAGCTGGGCAATACCTGTAATGGTGATGCTGAGCAGATCTGGGGCTGAGTCTGACTTTCCTCCATGCCCATGCAGTTCCCACTCTCCAGGCTGTGGCTACAAGGGCAGAATGCCCTGTCCACACTGGTTTTAATGGTGCTCTCTCTACTCAGGCCTTGAAGCAGGGGGAAGCTGTGGTGATTTCTGTGCAGGAATGATCTGGGAAGAGTTGTGGAGTGCAACACTGGCATGTGACCGGTGTGTGGAGATGGTCTCTTAGCAGGGCAGGGGCAATTGTGTCTGGGTATGGCAGTGGGTAGACACAGACCCCACACAACATCCTCAGCACCAGCCTGGCCACTGCAGCAGTCAGCCAGCACTGGCTTGTGTCCCTGGGCACGTACCCAGCAGCTCAGTCATTAGGAGACAGAACTGAATTCATTTAAAGGTCTGTCCTTTAGGTAAAAGAGATCAATAAAAGAGAAGGGGTAAGGGCATAAAAGCCAGACCTCAGAAGGAAAGGCTGTAACTCTGCTCTAAGAGATGTGAAGTAGAAAGGCACAGAGAGTGCATTAAATAAGCACTGTTCATTTTCTCCTATAATATCGCATAACTGCCTCCAGAATGATAAATGGCTTTTATCTACCCTGTATTAGAGATAAGGTTTTCTTTAAAATTACCATAGTTATTGGAATCTTTTTTGCCAAAGATCTATTTGCTGTAGCCCGAAGTATTCCTGACACTACCTGGCAATCCCAAGCAAGAGATTAGCTGAGGGTTTATTAAACTCCCTTGCTAACCAAAGAACCAGGATGGACCTTGACTCCACTTCTGTAATTTGCATATCCCCATTTTAACTTTGGGGAAAGAAATGATGGAAGATGTGCATCCCTTTTGAATTTTAACATCTGAGAGAGGTCATGTAACTTATTTTTTAACCCCTATCTATTGGTTTCTTAAACAAATGATAATAAGCTACTAGGCTACTTACTCTAAAACTAGTTAGGAGGAAAAGCCTGCACAGTGCTAGAGCCCATATTTTTATACTTTTTAATAAATCAGGACTTGCAGCTGGACTTTTGCCACCCCATTATTTGAAAAATGGGAATTGAGCCATTCTGCAGTGCAGTGAGCGTGGCCATTCCAACACACCAGATATTAGTTTAGGAAACCCTGGCAGCCTCTCGCATTTTGATGAATCTCCTCATGGCTCTGCATCATTAAACAACTTCAGTACTTAATGTATGAGGGTTGTAGCAAGGCTGGCTGTCACAGAGAAGGCATTTCTTACTCATTTTTCAGACGTTTGGATCTCTTGGTTTGTGCATTACCTGGCTCAGGGATGGCAATAGGAAGCTCAGCCCTGAGGAAAGTGCTTTGCCCAGCCTCTTGGACATGGGGAATTCAACTCATCTGCATCAGGTCATTCTGATTTTGAGGCAGAGCTGAGGATATGATGAGCACCCACAGTGGCCTGCTCTGGGGGTCTGCAAAGCCCTGGTCCAGGTGGGATGTGCAGGAGCAGAAACAGGAGCCACTGTTATAGAATATCTCAAGTTGGAAGGGACCCAATAAGGATCACCAAGACCCGCTGGCTGCTCCTCACAGGACCTAAAAGTAAGCCAAATTACTAAGAGAGTCATGCAGAGATTCCCTGAACTCTGACAGGCTTGGTGTCACGCCCATTTACCTGGGAAGCCTGTGCTTAGTGACTGACCACCTTCTGGGTGAAGAACCTTTTCCTAATATCTCATCTGAACTTCTCCTGACACAGTTTCATTCCATTTTTCCATGTCCTGTCACTGGTCACTGGAGAGAGGAAATCAGCATCTCCCCCTCCACCACCTCCCTTGAGGAAGCTGTAGACTTGTAGAAGTCAGAAACCAAAGGCAGTTAAAAAGTCCACATATCAAAGATGTGAAAGTGTGACATCTTGTATTTTAATGCAAAGTTTAATGTCAAAATTCATCTAAAGATAAGAAAAAAATCAACCTGCTACATATTTTTTATCTCCCCCATTCCTTAGCTCTTTGGGGAATCTCAAAGGCTCCTGGGAGCACTGCAGACAATCCACATCTCCAGCCTGCAGAGCCCCAGCACAGCTGCAGTCCAGGGCACCTGCCTGGGCCACCACCTCTGCCAGCATCAGTGCAGATCCAGGGTCTGGCCTCCTTATGCCAGGGAGAGGCAAGGTGGTGAGGAAGGGGCAGGCATCCAGGCCCAGCACTGGAGAAGGCACTAGGAAATGTTCAACTAAACCCCAAAACAAACAAAAAAGACCAGGTTTCACTTCCATCCCTTCAAAGTATCTCACTAGATCAAAAACCGACTGCTGCAGCCATTGCAAGAATAATTTTAACCAAGTTGTTCTTTGAGCAGATGAACTAGGGAAGCCCTGTCTTCTGTGGCTGAAGGCTCTCAAGGTTGAGGAGGGGGAATGCTGGCAGCAGCTTATCCAGCTGAGTGTCTCTGTCCCACCACCTCCTGTGTCAGAGGCATTGAAGTCACTTTCTGCAACCAGACTAACTTAAAGAGCCAAAGTCAGGGCACTCCAAAGCTGCTCAAAGAAATAGGTAGATATTTAGTTTGGTGGTGATTTCTGTCTCTGCCAAATTCAGCTGAAATTTGCCAGTGGGTTCAAGAACATACTGTTCTTGCCTAAAATTTGTTCCATAGGAAACAAGGCCAAAGTAAAGAAGGTGCAAATCAAAGATGATCACTTTACAGACAAGTAACACTTGACACTTTCTTAAAAAGACATCTCTTCACAAGGGCTGGCACAACTCAGCCAGCAGAGCTTCCCAGGGCAGCCCTAGAGGGATGCCCTCCTTGCTGGCATGCTCAAGCACGGGGCAGCCTGGAAAAGCTGTGCTCTTAACTCCCCCAGACAAACCTTCACAGGAACCTCTGTCCTCTGGGACAATGCACCCACTGGCAAATCTATTGCTGCACAAATCTGCACCGTGTATCCTCTCCTAGTGCCAGTTCTTTTGACAATGTATAAATACAAAAGCCAGTCCATTTTGTTAGCAGTCACTGCGTGCATATTTAGCAACTTTAGCCAGTGACGCCAAAATCCTCTTCAGTAACGCTACGGGGCCAGATGGCTCACAGTCACACATCATAAACTCCTTTCTGCTATTTCCATCTTGTATTTACCCAGCTCAGTGTGTAACAGCTACTGGCGTTGAAGGCTTCCTTTTTCAGAAACATCTGTGGTTTTGATAAGTCTTTGTAGGTATGGAAAAGCCTGAAGTCCTTCAGCTCCAGTTCTCGCAGCAGACTGTACCAGTACCGCACCACGGTGCTGTCATTGCCACTGACCTCAAACCCAGGCCAGTGGATGTGCACCTCAAAGACCAGCTGTCCTATCTGCTCAACAACATCTTCCAGGATCAGGTTTTCCAAAATTTTCCACTCGGCGCTCTCGACGTCTGCCTTGAGGACATCGATCTGCAACAAAAGCACCATTACTATGTGAACATGAGAAGCTTTGCAATTAGAGTAACATCTGAGGCCAGGGTTGACCACTTTTTAATACTCATAGTTATTCATTTTGTATTAAAAACATAAATCAAAAGGTCTCAGAGGACTAACATGGGCAGTATACAACGTCTCATGCTTGACTGTCCACAGCCCTTCTCCTCCTGCCTCCAACTCCTGGTCAAAAAGCTACGTATTCCAAGCTCCTCCTAAAACCAAGGGATGTTACTGGTGGCATCACAGCTATGAAAAAAAGAAACACATCCAAAAGACAGATCCAAACCCACTAAACAGTGATTACCTGACCACAGCTGAGTGGGGTGCTCGTGAGCCACATGCTACACGCACCACACAAGTGCAAGAGGAAGACCAAAGCAAAAAATGAACACTGTGAGCAGCTCAGGCCACCAGCTGCAGCTGACCAAGCTGCTGGCTGAAGCTTTTGCAGGCATCACTACAGATGGTGAGAGAGGAGGTCCAAAACAAATGATTACTGTGCAAAGTGTCTTCAGGATTTCAGGGGCAGCTCCTCCAAAGAAAAAGGCATAGCAGAAAAGAAGATGTGAAGGTGTTTGAAGGGAATAACAGATCTAACAGAAAAGTGCCCTGTTCTAGTTTTAGACCATTATTCAATTTTTTAGTGAGATATTCAGCAATCCAACTCCTCACAACCCAACACAACTGTGGGTTGACTTTGTTTGGAGAATAGCTGGGGGAGCATTTCATCACCATTTCACACCTGGTAGAAAACAATGACCACAGGGCAGCAGTGGTCACAAGCTGCAGAGCTCACCTTGTTTAACAGAGCCTGGCAGGGGAAAGTCCCACACCATGGGAGCAGGGCTTGCCTGTGCCAGTTCCACCTGAGCTGATGCTTCTGCCCATCTGCTCTCACTCAAGATGGGTTTGAAGGGAAAAACTGAAGACTTTATTTAGTCAAGAATACTTTAAAAAAAAAAAAGAAACCCAACCCCAAAAAGCCCCAAAAAATCAAACTAAGTGAAAAAAACCCAAAGATAAAAACCACAACAAAACCCCCAGCTCCTCCCTGGCAGTCTACCTTAACCATTGTGACAGTATCAAAACAGGCACCTGTGCAGGTACAGGACAGAAATTTGGGCAGGTAATGTAAAAGAACTTCCAAGGCAACTGTTTTCCAAAGCTGCCCCATCCCAGGGCACCTGGCTGGTGTCATGCATGGCCCATGTGTGGGGCTCACAGACCCCTCTGCCCTGGGCACAGGGCAGGGCTTGTGCCGTGAGCACATCTCCAGTACAACCAGAGCTGTGCTTTGCACGGGCCACAGCCAAGGAACCACAGTGCTGTGACAGGGGGTGGCCACATCTACCTTCCCTTGTTCCAAGGATGGCTGACTGGAGACACCAGGGGCTGAGGTGCAGAGCTCACAGCCCTGTCAGCCCTCCTCAGGGGCTGTGCCCAGCACCATGGATGGGCATGGCATGGCAGGAATCTGTAAGTGCTGGACACTTTCCCGTTCTGGTCTCTGTCTGTAAAACGAGGGCGTTCACCACTGAACACCCTCTGCAGAGCGCAGGGGTTGAGCACGTGAAGGGCTGTGAGATTTTGGTGGAAGGAGCTGTAGAACAGCTGGAAACAAAACACCACATTTTCAGAGCAGGGCTTGAATGAGGCCCATGGCCACAGACCGAATGATAACAAGCCAAGCCACCGCCTGCCTGCTCATTAAGGGGCCATTGTGCCTCCTTCACACTGTAGGAGGCAGGGGCCAGTGGAAAATGACCGAGGGATTGTGGAATTAGAGCCTATATTGTGGTATGTTCGCATGGGGAGCAGAAAGGAAGGTTGCAGACAACCTCAGCTCTGGTATTTCCTAACTGGCCTGTGTAACAAAGAGCCTGTCAGTCTGTCCATCCGCGGGTCAGTGACACAGTTGAATACAGCTCCTTTGGGTTCAAGGGCAGGCTGAATGTAAATGATGCAGCTCATGACATTTCAGCTGAGAACTGAAACACGAACATGGAACATGAACAGCATGGGTGAGCTCACTTGTTTTCCTTCATACATTTAAATAGGTTATTTATTTTGCAAATACCAACTCGTATCTCTACCTGTAATGCAGTTTTGCAGGCAGTTGCTTCCACGGTGCAATTGCCACAGGACCACATTGCTGCACTTAAGAAACCACAGATTTTTATCTCTGGGAGACATGTAACTTTGAAAGCAGACAAATTATTCAGCCCCTTTTTCTTCTTGGGGAGAGGGGGTGGATGCACAGGGTAAGAAATGTTTCTGGACGTTTGGTTTTGTTTTCCCATGATCTTATTTTATGGCATCAGTAGGACATCTTTTTCCCATGGTAATGTTTCCAGCCCTCCTCCAGGTTTGTTTGTTTTTCTCTTGTGACACTAACTGCTGCTCTGCCTGCTCAGCAGGCACTCTGCATGCTCTGTGCTGTATTTGCAAAACTGATCTGAAAAGTGGCTGCTAACCAATGTTTCGGTAGGAGAAAATGGGTTACCACAATAACAGCCTCAACACCTAATGAAATGACCAGGAAAGAAACACAAAGTTAGTGGGGATGGGCTGATACACAAACCAGAGGCTCTTAGTTGCTCTCAGTGCCCTCCACTGCTCAGAAACCTGGAGGGAGGAAGGTATCTGTCTCAACCCACCAACTTTTGTGACTGCCTTCTAGGCAAGGTGTCCCTCACTGCCCAGAATCTCCACTGCATGCCATGGATAGTGTAAAATGAATGGCAGAACAGCTCTGTTTCAGAGTATCTGAGCAAATTACAAGCATCCTGCTAACACCAAAAGCAAGTTTTGTGATGGTTAGACAGCTCAGGAGATATTTACCATCGGTGATAAGCAGCTCACTACTGATAAGAAATGCACTACCACCTTCCAGTTGCCTTGATCCAAAGTGCCAGTGAAAGGATTAGTGGGCAAATCTATAAATTCAGAGCTCTAATTCACCCAGGAGCACAGCTGAAGTCTGCTGCTGTGAATAAATCCTGGAGGGCAAAGATCTACAGTGCCTGAAGGAAAAGTATGGCAGTGAGTTTCAAGCACTCACAAAGGCTGGTTCCTCTTATCTTCCACAAATCCTCTTATCCTCCATGAACTAACTAGGTTATTACAGGAAAGTAAAAAATGTGGATTTTTGAATGTTTCCTCAGTTTAGCTCCCTTGAAAAAGCACTGCAGCATTGTACCACTTTCACTAGGAGAAAAAAAAAGGAGGCCATGCTCATGCACAACCAAGCATATAAAACAGCTGAAAAAATTGTGGTTTACTTAGCGAAGGTCAATGTATGAAGGCTCATTTCTTCTTTTTAGGGTAATGACTTGTTACAAGTGTGCATCATTTCCTAAAGGAGGGAGCTGAGCTCTGTTGGCCTTGATCGCTTTTGAAATACCAGGGTTAACGGGGATTTCAGGCTCTGTGCTGCCCCGTGGGCATCATTTAAAGCTCCCCATGGAGAAGAGTCAATTGAGAGTGAGTAGCTGGAGGAAGCAATTTAGCTGTATTACTTCCAGCATGAGCTCAGCATGTGGAAGTGGAAGCCAGGAAAGGCAAAACCAGAAAATGCAGGTCAGTGCTGTGGGAGCAGGTCTGCAGTGTAAGCTTGGGAGCAGGGAGAGGAGAGCTGGCTACAGCTTTTGGGCACAGGGAACCACCCCAGCCTCCTGAACTGCTCTCAGAGTTCAAGAGAAAAATATTCCTGTGCCCTGGCTCCCTGTGATACCAGGTTACCATTTTGACATCAGCTGTACAGCGAGAAAAACTCTGCTGTCTTGTGCATCAGTTTTCCCTCTCTCTGCCTAAGTACAATTCTCCATTCTCAGAAGACAAAAGTCTTTGCAGGTAACAACAGGTTCTTGGGTGTGTTTTGTTTAACTGTAACTTCCCTCTTATCCTTTTCCCATATGCAGATTTTCAGCATGATAATTTCCTCGTTTTCTTTCCTCTCAAAATGCATCCTCAGCCCGTCCTCACCAGCAGGAGATGGCTTGGATGTAAAGCCCCTTTCATTCCCTTTTATTCTGAGTGAAGGCTGTAATTGATGGCAGCCAGGATGCCACAAAGCCTAATAGCAAATTACGCTCCCAGCCGCTCGTGACTGTCTCTTCCCATGCTCCCTGTGATGGGTGGGAGGGGGAAACATCCTTCCTGCCCCTCTCTGAGCCATCCTCTGGGGAGAGCAGCACTGCTGGGGGCCTGGCCAGAGCAACAGGGGTACTGGAATCAGGAGAAAAGTCAATCACCACTGATCAGTGATATACAGCTCCAACCGGCAGCACTTGGCTTCCAAATGACTTCCCTTCCTTCCTGCTCACATTTGCACCTCTCTGTGGTGGCCTGCACAGCCAGCTTCAGATTGGCTCTGGAACAAACGTGGCATTTGAGATCATTCATTCCCAGCGTGACAGGTCGGGCACATCTTCAAGAATCTGCTTGAGGCACCGAAGTCACAAAGCTGATTTGTGCTCTTGGGTGCCTACAGGGTCTTTGGTCTCTTTTACAGTAAAGGGCAGCTGCCCAGTTGAAGTTACTCATGCAATACATACATCACTGAAACAGAAAACCTGGAGTGAGTGCAGACAAGCCTCATTCCTCTGCTCTCCCCACGGATTCTCCACAGCCTTGCAAGTGACAGTCTATTCTCCCAGTTCTGGTGATGTACTTCCATGAACACATTGCACAGCAGGAGCAGGATATTAAGTAATGCTATGTTTACCACTTAAATCAGAGAAAACGTTTCCAAATCATATTAAAGAAAAGCTTATTCAACTTTCTCACGGCCAGCTGTCAGCACAGCAACACCTTGCCAAATGCAGTAATGGCCCCAGACAAAGGCACCCCCCCAGAAAAGCCACCCAGCACATGCAGGAGGCATCAATCTCAGCTGTGTGCTCAGGAGCACTATGAGCACTTTGCCCATGCTCTCCCATGGGGGACTGTTCCTAGGAAAGATCCATGCTGGCACCCCAAGTGTCTCCTTCCCACAGCCTCAGAGCCCAGGTCTGGGGGCAACCTGGCACTTTAATTCCCCAGCTCTTCCCTTGGTCTCTGATGCTGAGACATTTCTCATGTACTCTCTCCATCTGGAAGCAGTTTCTCTCTCAGGACCCATTACAGAATAAAAGATACATAGACCCCCTCCAGTCCAGTTAACTGGACCAGTTAAGCAATGCCTCTTACTCCAGTAGACAGGCAGAGAAGTAAAGGCCTTTCAGCTGGCAGAAGGCTCCTTTTGATGACACTTTACCAATGGACAACACAAACTTTGCACAAACAACCCCCAGCTGATTTACAAGATCATCATAGCCTGAAATCCTTTCTCCCTGGCTGCATTTGGTCAGGAGGTCACAGGTTTTCACCTGTAGCCTTCTGTCACCACAAACATTGTTCTTTGTCATGGGACCAGCTCTTGGCATCCTTCTCATCTTTACTCATGCTGGGCACTAGACTAGCCAGATATAGCAACTCACTTGTTAATCATCTTCTGGTCATAAAATAATTCAGGTCCCCAGGCATGAATTGATTTTCAGACAGGTTTGATGGGTTTAGCTAGCTCTACACTATAATGATCTTAAAGCCAGACATCTTGTCTAGTTTGCTACCCAGCAAGACCAAAGTTCCTGAACACTGACCCAGAGAACAGGTCACACAAGCCCTCTGCATGGAGCAGGCACACACTGCACATGGACATGGCTGAGGGAGAAGACCTTCCCCTCACAAGAAAAACTGAACATCAAAGATATTGGTTCCCTATTTCTTTAAGCTGAGACCAGTCTCCAGAGCAGGCAACAGGAAGGAGCCTCTCCATTAGCTGAAGCCTCAAAGTGATGCTTCTTCAGAGGTAACAGTGAAAAGTCACCATGAGGACATAACCCTCAAACAGTGACCTCCTCATTTTCTCTGAGTGGCAGCAGCTCACAAGTGTGCACCTCTGCTCAGAAACAGTGTGCCCCAGCTTCCATTTGCATCCCATTATGTTTTCCAGCTTGCATGGCTCTCCTGTTGTACGCTAAAAGATGAAAACCCCTCACCTGGTCCTTCAATCCAAAGGCTAGATTGCCCAAGTAGGAAAAATCCCACAAGGGATCTGCAGAAACCATGACTTTACATTATTTAACAGCCTGATCAGCTGCAGAAGCTCTGCTTGCCAATGCCCATGCTGCAAACAGACATTTCAAACACTGCATGTGCTCCTCCAGCAGCCGAGCTGGAAGCGCAGCCGCTCTGTGTGCAGCCCTGGCTGAGCGCACGAGCTGCTTTGCAAAAACACTCACTCAGCCATCTAATCTTGCAGGAGATGTCCTGCTGCCCACTCCCCCCACAGAGAGGGGAACCCTTTCCTTTCTGTTCTTTTGATCTTCTCTGCCAGACTCTGCTGGATGCCTGTGGGAACGGATATTTACTCAAAAGAATAAATGGTGTACGCTAGACCCTCACGTCTCTTCATTAGAGGGGAACAAACATTTGCAGTCTGTTTGTGCTGCCCCAGCACCAAGCACAGATGGTGGGACACAGCTCCATGCAGAAAGCCACATTATCCTGCCCTTGCTAAAGGTGAAAGCCAGCAGCAATAGGACAAGCAGGTTGCAGCAGGACGAGGGGGCTGCTGGCACAGAAGGTTTGCAATACAAGGCAAGTGGTGAAGCAGCAATTGATTCCAAAGCCCCGAGGAGCAAGACCTGCAAGTGTGTGTGTGCAGTGCAAGGGACAGAGGGCTTAGGCTACCATAAAATAGTAGCTCAGGGTAAACAGCATTTTGGCTGCAAGACCTTCTATGGTTTATTAACACAGTGCCCATGGGGGCCTTCAAAATGTAAGTAATGGAAGAAAGGAATTAGAGTCCCATCTTCAAAAAATGTCCACCACACCTTAAAGAACATCTCTTGCAAGATGAGAATTGGCAGCCATGGTATATCCAAGTAGGTCCAGCTAAACCTGGTGGAGGACTTGGTTTCCCATCTGCACTTGCCAGAGCAATAAAGTCCTTTGAGACTACACCCTTCCATGAGGATCTATTTATTTAATTCAATTTCTGGTCCAAGGTGCCAACCTGCCTCCCTTCTGCTTCACTGTTTGTCCACCCTGCTATTTGCTTGCAGCCATGACAGGAAGAAAGTTGCATGCACATTCCTGAAAACATGAATAAAAAACCACAAAATGCTTGCACAACTCAGATTTCACCTGGGACAGGCACTCAGGAGGGGCAGGAAGAGCTGCTAAGCCCTTGACCTCTGGATTTAAAATTTTTGAGAATGGAGCTCTGAACTGCTGTCAAATCAAAAGCAAGACCAGAAAGGATCCAGACACTAAGGTGAAAGTATTTAAACAAGATATGGCAAATTCCAATGACAAGAACTTATAAACCATGACAGGAGGAGCGACAAATGCAGGGAGAATAAAAGCACATTTTTTATGAAAGCTGCTAGAGGTTCTGGATAGGCCATTTATCTGAAGAGCTTGTTAAAGAGTGGTTAACACCATTGAGAAATTGGATAGTGAAGAAAATAGTGGAGAAGAACCAGGAAGCTTATAGAAAGGGGTTGCTCTCAATTCTCATGAAGCCCATGCCATGTCATGGACCACCACTCTGATCAGACATTCAGTACCTCGGCCACATTAAAACCCTAAATTCCCATTACTGTGTTTAACCCAGTGCTACTGGCTTAAGGAGGAGCTGGGGAGTGTGCATACAGGTCTGAGCTCAGAGGGTGTCCTGCACCTGGTACCACCTCGTGAAGCAGGGCAGGTTCCCCAGGCTCCTGCCGAGCTCCAGGTCTGGCAGGAGGAGGGAACCAGGATTGAGTGGTTTCTTAGGGCAGCAGCACAGCAATGCTGACTCCACAGTGCCTGCAGCAAGTGCTGTGCTCCTCTGAAGGCAAATCCTAGACACTTAAATAGTCAAACAGCAAGGTGGAATTGAACACAGCCTGCATGGCCCCCTAGCAAAGCTGGGGGAAAGCAGATTTCTATTACCTGATTTTTTTCTGAAGGGTCTTAACAACCATAACAAAGGCAACGAAAAAAAGGAAAAAAAAACCCTAAAAAGAATTGTCCTTCCCTTCTAATTTTTAGCAGACAGTAATATGCTTTGAAAGTGCCTTTAATTCTTTTTTTTTTTTTAAAGACGACCTGAATAAGTTCTGCTTCAACAGCACAATACTTCAGCACTTTCATTACAATTCAGGCATTGCACTAGGCCTTTTCCTAGGGGAAGAAAAGGCTATGGATTACACCATATTCAGCCAATGGTATCATTAAAAAGATCTTTCCTCCATGTCTGACAATTGCATACTAAACAGCACCTTCAGGTCGCTCTCTAGAAATACCAATATTCTTAACAATGTCTTGAGGAGTGCTCCTGGTGGAGAGAATTTAAATGAGGTGAAAGGAGATGTAAGGGACTGAGAGAAAACCCTGTAAAGGAAAGTGCATGAGGCACTTTGTGCACACAACACTGAGAGCAAGAAGTGGTGAGCAGTAAATCACTATCCAAAGATCTTTGCTTCCAGAAACACGAGGCTGTCAGGCCCATTTTTACTTGCAGCCAAACTCTTCAATCTACTTACAATTAAAATACTTTAGGCAGCAGCAGCAGCCCCAGCTGACTAAGCAGATACAGAGCTATCACCACCTTAATTTCATTATCCCTAAAATGAAAAAATATATAGGTTCAGGAAAGAAACCCTGTGTGCCAAGAGCTTGTAGATTACTCAGGGGCAACTATTACAAGGCTACAGAAGGCAGCATTTCCAACTGCAGCTGGAAATATCTGCACCAGCTGGACTGCCTCTTTCCAGCAAGTGGAGTAAGATGTGCCAGCCCTCTGAGAGACCCCCAAACACAAGGTTCACACATGGCACCAGTTAGTGCTCAAACTGCAGCAATATCTGCCCTTGAATGAGACAAACTGCACCACAGGGGTTTAGCTTGAGTCTATAAGGACCTCAACAGCTGTCTCATATGTATGCAACGTAGAAATTTAAGTTAATGGAGGTGAGTTTCATGCTCCTCCATCCTGTGGCAGGTCGTTTATTTAGACTATAAGATCTAAATGCTATGGTATTGCATCTGCCTGGTGCAAAGGGTGCAGTACTAAAAGGGAACTTTGCTGTGCAGAGTTACTCCTTCTGCAAATAGGTCATGGCCAGCCATTTACACTTTTTAAAAATCAGTGTTCTGGGACAAAAGTCCTTCTACTGTGCCATTTTGATATAACAAGGAGACAGTCTGATGAGTCACAAAAAAGCAAACAAGAAGATAAGCAGTAACAGTGCAGACACTTCCAGGGAAGGACAGTCAGGACATTTCCAGAAAGAAGGCAGTCACAGCCTGAGCCTTAGCAGAGGCACCACTGGGGCTTCTGAATAGTACTGATTGCTGATGCTTCAGCTGCAGGAGGGGCAGCACAACACAAATAAGATGTTTCAGGAAATACAGGATCACTCATGTTGGAGAAATCTTAGAAAGGCCAGTATGATAACCCTAGAAAAGCAGAGGCTGTAAATAACAGCTGCAGAAAAAGGGCCACTTAAGCCTAAAGACCATTGATTGCACAAGAAAAATTGAATGTGAAAATAATGAGGCTAAAAATCAGATGAAGGGTGGGTTTTTTCCTTCTAGAATTGAGATTTTGGAAAAGCCCTAAATAAGCATAAAAAGGAAAGAAAAAATTCAGCCTTTTCAAGATAGAATTCCAAACATTTATTTTAGGATTTGTGATGAAACAATTCAAAAGACCTGGTCTTATTTGTTCTTTCTGACACTAAGCCACGCATAGCAGAACAGATCTGAACTCCTGGAGTGGATGCCTCCCACTCCAGCAAGCTGATGGGGGCTGTTCCCTGGCTGCAGCAGCACCAGAGACAGGACTCATGTCCCTGCAAGAGCTCCTGGGCTTCTGAGCTCCTGTCTTCTCCTCTTGAGCCCAGGATTCCACACCAGGGGCAGTCTGCAGGTGCTCACCAGCTGGTACTGAGGTCCTGCTGTGAGTTAAGATGACAACTGAGCTGAGTGTGCAAACACTGTTGGTACCCACACACTGAACTAGGACACAGCAGCCCCTCAGTGAATACACTGGGCAATACCTAAGTCTAGCCTTGCATGGCATAACCAAAGTTAAATGATTTTGTCTAGGCAGGGTCAAGAATTCAAAAGCCTGTCCTGGCCCCTACAGCCCTAAGGGATGCATAGTAAAGAGGAATTACATGGATTTCACTGCTACAAAACTTAAACATGGACATTCCCCAACCTGAAAAGTTTATTTTTTGTTTTGTTAATAAAATCACCATGCATAGCTAAGCTGTTATACATATTCTCTGGACTTTTATTTTATATTTATTTGTCTACTACCAACAGAGCTGATTTTAAGCAAAAATGGTAAATCTCTTCTTTAATACTTGTCCTTTCACATCAGCCTTCACAACCAAAAGTGCAGCATGAAATAAATTCTACAGTATCTACTTGAGGAGAAGAGCAAGTGATAAATTACTTGCCTGGGAAGAGATGATGTTATTAATCAAAATGGCTTCAGGGTATAGTGTTTTGAAGTTGTGTTGAGTATTAAATAACAGGAGAAGGGAAGAGGTTTTTCCTTTTGAAATCCTAAATTGAAGCCTGTTCAATAAAATTAAGTAAAATTACCCAAGTCGTTACAGAAAAAAAAATCATGAAGAGAGAGTGTAAATTAAAGCCTTCAAATCAAAATCAGGATGCAAAGATTGCTTTGCATTTATTTTTGTAACAAACAATGGCACAATTTGGTTTCTCACACAATTTGAGATAACTTGAATGGCAGGAGTTAAATGCAGCTCTGCTGTCCCCTGAAAGTTATAGCTATGAGCACTTCCTGATTAAATTAAGGTTTTACTTTGCATTCTCGGATTCTCCTCTCCAGATTGATTTGTTTTACAAGAAACAATTTCATCCACTGCTGACCCATACTGCCAAGGAATGCAAACTCATAGCACTTAGCAAGGGCACAACAAGAGACTTGTCCTAGAGAGCTCCAGAGGGAGGAAAACTACTACTGGCATAAGAATTTGCATTATGGCCACACATGCCCATTTGGAACAGAATGAACTCTTGCTTTTTTCTGCTGCTCAGGGCCTTTCTGTCCAAGGTTTTTAACTCTGCCTCACAGCACAATCTTTGGAATACAGAATACACATAGAATACACTTGGTTTGAATTTCTGGTTAAGGGTTAGCAGCGCATAGAAGTAGGACAAGAGCCACAGGCATGAATTGAAATCAGGGATGTTCAGACTGGACATGAGGAGAAACATTTTCATGAAGAAAACAGTGCAGCAGGACAACAGCTGACCCAGAGAAGCTGGGCAGTCTCTATTCTGGAGAAAACTCAGTGTTTTTCAAGACCAGAGTGGATAAAACCTTGAACAACCTGGTCTGACTTCACAGCTGGCCTCACTTTGAGCAGAGGACTCAACCACAAGCCATTCAAGATCCCTTCTGACTTGAATTATCCAACAACTCTGTAGGAAGGAAGCTCCCCATCCATCTATCACTAACCCATGGGAAACACCAGCACTGTAGCATCCTCAGCCCAGCAGGTAGTTTGAGAATAGGAAAGTGAGAGCTTTCATAAAGTTGAACTCCACTGCCATAAGAATCACGGGCCCTCAGTGGCTTTCTCCCTTTTTTCCCCAGTGTTCATTGAGAGTGCACTACAGATTGTGTATGTTCAGCAAAAGAGTTGAGGGCAGGGGGAAGGAGAAGGGAAGATGAGCCAGATCAATTTTTACATCTTTATCCTTTCCTGTGGCTGATAAAATACTGCTCTTCTGAGAAGATACACCAGTAAATTTTCAGTTTAGATCTGTGTACCAGGAAGTAGGACTCCCGTGACATCCTTTGGAGATTATTCCAGGGCTTAAGAGATTTCACACTCTAAGAGTTCCCAAAAATACTCTGACTACATGTTTCCTTTGTCAGACACATCCCAGTATAGTACTGGATAAGTCCTCTGCCTCCAGGCTATTTACACTCCTCAGAGAACTGAGGACTGTTTTGCCACATAGCCAGTTAGAAAGATCAAGTTCTTTTAATCTTTTCTCACATCCACTCTGACACCCAAAAGTGTTTGTATTTCTTGCCAAAATATCGGGATGGGTTTCCCTTGTGTGGATGAGGTCCCAGTACTCTCCGCAGAATAGCAGGTGAGCTCTCATCTGAGTCAGGGTGTAAATGAGCCCATCCAAGTTCTTTGATTCTCTTGCACACAAAAAACCTAAACTGCAAGGTTTCTTTTCAAGACTACTACAGCAAGAACTCCAGGAGGTCTTGTCTGTGCAGTCTTCATCAGCTTGATTTTCTAACATCAGTGGAAATAGTTTCAGTCACTTGTAGGGTCTTGGATCAAGTCCCAAATCTTAAAGAATAAAAGCCAGAATAAAATGCTGCATTAACTTCAAATGCAGCTGCCTGGAATTCCTGCCTTGAAGTGGGAATGGAACAACCTTGAGGGTAGGTGGAGGAGTTTTTTAAATTAAACATGGGACAAAGACCATGTTTTAATTTTCTAATTGAAAGAAAGTGCTTTGGAAAATATTCTGTAAAACTGTTTTGAATTAACTTATTTATTCAGTCAAGGGAACATTCCGCTCACATTCACCAGAAGAATGGTGTCTCTACACAACATGAAACTTCTCAGGCTGCCTTCCTTCTAAGCTAAAGAAAACCTAAACAGAACAATGTGAGGACAGTCAGCCCATTCAGGTATTTCACAAATACAAAGCACCAGAAAGTTGCAGAGTGTGTGACACCTTTATCCTCACTGGGAGAAAGTCAGCTCCTGACTCCACTAAGCCATAGCTCTGCACCGAGGAGCTCCCCAGATAGCTCCCCAAATGCTCCCAGAGCAAGAGGCTGCATACACTGCTCATAATGCACCACAACACTTACCCAAATCCCATGTCATACCTACACAGCCAGAGGAAAGCCTGGTTGCATGTGTTATGTGTGCATTTTGTTCCTTGGCTGCCATCCAGCCCGCTGTTTTCAGAAAGTTACACACTCAGAATTCACCCCTGCATCCTTCTCATTCACAGAAGGTGTTACAGCCACTCTGTTCCACATGATTACCTGACACTGACCTCAGCAGGTCTGGTATATCACAAGACTTGTACACTTTTTCTGGATTGGACCATTAATTTTTTGCTGTGTGACCGATTCCTCTAAAATCAAAACAATGCAAGGCACACATCAAAGAAAAGTCATCTCTCTGTCTCCCCAGATGTTTCACTAATGCACAGCCTAGTACAGTTACAGTGTGAGTAGAAAGAAGAAGGAAAAGGCTCCTTTTCTGTGCTCTTATCTTCAAAATGTTCCAATCAGAACCAAAAGAAAATATTTTTTAAAAAGTAAAAAGTGAACTGAAAAGGACATCTTGCATTTTTAAATAACAAACCAAACAAACATTGTACTGCTTGCTTTGTAAATCTTACAGAAGAGCTCCTCCTTAGTCCAGGCTGCCTATTTCTTAAAAAGTAAAGACAAGCAGAACTAGCTGCAGGCAATGAAGTATATTAGCATTTGAATTCATGTTTGTATATCCTCTGAAGGAAAAACTCTCTTAAAAGCAACCTAAGGAACTTCCTGAAATGTATTATGGCAACATTTATTTGAGATTTGAAGACTCTTGATGTCTTTATAGTTCCTTAAAAACAAACTGGGAAATGCTAAAAAAACTCCCCACAGATTGCTGCCAATTTCAAAACAGGATGTTTTTGTTTTTGAGGCCTGTAATTAGGAACAGTGACCTTGAAAATGTAAACAAACCATCCATTACCTCTTCTCTTCTAATTACTGTTGCAAATATTGTTTTCTCTTTATAAACTTGTCTGTGTGAGTAGTTTGGTTTTCATACTCAGGCAAAGACCAGAACTTCCACAGGACTAAATGTGCTAGCACCCAATGTCACCAGCTAGTTCAAGGGAAAAGGAAGTGAGGAAGAGAAAGAAAGTATTTGGGATACAGATAGGGATTTAAAATCACGGTGGCTGTTATCAGCACACAGAGAAGGCAAGACAGAAAAGGCCCCCCTACAAGAAATGCATTACAAGCACTGCTGAAGAAAAACCCATTATCAGAGAAAGCCTTGCAAAGTGCATGGTCTCCTCAGGCAGCAAGAAGGGAGACCTGGAGCTTCCCCGACACCCAGTCCTGCAGTCAGAAACCTGACACCCAAGTCCTTCCTTACCTTCTGATGCCCAAACTCATTCAACACGGTGCCCAGCTTCTTGGGGCTGCTGTGCAGTTTGTGGGCTGCAATGGCCGGGTTGGGGTCCCTCCAGTCGATGGAGAGGCGGTGGTGCCAGAGGCGCTGCCCCTCCTGGACGTGCGCTGCCCTGACGCTGGGGTCGAAGCGGTGCACCTCGCACCCGCTCTGGGCCATGCTGAGCTCAAACTGGTTGTCCTCGTTGCCCAGCCTATGTAAAGAAAAAATGAGAGAAAAAACCCACAAGTAACTATTAATGCAGCAAAAAGAACTATTAGTGAGTAGGATGTTCTAAGGATGAACTAACTTAACCAGAAAATTCAAGCTCAATGCAGTATTAGAACTAACCTTTCTAGGTGAGAACTAAACCACTCTTAGGCAGGTTGACAACTTTCCCAAAGAGCCCTTCCTTAATTCAGAAGTTGACAAAATTTGTACGAAAGTAATTAAACATTGGAATCTTTGTGCTGTCATTATTCATATTTTATGTTTATATATATTTCTCTATTTTCAATTTGCTTTTTTTCTTGACAAGGGTCAAGATACTCTTCTTAGTCCCTGCTGCACAAACTTCCAATAACCAAGCCATAAGCAGAAGAGAAAATATATTTAAAATTTATGCAGTACTACTTCGTGAAAATCTGGCATATTTCACACCATGTCTGTCACCTGTTACAAACATGACCCAGAGTGACCACCAGTATGGACAAGACACAAGAAATAAATGTCCCTCTTTCTCTGTGGACAGGAAGACACAGACTTAAAAAAGCATGTTTAAAAATAAGCACTTTACAACAGTAGCAGATTTGTTATATAAACTTGAGAGAAAGATTGCTGCTAATTTGAGGAAGATCCCAAAGAAGAAGAAAAATTAAGAGCCCCATTGTACAGCAGTATTGTCTCAGTCCCTGCCTCTGCTAGAAGATGCATTTTACAAGGCTGTGCCATATTCCCACCTCCTACAGCCCAGTGGTTCACACAGGGTGCACTGAAACTAAAAAATCTGGTATTTACCAGTGCAATCACACAGGCCTTCCCTACTCCTTAAAACAGGATGTTCTCTTCATTCCTACTCCTCCAAGCTTGTTCCAAATGTGATTCAAATCATGCACTAAACATTAAACAAAATTAAGCTGTTTGACACACACACATGTAGCGCTGAGAAAAGAATTTAGACGTTTTTAACTCAGTTGTAATGTAAATTGTACAACTGAGATTATTCACTCTGTACTAACAGCACAGCATTTATCTGTTGTGCACAGACCACACAGGGCAGTGCTCTCAGATGCACTGTCAGAGCACCTGCTACACTACACCACAGTTATCCTTAGCAACGGTGTGGGTCTGAAATAATTTTGGCTATTTGCATCCATCTGTAAAACAGAACACATTTTAAATCATGTCACACACTATGGTACAACGTTAGGCCAGCACTAAATGTTCTACACAGGTGACAAGCTGGTAAGATAAAATTAATTCAACTCCTGAAACAATGTGTGGAAGAGCATTTGTTTTGGAAGTTACCAATATGGTGTGACACTTGCTGTAATACCAGCTAAGCACACTGTAACAAAACTCTAGGACATTGTCTTCTCCTCAACCATCTTCCCTTTCCCTGGGAAAACAGGAGGAGACAGGGTGTGCAAAAATAGCCTAGCATGCTTTTAAGAACAAGCCTAATTCACAGGATTCCAACCCATACAGCTGTGTGGGAAGAAAAGAGAGGAGTTTTCTTTTAATACATTCAACACACATTAGGAAAAAAGTTCAGAAGTTAACCAAGTGAATCGACATGTTTGTTTGCATGTGGCTTTCCACAGAAGGGGCAGTGATGGACAAAGACCAGTGTAATCCCTTAGGAATGAGACTCTGGCTAAAAAGGAACAGCAAGGGAATTTCTGAGGACAGTTTCAGCATTAGTGATGAGCCCACCAGCAACTGAGGGCCACATGTGTCCGTGACACACTTCCAACCACAGCAGCTGGTACAATGCAGAGGGCCAGATGCTTCTGGGGCAGACAAACCTCAGGCTGCCTCCAAACAGATTGCTGCTCATGTGGACTGCAAAGGGAGCTTCACAGTGGTGGAAAACAGGGGAAAAAATACAGATGAGGGTAAAGACAGGGACGATGTATCTTCTGGCACTCTAGTTAGCAGCTCAAATTTATGCCTGAAGAGAGATCCAGCCAACAACAAATGTACAGGAGCGAAAATAAGGTCTTCTCTAAAGGAATTGGTTTGAAAAATGCCTGGCCCACATGTGATCATGCAAAGGGATAATGCAGCATGGAAAAGATAAAAAATGTAGGTCTCCTATGAAAGATTCGGTTACTTTAAAAGGGATTTTAAAAGGAAGGTGTGGAGGTCACAGAAGACTATCGAGGCCTTTCCTCACCATCGGGAGAGAGCAGCTGCTGCCTCCATCAACAGCAAAATAAAGCGTGACAAAGAAAGCGACCTATTTTTCCCTCAGGGAGGAGGGAGCTCGGTTAGAGCCCAGCAGTGCCCTGCGCTGGGGCAGAGGCGGGCATCCACGGCCGCCCGAGCAGCCCCCGGCTGCGTGCGGGCGCAGGGAAGGGAAGGGCTGGGCTGGCCGGCACCGCTCCCCGCCGGCAGCAGGGCAGCGGCGGCGAGCAGGGGCAGGGGCAGAGCGCGGCCCAGCGGGAGCAGCGTCCCTGGGCCGAGCCCCGGGTTCACAGCGGGTCAGGGCGCGCAGAGCCGCGCACTCAGAGCAGGCGCCGGGCTGCGGCCTGCGCTGGATGCAGCGTCACACCGGCCCCTGCATCACCCGGGCCGCAGCGAGCGCCGAGAGGCACAAAAGCTGCTTTGTCTGCCCCAGCACAGCTCCAGCGGACACCCGTAGCTGAAAACTGCAGGTACTCCAGCTCCCACAGCGACCACAGAACAGAGCTATAAACACATGCGAGTTAAAGTCCAGCTTTCCCTTTCTCTGTTCCCCCTCCTCTCTTTCCCTTTCAAAGGAAGATAACTGAGCTCAGTGGCTGAGGAAAAAACAAAGGACCCCTTTCCTGAATCCTAAAGCTCCTACATACACTTTAGGATGCACCTGAAATGGCATTTATATTGTATTGCAGCAAGACCCTTTAAACCTCTGCTGGTAAGTTTCTGAAATCCTATTCATTTATGTTATCCCAGCTTGAGTGCCTGCCTGTGGTGTTTGTAACTGACTTAGCTTAATCTAAGCAGATTTAGCACTAATAACTAGAGCTCACTAATGCATATTGCAATTATGTATCACGCTGGGAAATCCTGTCCCCCAAGCAAAAACATTGCTGCCTCCCCGTAGTGGAAGCAACTAATACTAATCTAAAAAGATCCCCAGATGTTCCAGACACTGCTCGCTCCCATTCACAAGTAACCTCTTCTATAGCATTCAAGAAGCCTAAGCAGCATGTTTTATTCCAGTTTTAATGATATATGGGTTTAATTCAGGGCTCCCAGTAACACTCCCACTGAACTTTCACATTTGTCCTCCATCCATCCTCTCCACAGAGAATGCTCTTCATTGGAAGCAGCTGCTCCCCATTTGCTCTTCATGAAACACATGAGATAACAAAAATGTTTAAAGGGGATTTTTGTCTTAGAATGAAATTACTTTTCTGTCTGTCATAAACTGAAGGAAGTGAGTCTGAGGGGAAGAATTATGCAGTAACGAGCTCCAAAGGTTGCAGAAGTAAACTGCTGGGTTGGAGACTGCTTCTTCATAACCTTGAGTATTTCCCTTTTATTTTTCAGCTGTTCCATGTGATGCATCCTGGCTGGTTACTTACTGTGTGTGTGTATCTGATGATTGATGGGAGAGCACACATCAATTTCAATCTCTGCTAAGCCCTAGAGTTCCATCACTACAGAAAATCTGGCACTCACGCTCCCTGGACCATCACAGAACAGCACCACATATAAAGCACTGGGAGGCACACAGGAGCTCAGTTTTGTTCAAAACCATTAGCAAAACACCTCAGTGCTGGCCAGCTCCGTGCCTAATCTGCACCTCCCAGCACAGATGAAATCAACTCTGCGTTGTGCCTGCTGGACAATTCAACAAAAATACCATTCTCAACACACTTGATCCTTAACAACAGGAAAGAAGGGCATTAACACAGGAGCTCAGGTCTAATATTAATGATCATGCTGCTTGAAGGGCAAGGCCTGTTGCACTGAACTCTGAGCACTTTGCCAAGACATCTGAAATCAGCAGCCACATTACCCCCGACTTCCACTATAATCAAAGGAAAGCGATACCTACCTCCAGAATGCTATTTAGCTTAACTGATTTTCCACCTGAATGTGCTTGTCTCTCCCTACAGACTACTAGAAGGGCCCTCAGGCAACAACTCAGTTCTACAGTCAAACAGTTAAAGTCTGGAACTGAGCATGGGGTAACACAGCATCTCTCTTAACTTTTATAGGAACATGAAAATCTGAGAAGAAAAAAGATGATGTAAACCTGCATCTTGCATTAATGTCAGATAAGTATAAGTTGAAATATATTGCAAAGAACATTCAGAAAATAAGAAGCAACAGTAGTCAAGAGAAATCTTTGCTCTGTATATGTGATTTGTCTCTAAGGGGCACATTCTTGTTCTGCCACAGAGCAGTGCTGCTGAACAAAACCTGAGAGCACCTCCCTCTCTGAGGATCATGATCTCTACAGCTCAAAGAAACTCAATCAAAATATAAACCCATCCAAATTAACCAAAGCCACTCCCTTTGACTAGAGGGCACCCTGCCTCCCTGGTGCCACACTAACTGCAGGTGTTACCTGCCATGCACTAAAGGCTGAGAAACACCATCCCAGCACAGTTCCTTGCTCTCCACCCTTTGTAAACCCACAGCAGCAAAATCACAGGAATAAACTGCACTGGTTCAAGGGAGATGAAGCCTCTCAATACACCTCTAACCTAAAGCTGCCTCCCAGGACAGCAAGTACAGTTTTATTAGGCAGCTCTATATGTGATCTGTGTGAAATGAGCTCCAGATCCCAGGGATTGTTCTCCTGATGCACTCTGAGGACTGACCTCCCCCATCCTCCTGGGAAACAGAGTGTTTTATTAGCAGGGAAACAGGCTGCACGTGTGGTTTTGCTACCTGTGAAAGCACTTGTTCTGTGAAGAGCGAAAACTTCCCTCTCAAGTGCTGTAAACATCATAAACACTGCAAACATTTTGAAGTAAAGCCACAGCTGCCTTTATCATTATCACTTTGGCACATGTCACTCCTGGAGTGTTGAGCAAACACACTCTCATATGGAAGTGTACTATTGTGTCCCAGAGGTAGTTAATGAAGTATTATAAGTAATGCTGCTGAAATTCCTGGCAGTTATGCAAGTCACCTCTGTTCAAGGAAAATGCCGTGGGCTTCTCAGTTTACCTCTTTGATTTCCATCTTCCTCTGCATGAACTACCACTCACAACTCACCATTAAGCCATTTGTTTTCATACCAATATTAGAAAGGCAAAGGAAAATAAAGACCTTCATGAAGAAAGGCTTTTTGTCCCCTAAAAATAAAATTTACACAATTTTAAGCACATCAGCACATGATAAACACACCTGAACAAAGCTTATATTTTAGAAGATAACCTAGCTGCAGCCTGTGTTGTATTTTTAGGGCTTTTTGAAGCTATTTGTCATGAAACAATTTCCTTTCTTTTAAAGAGAGCACTTACCCAAGTGAATAGAGACGGCATTGCTTGCTTCTGATTCGATGGATGAGGCTAAACCTCTCATCAAGACAGATTGACCAGGGCTTTTTTGCGGTTTCAGTGTACCCTTTCAAGCTGTTCAGGTTCATATGTTCACATGAAATCTGTTGAAATCAAAGGATATTTCATTTTAAGAAAGGACTTTTAATTTGTTTTTAATTTGCCTTCTGGGTAAAAAGTGGAAAAAAGAAAAATGTTCATTGGTTTAATTTAAGTCTTATTGTCAATCTGAAACATGGCTACAAAGATTTGATGATTTTTTTTCTTGTTTATCTGTTCTGCTTGGTGAAATTTAAGGCTTACATAACTCCCCAGAGAGCAATGCAGTTTGAAAAGCAAATAATTAAGCATTAGTACTACACCCAAAATAATTTTCTCCATGAGGAAAAGGTGCTTCAGCATCCACATGTTTAACTTTTTTTTCTTTTCAAACCTTGGAATGGATCCTGCATCCTGAATAATGTTGAAATCAAGACAGTAATTACGAAATTGCAGTGTCTCTGCAATGTGTGCCTTACCCAGAGTGTCCTGGATCTCAGCTCCAGAAGGGATTTAACCATTACCCCAACACAGGCCCTCTCCAACAATAAAGGGATTTAAGCAAGTGCTTAACTAAACAGTGGAATCATAGCATGTGTGTCTGTGCTGAGCTGGCCTGGACATCTAGAGCCTAAAGCCAGGATAAAAACCCTGCAAAAGGAGATAGAGACCCTGCAGGGAGGAACACTGTAAGTCAAAGCCCTTGTACAGACCAAGAAAGCAAAGACTGAAAATGCACTGGATTCATCAGAAACCTGGATGTGTCAGAAACCATTGAGGGGTGAAGTCAGCTCTGCCAGCAGCCTGGAACAGCAGCCTGGTACAGCCAAACCCACGGTGACTGAGCCAGCAAAGCCATGGCCCTGTAAGTGACACCCTACGGAGGAGCCCCTGCCTGCAGCACCAGCTCTGCCTGTCCATCCAGCAGCTCAGGCCAGCATTTCACCCCCAGGCCACAACATTCTCCCCACCTTCTTCCTCCAGACCCACCTGGAAAAGGCAGGCACAGAGCTGGAGAGTGCTGCACCCTTTCCAGAGCACAGGAGCAATCGATGGAGAGCCGGGACAATCGGTACGGCTCTCGCCGTAGCAGGGGTCAGGAGGCAAGGGGAAGCAGAAGGAGGCACCAAGGCTGTGGCTACCTCTGCTCAGGAAAGGGCTGCACCAGCATCAGCACCCACAGTTCGTTCTTGAAGGGCTTCTCAAACCATGCAGCCCAGCATCACAGTCAGGTGTTGCAGGGCACGGGTTGCTAATGTGCAGATGAGAAAGCAAAGACTGAGAAGAGCTACAAGAAGCCAGCTGAGCCATTTTGATGAAAAGTTGTTCTTTGGACCCAGTACCAGCCCCAGCTGCAGGAATGGGAGTTGGCACTGTCAGAAAGGCAACAACTAAAATGGTGGAAAGGACAAAACCAGGTTAAATATCAGTCCTGAGCAGACTGTTCTCATCTTGCTCCTTTCCCTCCTCTACAGCAGACTGCACAGACTCAGGTTCTCAGTCTTAGCCAAACTAAAAAGCACAGCTCTGGTCCCACCTGGAACCACAGAAATGAAACAATTTTACACAGAGGTGAGAGTAAAACCTGGAACCCAGCCTTTAATGTGGTAGGCACTATCCACATGTACCTTGTAATAAGTAAATAAAACTCTCATTTTTTAAGAAGTGTGTGCTCTGAAAGATCATTACCTGGAACATTACATTCGAAGAGCTACACACTGCATCACCACCTCCCTGCTCCTGCTCATAACTCCCATAGAAAATTCCTAAAAGCAAATACAACATCTCCTCATGCTGTTCTCAGGATTCACTAAGTTTTAAGCAATGATTTGCACTACGCCCCACTACCCATTTCCCTTCAGTCACATAATAATCAAGGAATAAATGGCACTGCAATAATAAGCACTAATTTAAGACACAGAAGAATAATGTACTCTCTACAGAAAACTAAGATTCTGCAATGCTGCCACTTAATTGACTCATGGCATTATGAGCAATTACAACAGTCAGAGTTTGAAGCAATTTTAACAGCTCTTGCTACTGAATAGCTCTTGCTATCAAAAANAAAAAAAACCCAACCAAAAAATATCAAACCCTGAACCTGCCTTTAGCACCATCATCAGTCTGTTGCATGATTTACTGATGCACAGAGCTCACATCCTGTTCTGGGTTTCTGCTCACTCCTATCATACAAACAACGGCACAAGAAAGATGCCTCTTCTGATCATCAAATACTAGTGCTGAAAAGGCTTTTTCTGGCCACACCTTGACCCTGTTGACATGGCACCTCCCTGCTCCAGCAGTTTGAGCCATCCTTCACTAATGGCATGGGGCTGAACTTAGGCACAGTAATTAGTAGACACTTGCTCCCCAGACAAGGAAAATGACATCCCATGCTCATCTACATAAGTAGGATCCCATTTTCAGAAGTGCTCATACCAGTCATGGTATTATCCTGTCAGTTATTCCTCTTGTAACATCTGCCAGGTCAAGAACATGGATTCCTCATTTTTTGTTTCCACTTATGCTTATTCCCCCAACCAGGGTCAGTTACTCTGGGAATGAAACTTCTTGCTGAGTGTGTCAAAAGCAATAAACTCTCTGTTAATTGATGTCCTTGTAGGCTTTGACCCAACTAGTGGAGTTTAGCAGCATCTGCCACTGTTTATTAAGTCACTGAGATGAAGGATGTTTTCAAGCTTAATACATCTGCCACAGTCTAAACTTCTGGACAACAAAACAAGCAGCTCTACACACATCTCTTGCTGTCCCCACATGCATCATCTTGCCTCCTACCCTCTCAGTGCTGGCATGAGTGGCAGCAGAGATGTCATTTTATTGAGAATTTAGCCAGGGGTACCCACAAGCTGGAGAATATATGAACACCCTGCTATCCTCTTTTTTAGAGGTGTTTCAAATTAATCTCATCTCAGCCTCGAAAGCACTGCATTAACAAAGAATTTCATAGGTGAATGACATTTCAGTGATACTGGCACCTGGGGCTTTTTGCTGTTCTTTAGTGTAAGTAATGATGCTGTCAACTCTGTACTCAAGGGTCAATTGCTGATAGACCTTGGTACCAAAAGCAGCTGCCCTGTTGGAATTGTGAGCACCCAGCACCTTTTCCATTTTTAATTACAGGAAATGCACAAGCAAAAGCTGTTGTGCATAAGTGATGCCTCTGTTAAGATAAGATGGCCCAAGTTCCATATATGCTGAATGCTGCAAGTATCCATCAACACAATGTGGATTTGGAAATGCCATATTTTAAAAATCACATAAACTCACTAATTTTCATGGTTATCGTTTTTGTCCTGAAAATATCAAGATTCTATTGGTATCGTTGAAAGAACTTGTCCAAGTTAGGGTCTGATGCCTTGTTCTCATTTTACTGGGAACCTCAAATGCCTCCTTTTGAAGTAAAATGAGCCTGGTTATCATATTATTATTGAGAGGTGGAGTGGTTGAATACACTCTCTTGATACAGAGTGCTCTGTATTTTTCCATCTGAGGGAAGAGAGAGAGAGAGAGAGAGAGAGAAATACCACATCTAGAATTTCAGTCATACCATACTCCTGTCAGGACACAAACCCATCTGGAAATAAATAACATGGAACTAACACATTCTTCCTAACTTGTATTTTGACCTTCATATTCATGTTAATTGTCAGTGCTAGGTTAAGCAATTTTAGAAATAAAGCAGTTTCCAAAAAAGTGCGGTGTGCAGTTAATTCCTTAGATACGAGGGAGCAATCTGTGCCAGGCAACTTGTTTTCTAAATGGAGACTGAAAGGAAAAACCTACCTGAGAAGTGCTAATGTACTTTAGGAACCTTAAGGCCTCGTAGTTGAGGGAAGGGGTTGCACTTGCCCATGGTTGTAGATCAATGTGCCATCTTACAGCCTGTAAAACAAAGCAAAACAAAGAACACCTTAAAGGCAGTGCAAGCACAAATTACAAGGGCTAATAAATTAAGGAGATTTAATTTCAAGCTAAAAGAGTTTCCTGGGGGCTTGTCTAAACATGAAAAACATTTCAGAATAAAGCAGGGTTTAAACTACAAAGAAAAAGCATCTAACTATGATTTGTAATGATCAGCTTTGAAAGCAGATAGAGGTAATTCAGAAAGAAAGTGCCCCTCATCCAGGACACATGTTAACCCAGTTATTCTAGGACACCCAAGTAAGCTGTGAGAAATGCATGAAGAAAACCAAGATCTAAATAATCAAATCCTACAGCAAACCATCTGAAAACAGTGATATCATTTTAATTTCACACATGTCAGGTGTCTCTGCTTGAATGTCCACTGAAACAAGAACTTGGATTCACCAAAGGAAACCCCTGCAAGCAACCTGTTTTCTTTATTCAGATCTAGATTTCATTGAAAAACAAGCTTTTTGTAGGCTTTGAGAAAAGTCCTCTTGCTCTCCAATGCTTACCTGACATACACCAGAACTCTTTGTTTCCCTGAAAAAAATAGAAGTGTGACTGCCTGTAGCCCCACCACCCCTCATTTTCATAGCTCCACAGAAGAAGCTTTGGCGGGTGCTTTCTGCTCTCCCTCAGCTCTGAACCTCGGGGATCCTGTCAGCTCTTCCAGAAACACTTCCCACATAGTCAGAGTGGGACAGAAAAGGCCTTTCAGACACGTGCTTGCAGAGCAAAAGGGCTCTGTGCTCCCATCTGCGGCACCTTCTCCAAACTCTGCCCGCTGTCACGCTGGGAAGTTTAGACTTGTCAGCTCTTGCCCTCAAGCAGATAAAAATACAAGCACAGTTCTAAGTTGTACTAAATTAAGATTGATTCCTCATGGCTTTTCATCTTCAGGCACCATAACTCACTTCTACAGTTGGGCAGGTAGTATCAAGCTTCCCTTTAATCATCCTCAGTTAACTGAGCTTCCCTAACAGACAGGATGGGGTTTCTCCCTCAGAGGCTCGTGCTGACATTCAATAAAATACAGTAAGAAACCCCAATCAGGATTCCCACAGGATTGTATTTCCAATGAAGCCCTGGAAAACATGTAGGAGATAGCAATTAGCTGGAGAGGATGGAGGCAAGGTGAGATGAGGCACTGAGTCCCCAGCCAGGACTGGTCTGTGGCACCAGGAGAAGAGCCAGCACAGTGGCACAGTGACAGCAGGGATCCTCTGATCCAAGGAGGAATGCAGGAAAGAGAAGGTAAAATTAGAAAATTAAGATTATTTAAGAGGACCACCAGACCAGATGGCGTTTGCCTTGAGCTGGTATCATGAATTGATATTTTTTCAGTCTAAGTAAACATAGTCTACAGTGAATGTGAGCCAGGAGGTCTGTATGAGGTTTTATTGTTCCTTTAGGGGTTATTTTTCAGATTTGTTGTGGGTTTTTGTTGGTTTGGTTTTGTTTTGTTTTTTACTGTAAATAGATGCTGAAAAGGATATTGAGATTTTTCTTTTTCCCCCAGAAGCAGACAAAAGTAGCATTTCTCACCCTAAAACTTCCTGCCTGCAGCAAATTTGGACTCCTATACTCTGCACAGCATGAGCCTGGAAGCAAGCTAGCACTCCAGCTCTGCAGCAGCATGTCCCCCTGACCTCTGCTTGCAGCAGGCAGGCTGCAAACAGCGAACAGCAGGAGGATAGGTGCACACCAGGGAGGGAAATGCGTGTAATCTTTCAGAATGAGTCACAGTTCACACGGCTGAATAACGTTTGCAATGACAGGAATGCTGCTGTTTCAACAGGCTTGAAAGCTGAAATGAAAATGAAGACTGACAATCGTTTTCAGGGAAAAGAAAAAAAAAGGAAAAAAAGAAAAAAAAACCAAACCCCCCACAACCAACCAAACAAAAACCTCCAAACCAAACCAAAAAACCCACCAACCATCCAGATATCTACACCTCTGTGCCTGGTTATTCTGACATCTATTTGTGGGAGAAGTAGCTCATTAAGTAGAGGAATTGCAGGGTGGCTATTGTGGTACTATTCAGCAAGAATTCCTTCTGCACAGAGTTGACAGGGAAGGAAAAAAAAAGCTCTATAATGAACCACGTGAATGAGGTTCTTTTTCAGCTGCATGCAATGTCCAAGAGTCACTGCAGCTTGCACTCGGGTTCTTAAAATCTTAAAGATGATAAACTGCCTTCCCACTGACTCCAAACTATTGATAAACACATGAAAATGAAATAAAACCCCCAGTGACTTTTCACTAAAAAATAGGGAGAAAAAAAAGGAAAAAACGGAAAGAGATCAAGCTTTTGTATAGTTCTTTAAATTTAGGAGCTACTTTTGTGGCAGAGATCAGACCCGAGGCTCCTGTTTGAATGCTTTTGAATAGCTTCTCAAACTTCACACTTGGTCCCCAGCTCCTTAGGAAGCAGCAGCCTATTTCCATTCACTAACGAACACACTGGAGAGGCCCGTTCCTAACACCTCCTAAACACCCCTACAGGGCGCCTCAATCGCTGCCTTACAAGGAGATTCACAGGCAATGAATGGGGGTGAAAATCCAGCACATCTCTCAAACCCGGTGATGCTTTTTGAGTAGTTCAGGAATAGGAAATATCCTCCTGAAGGAGCTGTTCCATAGCTACATTGGTAGCCTTTGTTTACAGTTTTCCAGGTAATTTTCAGCCTGTTCCATAGTGTTTCCATGTAAGCCTTCTCAAATAAACTCTCCAGATGCTTCGTGAAAATCAGGTTTATCCCTGATAAAAAACAATCCTTGATGGAGGAGCTTTTCCCCTGTCTTGATTTTGCAATTTTATTTGCTCAGAGCGAACCTGTGGCATCATGATTTGAATTTTCTCACCTGTACTGTGGAAATCTCTTGAATGACTGAGAGCAGATCCCTGTGGCTGCTGCACAAACAGGCTGAGCAGCACAGAGGTCTCTACAGCAGCCCAGATTATACAGCTTTGGATATGGAATCCAGACAGACCTCCCCAAGGCTGCCCAGGAGGAGTAGAAAATGGCTTCAGAAAATCTGCATTTTTGCCTATCACTGTGGGTGTGCTCTCTCCTGAGGGTAAGGACTCATCCAACCAGACACCATGACCGTGTTTCCCAAACATCAACATATCCATATTCCACAATATAAAGAGATGACAGTACCTGGAAAGTCACAATGCCACTTACAAAATACCACACCGAATATCTTAAAGTATCCCTCTGTATACAGCTTCACTTATAAACACATTAACTGAAATTAGCATTGTAAGAAAAATCAATCTTCAGCAAGACTTTATCACAAGCACTGGTTGGATACTCACTTCAGCTACTCCTGAAGGGTAATGGATATCCAGAAACTCTTATTCAGAGTGATGCCTAAATTCTCACTACATGAGATAACCATAGAGAAAAGAAAATCTTAAAGCAGTGCCATTGTTTTGTTAGGAAAACTGGGATGCATTTGAAGGTCTGATTTTTCTTCCAGGTACTTCACACTTAAGGATAAGGACTGATGTTTCCTTCAGACCAATCTGACAGTAATCTACAGAGACTTCTCTCTGGAGACCACTTCCTGGATTTTTTCTCCCTCATAGCCATCTGTGATAGCCATTTGATAATCCCTTAATAACCTGTAGTATATATGCAATATACTTTTTAAGGACTGTCATTTAAAATCTGAAGTCATAATACAAAATTTAAACCAAAATGTGCAAAGGGCTCACAAACCAGCAGGTCTAAAATTGTAGGTCTGCAGAACATTTGGCTTTTCCAGCCTAAATTTACACATAAATCATTAAATTCTTTCCAGACCAATCCTAGTTTCAGTGCATTAATTCAAAAAGCCCAAGCCTTTTCTTCCCTTCTGCTTATATTTGAAAGGGAATTAATAAGTTTTTCATATTTCCATCTTTTTTAACCCAGTAGCTGTTTTCTCCCTTTTTAATCTCCTTTCTTTTTAGCAACCAATTAAAATACAGAAACATATTAGCCATTTTTGTAAACAAAAAGTCAGGAATCCCATTGCCCTGCCAAGTAGTCTGTTGCTTCCAAAAAAGAAACAAAAGACTTGTCAATATATACACAGATGTCTTAAGGAAACCCTCTGATTAAATCGTGCAACAGTTTAATTTTTAACATCTGAGGCAGGACCAACTGTGAGTGGAAATCATTTGTGGCAATAAATTTCGTCAAGAACCATAAACATTTGTTAGCCATAGAAACAAATGAGACACACATCTTCAATTATTCTGTCTGTACCCTGTGTGCAACCACACCCAGCAGAACAGAACCTGCTCATGGGTGAAATTTTGCAGGGGTTTTATCAGTTTGAAATGCAATGCATGGGATTCAGATTCAGATTGCAAAACTTCAGACATCTACATGGCAGATTTATTATGCTGCATTCCCGAAGGCTTGACCTTGTGAGAATAGATTGTCCCCGGATACGATTTACAGAGCTTGGACATAATTTTATTTGTGGTCCCTCTCCAGCACCTGTGGCCTTAGGAATGTTGGTTTGTTGTGGTCTTGCTGTTTGGGGTTCTTCCCTCACCTGAAAGCAGTGAAAGCCGCGTGCTGCAGCCCACGCCAGTCCTGGCTTTGCAGGACGTGCCAGCACGCCTCGCGAGGGACACGGGGAAGTGGGAGGCTGCCGAGGTGGAGGCAGCCAAACCTGGCACCCTGCTCCTCTTGCTGACAGCACAGAGCAGCTCCGGCAGCAAAGAATCCCTCGTGAACGCCCACGTTCCGTCTCAGAGGCAATTAGCTGGTTGACTCCAAGGGAGAGCCAGGAGGGAAGAAACACTCGTGAGTGCAGACAGCTATCGACGAAGCTCCCACAGCGGGCTGGAGAGCTGAGTTATTTGACAGGACAGATGAGGCAGGCAGGATCTTTAAGGGAATGATTCATCTCGCTAGAGAGTAGACATATAAAATATGCAAAGTGAGCCAAGCAATGGAAAAGTCCCTGTCTCTCCATGACCTGCAAAGGAAGCCTGAAGGATGGGCTCAGGAACACCTACACCACAGACCCCCAGCATTATGGAGGAGAAATCCCAGACCAGACATTCACAGAAAAACATGCATTTTCGAGGCTTGAGCCTACTCTTTAGCCATGAGCCTAAAGCAACATTTAGCTGCACTTTATTCTTCAGCAGGGTTGAGTAATTCCAAATGTTTTATGTTTGGAGCAGCAGTATGTGGCACAAACAAAACAAACTCCACCTTAAAGCAGAGGTTTCAGTAGGAAAGAACAAGTAAGCCTTCAACCCTGGCAAAGACCTCCTTGAGAAAGTCAACTCATAGAGTCCCCTTTAGCTAAATGTAACCAGCACCACATGGGCTCACAAGAGGTACACTGGTAAAATCCAGCTACCTTACATGGTTAATTTAGGAGTAGCAGGGACACACACAGGCTCAGTAAGCTTTAATTTAATATACAGGCTTACAAAGTGACTGACTCATATTTAAAGCTTTGAGTGAGTTAATTTCCAACGCAACTGGCTTTATAGATATTCCATCCCTACATGTCTGAACTGTTTCTTTCCTTTTTTTTTTCTTTCATATTATGATTGTTTTCTATTTTTCTTTGAAATTTGGCTTCCTTAAACATACAAGGTTTTCTCTTAAGGAACCATAGTGAAAAACTTGTTATATATACACTCCTCCTCTGCACGTGTGCCTGTATTGAGAGAAAAGCAGTGGGTTCCCTCTGAGGCATCAGACCTCGAGGGAATCACAGGGAAAAGCAGCTGACACCTAGTCCTGCAGCCACCTAAATTGAGAATTTCCACTCCAACAGTGAAACTTCCACACATTGCACCAAGCCAATGATGAACTGATAAAAGAAAAAAAAAGAATTAATATAGGAAATCTTTGTATTTCTCCCTGTTTCTACTTTTCTGAGTTAATCTAAGGCAGAGACATCTCTGACACCACTGCACACATGCCCACAGCCTTCTCCAAACCCAGTCACCAGCAGATTGCTCTGTCCTCTGCATGCACCACATTGGTGCAGTGCAACGAGCAGGCTGCAAAGGGAGTCCCTCCCACAGGCAAACTCCAGAGCTAAAAAATCTGCAGTGTGTTACAGAATCACAGAATGGTTTGGGTTGGAAAGGACCTTTATATACCACCCAGTACAACCCACTCCCATGGGGCACACATTCCACTAGGTCAGGTTGCCCAAAGAAAGCAGTATTGCCCCCAGTAGAGACCCTGGATGGACAGCACTCACTACTGGTTTGTCATTTAGACATCGAGCCAGTTCCTTATCCATCTGTCAGTCCATCCATCAAATCAGTATCTTTCCAATTCACAGGTAGCCACGTTGGCTGTACCTAAAAACTGCCTGTCCTCAGCCTGTTTTAATGTGTCTTCCAGGAGGATCCACGCCATGATCTATCTTATCCAAAGCTTTGATTTGGAACAATAGGCTGAGGATCAACAGCTCTGTGCCAAGATAAGCAAGCAACGTGTCACACACACAGTCAGGCTTTCCCACGCAGGAAGACTGCTCAGGAAAGTAAATCCTGTCTATGGAAACCAGTCCCGTGATAAGAGCACTTTCTGCATTAATGAGAGTGTGTCTTCAATTTAAATGTGTTTCCAACAAGATCTGTATATGGAGAATTCTATCTCTGGACATGTGTGTTTTATTTCATTGAAGAGGGAATGTTTAGGATGCACTTAAGTCTCCTCTAGCTCCTCGCTCTCTGTGCATCATCTTTTCCAAGTCTCTGCAGCACAGCATTTGTCTGCCTCTGCCTGGGAGAGGGATATGAGTGCTGCAAGAGTCAACTTAGGAAGCTCCAAACATCACCCAGAGGGCTCCACTCAGAAGCAGTTAATCAGCACTTGCTTCACAAGGCTGCAGGTTGCACCAGTAAGTAAAACCCTTAGACTTAGAAGGGAAAAAGGAAAAAAGAAATGGTTTTACATTGAAATGATGAAAAGTATTTTCTCAATTCTCAATTCTCATTAGAAAAGCTTTGAGTCACTGCACGGTAATTGAAACCAAGAGTCTTTACTCTTGCAGAGTAAATCAGTCTGAACATGAATACATAACAACCCCTGAAAAGGCAGCAATCACCAAGTATTTCACCTCTGCTTTCCTTTGTTAATACTGATGTTTATTTTCTGTTCCTTTCGCTTCTCATTTCCCACCTGAGGGTGTGAAATCGAGCCACACGCATACAAATTGCTGCTCTTGGGGGAGCTGCCGCCCTTACCTGCAGGCAAGCTGCCCTAGCGACCTCCGTGCAGAACACCAACAACTTCGATGCCTTGGGAGGTTCCTGTTTCACACACAAAGCCCACACTCAAGCTCTCTCCAACTCTATTTTCAAGTTTGTGCCTTTTCCCCTAAATAAGTGTCTCACAAGAAAAGCATGCACAGGAAAAAAGGATGCTTGCCATTGACTTCAAGTGGCAGAATTTACATCACTTTAAGAATCAAGAAATGGATTTGGTGAAATAAAGAGCAGCTTCCAAAATTAACATGAGGAAGCCAGATCTGTAGAGGAACTTAGGTGACTAATGCTGCATTGAATTCAAGTCATAACCCTGAATTCCACAGGAAATGGGTACTGGGAACTCACTTGCCAGGTTTACATTAACCACTGCTGACACCCCTGTAAATTCACCATCACCATGAGCGCAGGTTTGGGACTTGCAGGAAGCAGAGTTTCAGAAGACTTGCCAAAATATTAATTTGTAGGTACTTATGAATTCAAAAAGCATTGCATCTAATTCATAATTTACACAGCATAACTACCACTCCTCACTACCTCTGAGGAATAAATCCACTGCAGCCAAAGGATCTGGGGGCTGCAGGAGTAGGAAAGAGCAGTATTGCACCAGGGACTTTCAAAGGTCACCAAAGACTAACAGCTCTGCCACTGGAAATCCCAGCAACATATGGGAGAAATACACATTTATTAAAAGAGATATTGATTTTACTCTAAGAGACATACAGCTTTGAAAACAGCCAAGCGAGATTTCTTTGCCATGGTCCTAAAATAAAGTAAGTAAATTGGGCAGCAGCGTTCCAGCACTATCCAGAGGCTGACAGCATGATAATATATCTAATGGAGATAAAACCAGGAGCCAGAACAGATTGGAATTTATGGAAGTAAATTCTCAAAACTGCTTAAGCAGCTCAATCAGCTGAATTCCTTCCAGTGCCCATATGCCTTTGCCAACACTTAAGGATAGCAGCAAGAAGCAGATACAGCAACTACTGGTCACTGCTTGTCAAATTCAGTTTCTGTTAGGCAGAGGCAAGACCGTGGTTTCAGCCTGTACTCATAACTGCTTTAGTTGAAGTGCTCTGGCTGAGAAATATGGAGATGTCATAATCCATACAATAGGGGGAAAGAGCTGTTTTCCTCTAGGTTGATTTCTCTGCAATATTTAAACCATAGAATACAACAAACAGAATTCATCAGTAAATACTCAGCTAGCCAGATAAGCTGAGTTTATTTTGTGCAAGTTCCAGCACTCTAACTGTGATTTACATATAGGGATGCCTCTGGCAGCCTATCCACTGACTACAGAGCCTCTGCCTGAGGCTAAGAACTGGGGAAAAAGAAGTTGGTTTAGAGTAAAACCAATGCTTTCACACAAATAGGAGCATTTCACACTTGTGCAGCCTTCTCTCTCATCCAAGTGGAATGCAAATGTCTAAACAGAAATGGTCCACCACATCTTCTAGAGTAAAGGGAGATATGAAGCACCAGAAGACCCCTTCCTCTTAATCTTCCCCTCCTGGGTAGGTACCAGGACAACCTTCTGTGTCCAGGGAGCCAGAGAGGGCAGTATTTGTCAATAGACGTAAATAACAGCTCTTATCCATAGGTAAACCAAAAGGCTGAGGAACTTCTACAGGTATTGAGATTTCAGAGCGTAAAATCCTAAGATAGACAGTATTTACAACAGGTACTGAGAGTACTGTTCAACCCACCATCAGTTCACTTGGTCATACTGGGTTTTACTGTATAGCCAGGGAAGACTCAAAAAGCCAAACGTCACTTTTTTCTCCTTTAACTCCCTATTTTATAAAAGCATTAGTTAGTAAAACCAGATAATGGAATGGAGTTTCACAGAATGAAATGTATTCTAGCTTTAAACATACTCCCTTTCTTGTTTTTTAATATGGTTATGGATTACTGCCCTTAGTCTAGAGCTATGTAAAAGTCCTCCAAATAAAATAAAACAGTCTGTTGGGCAAGTAGTTCCCTCTGTCTAGAAAGGGAACAACAGCTGGCTTACAAATTGTTAGGATTTTAAGTACAAAATGATACATTTGTTTCCCAATCTACAGAGAAGAAAATCCAGCTCATTTCAAAGCACACAAATTTAAAATATTTTTTGTTCAAGACAAGTATAGAGCCAAGCATCATAATCCCATTAAGGACAGGCTTGGGCAAATATCTACCATCCTCTTTAATCAAGGATATTCTCCAATGTTTTATCACTAATTCTGAGCATTATACAGATATAGTACTGAAACACTACATGGCTTGACCCTGAACTCATGCACCCAGAATTCCCACGGATTTCATAATGAATAATAATTGCAAGATCAAACCATTAATCAAGACATCTAACGAAGAAGAAACACATCAGCTCAGCAGCAACCAATTGACACATAATTGCTTCTTGTTTAATTTTCTCAAAAGAGGGAGGGAAAAGGAACACGATGTTGTTGCTTTGCCCTATTCAGCATGAAACAAAGTTCACTTCTTTGAAAGTTTCAGTGCTGCAGAACAACCAGGGGGAAAACCCAAAAAGAGACACAGCACCCAGACTAAAAATTTTGTGTTTTTTTCAGACAGCTGTAGGCCCTGTGGTGTTTATGTATGGGAAAAATTTCATGCCTCCACTACTGCCATCCACTCTGCAGGAGCAGGAAAGAATTGGAACTGATTCCTATCATTTTTAGGCTGCTAAGTGGCAGATGTTTTCTAACATTAAATGCCATATCAATAGACATTACCATCTCTTCCCCCTAGCACTTCAAACAGTGTCTCTTTGTAAAATATGAAAGAGGATGCTAAATAAAGGGCACTGACTTTGAAGCTCCCAGTTGATTATTTGACTTAGCTAGCTGCTAGGAGAGGAATGAGGAAGAGGGCTGGGGATGGATGAGGCCAAGAGGGGTAGGACGAAGCAGCAACAGCAACTCAGTGATGTTCTAACATAATTTTCAAATGCACACATTTCCCAACCAGGTCAGCACTGATATTTGCTTCTCTGCCATAATTTTGTCTTGGCTAATTTTCCCCCACAGACCAACGTGTCACACACACACACAAAAAGTGACCCTACCTCATCAAAACTAATAGCAAGAATGTATTTTAGCAACATCTCTAAGATAGACAAGTTCCCTATCGGAGGCATTTCCTTGCTAAGCTCTCAAGGCCCACAGATCTGTCTTCCACATGCCAAGAAGGGCAGAGGTTTCAATTCCTTCAGTTTGCAGAAGCCACAAGGTCAGTCCTGGAAAGAACCCAGAACTCTGTCTCTTCCAGAAGAACTCACAGCATTGCACCTGAAGCTGCATCTGAAATCTATCAGAAAGTGGAACCCAAAGTAAACTTCAGTGGGTCACTTGTTAAATGAGCTGTTGGTTAGCTCTTTCTTCTACAAGCATGTAAGCCCAGAGGTTCTCCATATAAAAGCTGAAGCAGTTGGCTTGACCTGATAGTCCCAAAGACTTCAAAAGCCCATGGGCCACTGCAAAGTCCTCCTGGTGCTACACTGCCAGAGACAAGAGAAGCCACCATTGCATGACAAGGAGAGGTGGCAGCAGGAACAATGTTCCTCACAAGTACCCCAGATTTGGGGTTTGCAAAGCAGAACAATTCTGTTCTGCAAAGCCATTTTGTTCCAGTCTGCAAAGCAAATGGAGAAGACTTTGGTGAGAAGAATATTTCTGTCTTGTAAGGGCTGCTGAAACTACTACATTTATCATTACACAAGGTTTATCTGTTTTATTTACACATGTGTTAGGGTGGACATAAATTACATCACTAAATTTTAAATGTTGCAAAAAATTAATAAGAGAGCAAAATAATCACCAAGGGGTTCCCCCAGAACCACACCCAGGACTTGTGCTTTTCAAGGAGTCAACAATGACCACAGGAGAGCCATTCACCCATTCTCTGACAGTGCAGTTCATGAGCATTCACAGCCAGAGCCTGTCCTGGTGGCACCTGAGCTTGATGGCACATCCAAGAGCAAGACTACTGAAGATGGAAGAGAAGATGGAGAAACAATATGTCATTGAAAATCCAAGCCCTTCCACTTAGCACTGCATAAACAGCAGGGAACATTTCCGCCATCTCCTGCTGAAATTGACCCAGTTGTTGCCACAAGAGTGAGTTCAAAATCCTGGCTTTCATCTGCCTGTTACCCTAGGCATGGGTCCATTTGTGCACATGGTTTCTATTACCCTGAGAGACTGGCTAACTCAAAATAGGGCAGCACATCACCCTGTCACTTTTGTAGGCAAAAACACGAAAATAAACAGCATTAGGGGGAGTGCATGCACACAGATTGCATGATACATATGCTATATACCACAGCTGAAAGAGAAATTGAAGCACACCTTTTTTCCCTCTTTTACTTGTTCCACTGAACTGCAGGTCATTTGGCCTTAGACTTACAAACAGAGAAGGGCCCTGGACAACATTTCATCATGCACAGAAGTATCTCGGTGTCTATCTTCCAGCTACAAAAACACTCAAGTTGATTAAATGACTCACATCCACTGCACACAGCTCTGGAGCCCTGAGCAGCCGTCCAAGACAAACTCAGCTCGAAGTTAGTATTAGAACAAAGGATAAGAGTGGGCTGTGCTGTGGATGCCATCGAAGATTAGCCTTGGTTCACACAGACTTTCTCACTTACACGGCAAATCTTTTATCTAATCTGTGCCACGAGTGGCAGCCGTCACTGCCAGGCTGCAGGACAGCCTGATCTGCCACAACCAAACCAGACTGCTTCAGCAAAGGCTGGAGGTCCCTGCCTAAAGCTCCCTACATCTCCAAATTCTGCATCTGTTTTGTAAGCAGTGACGACGCACTCCTCACGCTGTCTGCAAGGCAGCTGTGAGAGCTCTCTGTTCTTCACCGCGGGATTTCGGTACTGCACCCCTGGCAGGGGCCCCTGGAGTTCTGCTCTGGGCTCACACCAAAGACCCCCCAGCTGCTCCTCAGTGTGAACTGTGGCCACAGCTCAGTGGAAGTGGCATGAGAGAGAGATCTGGCATGCTGGCACCCACAGAGCAGCCCCGAGCAGACACATCTCTGTTAAGTGCCTGGCTGGCTGTGTAAATGTTGATGTGAACTGACTGAACTAACTGGGATGAAAACCTTACCAGCAACGAAGTTAAACACTTGTCTCATGAGAAGGCACATAAAGGTAGGAGATGTAAAGTAAAAACCCTAGGGCTACCCAGGAGAAGTTTTACCTGTCCAAATGTCTCTCTCTGGACTCTTCCCTCTCCACAGAAGGAAATTTTAGAAAAGAATATATAGCAAATTGGCTGCCTTGAGAGCTGCTTGAGCAAGGAAACCTGTGTGTCCTCAAAACTGTCCTCACTCCTTATTTCAAAATATGAAATGTGACAAAAGATAATTTTTGGCACTAACTGTGCCACTGCTACTGGGCAGTTTGGGTCACTTGGCCCCACCCATGAAACATTTTGAGCTGAAGACAGCAAGCAGGAAAGGTTTTTTTCTGATCTGCTTCAGCAGTCATAAAGGATTCACATTTTGTACAAGGCATGTGAACAGTCTCTCTGGGTTCAAGGAAATGATGGCACAACTGTAATGGCCACCACAGAGCAAGGCATCTGCAGAATAAATTATCATCTTGATCCTTGGGTCCCTCAGAAGAGAAGGCTTGATCACTCAGATTTATTTTTTTTCTGTGCCACAGCTACCTAGAAAAACTTCTCTTGTCTTTATATGGCAAAAGAAAGCCTTAAGCAGGTATTTGAAAGATTTTGAAAGAAATATATGCTATTGGATATAAAGTCTCCTAACGCTGTAATGACTTTCTGAAGAATAATATTCCCCACCTGTTTCTCAAAAATTCATGAAGGAAGAACTATTTGAGGTAATAAAAAGTGTGTAAGAATCAAGGTTATTCTTAGTGATCATTTACCTCTCAAGCTTGCAACTGACATCATTGTCAGAAAAAAACATTACCATCTCCTCTTTATGGTATACTGTAAACATATTTCATCTGCAGTTAAAATAAAATGAAATCTCAGTATTACTGTTGCTTGACTTGGAGAAGGATTCCTGTGTCTGAGTATTTTCTGGTACCTCAGCTGCCCCCGTTTACAGGCAGAGCTGGCTGATGCTCCCCAGATTTGGTCATCAGCTGATGAAAACTGCTTTCAATAAAAGTGTATTCTTTTCTTCCAAAGACAATAACCTTGCTCAGTCTGTGCTATCAGCCTGAATATTTGAGCAAAACCAGGCCAAGGCTGCTCCCCAGGTACCAACAGATTGAAGCCATAAGCTCATATTTTGTGCTAATCTTACCAGATAAGCAACTTTTGGTCCGTTTATGTTTGCTAAGAGACCTCCAAGTGGGGGAGGCAAAAAAGTTGTCAACTAGTGTCCCTTCCTCTGAGGTCCACTAAGTCATCACACAGAACAATTATGGTGGGGTCTGGTCTCTCTAGTGAGGTATTAAGCCAGGGCAAAGATTACTTATTATAGTCTTAAAAGACCCCATTACCTCTTTTTATTCCACTGATGTTAGATCATTGTTCAGGCTAAATTCCAGTTTGGCTAATCACATTGTATCTGCCAGATTGCTTCTCTAATTGCAGAGCAGGTAAATGTAGCCAGAGGGACCTCAGGAGGCTGCCCCGAAGCACAATGAAAAACAAACCTAGACCTTCCCTGTGTGGATACCCGCAGTTCACATTTTTCTAAGGAGTCTTTCCATTCCTTACCAACTGCAGAGTTAAACGATTTTCTTAATATCATGCCTGACAATGAAGCCAGTTACTTCTTGTCCTATTTCCAGTGGACCTAGGGAACAATTGGTCATTATGTCCTTCAAAAAAAATTTATTTTTTTTTTAGTTTGAAGAGTCTTGGCACATTCCCTCAAAACCTACTTTTCCCTTTTCAAAACAAGTACCAATACTTCAGCCTTTCCCTGCAGGCTTGCCTTCCTGCACCTCTTAGCACCTTTTTCCTCTGAAAGAGACTCTCCAGTTTGTCTGTTATTAAAGGAGGTGCCCAGAAGTAGCAGACTCCAAGGAATCACCAACATCCCTCTCTTCAGCTTTGCACTCCTCTGCAGCAGCATCCCAGTGCCACTCCTATCCATCAAAGGCAGGATGTCATTCACTCCTCAGCACAGCACTTAGGGAACAGCTCATCATGCCTGGAGCACAGGTGGAGACCAGAATAATCTTTGGAGATCCAAGAGGCCACTTTAACCCATGCTGCTCCTTTGGTTTGGCTCAGCCAACGCAGCCTGATGTGACTCCCGGCACAGCTCCCAAAGCCCTCTCCTGTCAGACTCTGGTGTCACGTTAAAGCATTGCTCCAGGCACACAGAATTAATAAACTTACACAACTCAAGTCCCAAAACAAAACAGACCCAAAGCTATTACACCATGGGATGTGGAAAGACAGATGGATAAATTTAACTTCAGAAAGGCAGATGGAACAATTTAACTTCAGAATAACCAAGTTTTCTCCAAAAATTTTGGCTCTTCCTCATGAAGAGGCAGAGTAACTTCCTATAAAAGCAGTACCCAAAACTTGCCATACTTTTAAAGATGTGAAGCCAGCTTGAAAAAACTATGCATGCAATTAGGCAATGAAAACATCTGATACATTTTTTAACCAGATTTCTAGAAGAATTAAAAAGGACTCTTGGAATAAGGCCTACATATCACTGACACAAATGTAAATGGCATTGTCATTCTAAAGCTAAAACCCAAATGTAAATTTAAGTGAAATCATAGCAATAGTGTAATGCTAAATCAAATGAAGTTATTATGAGCTTGCTGTATTACTAAGTGCCAAAGAGTTATTCCACATAATTTCAAAGATATCGTTCCAAAATAATTTGCAGACAATTAAAGATGAGACTGTTATCATACAGAGAACTTCAAGGAACCAGTTCCTATTTAGAGAAAACCAAAACCTTCAATCCAACAAGAAACAGCAAAAGACAATTAGTCTGCAATTATAATGAACCAAATGACAAATGTATACAAGTGTGAGTAACACCTAAAAGAATACAATCTCAAAAGAGTTTTTGGTTTTAGGCAATAATGCATCATGCTTCAAAATATGTTATAATCCCAGACAAAGTACAAGTGGGCCCAGCAGCAAAATCTTATTCTTTGCTTTTAATCACTGAAGGTAAATACTTTCATATTCCTAGATATGACATAACAGAGCATCCAAAATAACATCAGGTTAACCTTGGCAGCCTACCACACTCCTCACCTCCATGGAAATAAATCTGCCCAGAAGGCAAGGAATTCCAGCTTTTCTCAACCAGACTCTTGAAGAGAACTCCTCCCAAATTCAGTGCACAAGAGCCAATGTAACCTTGTTTTTGTAATTATTATGACAATAATTTGCTGTTACTTCAAATTCCAAATGCAGGTTTTTTTTTTCTTTTGCCACGGCACCCTGGAATAACCTTTAAAAACACACCTCCACCTGTCCTCAGTGCTCTGTGGGTGCACACCCTGCTAATATCTAGTGAATAAGCAGGCAACCCTGGCAGAATCTGTGTGTTTCCATAGAGCTGGAGTTTTTATCTGCTGCATATTTTACCAGGTCAGTGCTTACACAACCAGAGCTTAGAATCACAGTTTATAAACATAATTTTATTAGCAACAACGCAGCTTTAAGTGCTCCACCAAAGATAAATGGGACTATGAACTTCCATTTGCTTTACAGTCACAGCACAACAAAACTCTTCCCATTCTTCAGATGACCATCATATGCTGTCAGTGCCAAATCTTGGTTTTTATTTGTCAGCAAGAGCAGCAACATCTGCTCTTTGGTGGGCTCAACTGGGAGCAAAACAGCTGGGAGCAGCACAGCTCCCTAAAGCACCAGAACAGGCTGCTCCAGCAGCTCCCAGAGATGTCACATAGCTAAGTTACTTTATTCCCTGCTGCCTTCACTTAACAATTTTTATGTATGTGTCTTAAGGCACAAGCAGACTCTTGGAACCTTGGTGGTCAAACCCTCCCATCTGCTGCACAGTCGTGGTCTCTGCTGATGGAGCCTCACCAGTGGTCAGGAAAAGCACAGGCAGTTTCCTGCAGACTTAGGGACCATTTATGGACAAGTCTCCATCTTTCCCATCCTGTCTGCATCTATTTTTTTCCCCCTTTTGGTGGTGTTGGTTGCTTGACTGCAGTTTTGCTTGGGAAATAAATAACACAACCCTGCTTCAGGAAACTTTAAAGTGATTCAAAGTAGGCACCAAATAATTTCCTTGCGTGCTTTTGCAGTTTATTTTTTTATACAGCCACAAAGTAGGCTATTCAGCTTCATCTATGGAAACACTCTGCTCATCAGCCTTCTGCATTAATTCAGTGATGTAAGTGTGAGCAGAGTTATAACCTAGAGGCACTAGGAAAACAGAGCAAAGTCTGGCCTCGCTGATTTTTCCTTGCTGCCATCCCGCTGGCTCACACATCCCAACACAGTCCAACACCATCCCTATAACCAGCAATAGAGAAAAAACCCATACCTGAAACCCTCTGCAGGTTTCAGAAATGGACTGACCGCAGTTTATGGGCAGACAGAAGACACCAAAACCACATAAAAGCCACAGTGAAAAGCAATCCCAAGCCAGTCTGTGCAAGGAGCCTGTCCCTCTCCTGCAGGCAGCAGTTACACACAGCAGTGCAGCACACTGGCAGCAGTTGCACCCTGATGCCTTTCTCTAGAGCTGCTGGTAGAAGCCAAGGGCCACCAATTTAAGCAACCTTTTTTGGTAAATGTCCACATCTTGTCTTGCAAGAGTCTGATGTGAAATACCATATTTCCTGATTTAAAAAAAAAAAAAAAAGAAATCACCCGTTAATGTTTTTATAGCTATTGTGATTCTTCTTACAAAAAATGGCAGACCATTTTCACTTTATTTTACCATTACTTTTTGCCCCTATATTCTTATTTAACAACTCTATTTCAAAACCAGAAATCCCTGGAAGTTCAGTCCTGCTATCCCCAAACCTCTATCTTTAAGCAGATTTTTCTTAGCCTGAAGCAACATGTTCAAGTCAAATTGATGAACACAGAAGGCACTTGATGGTCTCAAACCTAACCTGGCAACAACTCCACCCTCTATTATATATACTAATATTTTTTCCTTGATTTAACTAGAGGGATTCAAATGAGACCTCAGCAGCAACACCACAAACCACAGCAGTGACGTTTCTTTCACACACTTCACCTGGAGATGCACCAAAACACACTTGGGCTCTCCAGAGTCTCAAGTTCTCCAGCTCTACAAGATGCTGCCAGAGCAGCCTCTCCTCTACTTCCCCACTAGGATTTCCTCAAAAATCATTAAATAAATTAAGATATGTTCTATTTTTGCCTCATTTTTTGACACCATTCTTAGCATATTTTCAAAAAACTCTCTGAGTTCAGAGGATTACAGGCTTTTTCCCCCATTAATGCTGGAATTCGTCCATAATTAGAATCACTTAAAAGCTGCACTTTAGGATAATGCCAAGTAACAGAGCATCAACAACAAAAGTCACAAAAACTGACACTGCAAGACCTAGATACCACAGCACAATAAAACACCACATAGTCATTATTCTGAGCAAATATGTGCCAATGTTGTCCTCATCACTGCCACAGTGGTGAAGGAAGCAAGGGACTATCTCATTTCTTCAAAACCTTTCAGGAAACCAGAGGCAGAAAGTAACAATTTTTTTTTTCCATCACAGTTTCCCACGGAAGATGAACCAAGCCTAGAAGTCAATCTATACATGAGTTCATTGTCCATCTCCTCATGAAATAAAAAAATTAATTACTGGGGTGGAACAGGCAAAGAAAAGAAAGCAGATTTGCAGTTGAGAGTCCATGATCACAGGACATCTGGTCAGATGGTGTTTGGATGTTAGCAAGTAGTCTTTTCATCAAGGGAGTAAGGACAAGCTTTAGCCATTCTGCAGAAAACTGGTTCTGTTCTTCTTGTGGTAAAGATCAGAAATAATTATTTACTTTGACTAGGTGGTCTCATGTTTAGCAATATCCCACATGCTCCTCCTCATGATCATTGCAGCTTCTTTAAGAACCTGCACATCACTACCTGCACCCGGACAGCAGGGCTCCAAAGTGCACGACAAAGTACTCTTTCATCACCCTCAAAGCTGGCTCATCTCCCACTGAAGGACTGCAAAGAAAACCCCACAAAATAAATATCTGAATCTCCAAGCGGCTCCTGAGAGCGTGGCACCTGCCAAAACCAAAGCCGACACGGAGATCATTGAAGAAGGCAACATCCCACTACCGGCCACACACGCGGCCGACTCGGGGGTGAAGGGAGTACGGGCACTCCTCAGGCTTGCTGAACTCCAGATGCTAATGGGTCCTCACTCCCCTGAAAGGCTTTATAGTCATTGCCACGTCTGAACCTAATTACAGGTTTACCAGCTCACTCACTCACTCACTAATTCTCACACAGACCCGGTCTCAGAACCTTTTCGTGATGGCCTTCTGCGAAGGCAATGGCGCTCGGATGCCAAGAACGCCAAGGGCCGCGGTCTTTGCCCCGGTTTGATCCTGTTCGGGATGCATCAGCCTGCGGAGCTCACCTGGTGACTCGGGGTCACTGTCATCGACTCAGACCGAGCTCTCACCTTGTCCAGCCCCGCTCCAGCCCATTCCCCCTTCCCTGCAGCTGAACAGCGCTGCTCAAAAAGTCGCTCGACCACTTCCCAAGAAGTCGTCATCACCTCACACCACCTCTCTTTACCACCGCCCTCCCGGCCGCCTCTTCTCCGGTACCAGCCCCATCTCCGCCCCGGGTGCCCGCTGACCCTCAGCCCCTCGCAGGGAGCCGGGCTCTCCCGTCGCGACCCGGCGGCCGCTCCCCCTGAGCCCGCCCTACCTTCCTGCGGCGGCCGCCCGGGGGCTGCGGGGCGCAGCAG
>VZRX01017070.1:341042-548093 GCA_013398075.1 Notiomystis cincta
TGTCCGAACGTGGGGCCGCGCCGTTGTAGCCACAGGTGCGTGTCAGCGGGCCGGGGACAGGACACAACCCCTGGCCCTAACTATTGTATCAGCCCATCTCTATAGCATGAAAGTAATAAAATAAAATGTAAGCTTGTTAAGGTACGTATTAGTTCAGATTACACGCTTTGATGTCACGAGGTAGTGAAACTTTACTGGAGGCTTGGGGATTGTCTATGTTGAAGTCAAACAAAAGGACAGCCCGGCCCTAGAAGAAAGGACTTTGCTTCTTGTAAGGTTAGAGCTGCCTGTGAAGGATAAAGGATTTTGACAGCCAAGATAACACCAGCATCCTAATTCCTCTGACATATCTTTGAAACCCCTCCCCCCAGTATCTTCTGGCAGCACAGATAACTCGAGCAAGGTTGACTCCAGGGACGTCTGGATCAGTAGACAAGGAGCAAGAATGCTGTAAAAACAGACCTGCTTTGGAAAGTTTTACTATGGTTAGTCACCAGTGGTGTGGCTGTTAGTGACCAGTTGAATCAAGTTGGTCCTGAACTCTTGAGGGTGTGAGAAGCCTTTGGGAAACACCAGTTTTGGTGCTCCAATTTGGCTGCAACACTTTGTGCTTATGAGTAACTCTTTTCAGTTTATACTTTGCCTCTTAGCCTCTCTCCTGGGTACTCACACAATCCTGCTGATTTTCATGACACATCTGTGGTTTCTCGTGTGAAGGTGTGGATCTGCATGAGCTGGGAGGCAGTGCAGGGGACCAGCTCATCTCAGCAGGAGCACAGGAGACCTTGCATTTGCTTTGCAATGGGGACACACTATGAAGAGCTATAAAGTGCCCAGGCAGGCTTTGTCCTAAGGCACAACACTAGCCCATGGCCAAGGCACGAGCAGGGAGTGGTGAGTGGTGGGATTTTCTGAAGTAGGAGCACAAGTGGGGAGCAGGGTCAGTGATAGGAGGCAAGCTCTGCGGGAACAGGGACGGGGGCGATGGCAGCCAATTTGCAGCTCAGTGAGCAATAAATATGTTCCCAGATGGGATATGCAGGACTTGGATACATGACTACTCCCCATCTCTTTGCCAAGTAGGGAAGAGGGGCTGTGACCCTTGTCTTCTGTGAGCAGCACTGAACTTCCAGTGTCCCTGCTTTGTCTGATGGCAAGGGAGAGACTTGCTGCACCAAGCTCCTTCTGGTGTCCTTTCCTCAGCAGCAGGCTGCACTACTCCTCTCTGACTTCTCCTGTCTTCACAGCCTGGAGCAGAGCCAGAACTGGCTGCTGCTGGGGGAGCAGGTCAGAGAGGAGCACTGGCAGAAGTGGAGTGTGCCAGCAGCCAAGCAACCTGACCTGCTGGCAGCAAAATGGAAGAGCTGCAGGTGGGAAGATAAGGGAGGGAGCAATGATCTGTCTGGAGAAGTGGGATTTCAGTGTGGCTCCAAGTACAGGTTCACTGGCAGGCGAGGTGCATGATTCCTGCCATTCAAACATTGCTTTTCTCCATTTTTTAGGCAAACTGTCCTTCTGAATTAGGTTAAAGCAGTTACATAGTTGTTTTAAAACACTGTAAATGTAGGCTCCTCTCAGAAGAGTATAAATGTCAATCCTACCTGCCTTTCCTGTAGCAGGAGGGTGGCTCCTTTGTCATAAACGAAGTCAAACCAGGGCCTGGCACAGATGAAAACTAACTCAAAAAAACTCTGTCTGGAGCAGTTTCCTAATAGACCTGGACACCTTTGTTGGTACTATCCTATCTTTTGATCAGCTTACAGCCAACATGGAACAGCCTCAGGTGTTTGCCACAGGGAAGTGAGTTGGCTCTGGAAGTGGATCTTCCCGACAACTGCACCCTCTTCCTGTTTCCACCCCACTTAGGTGGCTCACTAATGGATCAGACAAGCCCTGGTGCTCATGTAAGGAAGGAACACATTTATGAGGGCAAAGGGAGAGTCTAACTGCACCAGTCATGACTGACATCAACTTAAGAGACAGGTACTTGGCACCATCTATGACCATCACTTGGAATTCACTTGGGCTGTCACAGGGCTGCCTGTGCATCACTTTGCTCCTCCGTGTGAAATGGCAACATTCATATGGAGGATAAAAGTAATGCTGCTCTTCAGGGAAGAGAGGTTTTAGATATAGATAAAGAACATTAAATGCAGGGGTATTATTTCACAAAATTCTTAGCACAAATGTTGTTTTAAGCTGTCAGCACCTAGACAATAAATAATGGTATGTGAAGGTCCTATTAAAGTATAAGTTTGTGTGTGTATGGTTATGAAGAAAATCTTGAAGGCAGGTTGACTCTAAAAGAATGAAGTACAGGAATACATTTTAAAACCCTCTCTTGAAGTTTAATTCTTGAGAAATCAAAGCTTTCCGAAAAGCTTGAACAATGCATACTCAGATAAAAGAGGTCTACCTGACCAGAATAGAAACCACAAGGTCTTTCTTGGTTTTAGCATCAGAGGTTCATTTGTTGTTCTTTCATCGTGCAGTTTCAGCAAAAAGCTCAAATACTTGAATCCAGACACTCCTCTTGTCATCACTGAGCTGTAACTGTAAGTGCTGACCTTGTACAAAATATCCCCTTCCCCAGAAAGGTGATAAGCCCCAGTTTGTGGGCATGCTAGGAGTGGTCCTGATAAAGAACAGTTCACTAATTTAACTAAATGTTTTCATTTTCCTTTTGTGTTTTAACAAAGTTTAATTTCTCATGCTCCCTCCCCACTTCCCCACCCTGCAATTTCTTATGAATATAAGTCTGCTTGTTAAAAACATGACAGAGGGTTTCTAAAGATAAAGAATAACAGAACAATGGTAGAGAATGATCTCAGGAAATCTCAGGGACAATGAGAAATCTTATCAGGATTAGCATGAGAATCAGTGAGAATTAAGATAGTCCCTTAAACAGTCTCACTTCTTCATTTTAACAAGTGTTACTATAAATCAATTCCTCTCCCAGGAGCTGGCTGCAAAGATATGTGTGTGAGCAAAGCCTGTTGAGAAGAAGGGAACATTAAAATTGTAGTGGAATGCATGAAACTCCAGTCCAGCCGGAGGATGGGCATTTTTGAGGTGATTTCTGGGAAATACATCTTCTGCAAAGTTTCACATCTTTCTCAAAACATGCTCGCTCTTTGAGTCAGGCAGCAAATAACCTCTCCTCCTTGCTCTCCTAAAGCAAGATGGATGGTGTTAGAGGAGCATTCATCAAGCTGGATCCAGCTGAGCACAAACTGCTGCCACGAAATGCACTGGAACAGCGACTCTGGACGCCAGCATGCAATTTCTACTGAGAACAGAGAGCTTCGTGCCCTGATAACCAAAATCAGACATTGGTCTTACAGTATCTGCTTTTTACGTAGGTGCCACAGAGCTGCAGCTCCCTTAGTTTTTCTCCAGGAAAAATCTATAAACTGTTAAAACTCCTCTCTCATTTACAAATTTGTCTGTAGTAAGAGCACAGTGCTAAAATTCTAGAAGGAGAAAGTTTAACACCAATGAAATTTCATTGCTTCAGTGCTAGCCTTGCTGTTTGTAAATTACTTCTTGCCTGGGATATTGTTGGCAGTGAAATCTCTCCTTTGCAGCAGTTATTTAATGTGGCCATTTTCACTTTAAACACCTTTCCTATCCCATTCATCTTCTGCCTGCACCCACTGTCAGGGCTTCTGTTTATCTTCTGGTTAGTTAAAATGTCTGCCCCAATCCCTGTGCAAAATTAAACCCCAGGCAGGAAAAATGCCACTAGGATTCCCTAGGATTCTCCAAGGGCTATTAATACACGTCAAACATTCCTCCTATAAAATAAGTAAATGAATAAAAATGCTCTTTTTGACTCTGTGCTCTGGACTTGGTATGAGCCACTTGCCAAAATCTACAGGACAGAGCAAAGGAAGAGGTTTTCCCTCTCCTTCCTCCTACACTCCTGACTAATGCTTCAAAAATTGGAGTGACGCTGTTCCGTGCACTTGAAAACAGAGACGTTTTGTGTAGAAACTTTCACAAGGTCATTTTAAAAGTGGCTGCAGAAGAGAAGCACGGTGTGTCCTTCCCAAAGATGTGTGTGCCTCAGATCCTGAGTCTGCAGTAGTCAGAGCTTTGGTCCAGGCCCAGTTTATTGCCTTGCACATTTATGTGCGAAAGCTGTGCCATAGCCCTGAGGAACATGGAATTAAAAGTTTGTAGCTCCTTGGGTGATGGCTTTTGTGCAAGCCTGGTTTCAGTTCTGTTCCTTAAAATCACGTCTCAAAATCCTGGAAGTATTTCTTTATGCACCAAGTGACAAGACCTCCATGGAGCCTGCACACAGCTATACCAGGTACGTACAGCCCTTACTCCTTCCCATGTCTTAAATCCCACTGCAAACCATGAAAGAATCTCTTTGTGTTATCTTTTAAATGTTAGCCACAGAGAAGTAAATTGGCTGTATTGGTCTATTACCCACTTACTGCTGCTGAGAAATACATGTCTGAACAGCTGTCAAGGCAAAATCTCAGCTGTGTGAATCATTAAAACTGCTTCTCAGCTCGCCACTGCTAAGTTTGAAGATAACAACTAAAAAATATATGTTCATGCAGTCTCCCATTAGCTCTGCTCAAGCTCGTGGGCCATTTAGGCGGCTTAACACAAGATTGATCTTGCTGCTGAGCAGCACAGCACGAGGCCCGGGCAGAAGCTGTCTCTTGCCTACAGCTACAGAGGGAATTGAACACCACAGCCTTCCGCTGCTCCAAATTTGATGAAAGAGACAGTTGATAATTATTGGCCTGGAGAGGGGATTATAGCCCAAGGTTTTCCTCTGAGTCACACTCCTGTGTGTTTGCACTCATACATACCTGTACCTGTGCACACACATTCGCTGCAGAAGGAGAGGAAGGATGAGACAGCCCTTTGGGAGAAGATGCTCTGCAGCTCTCTGCTGCTCCTGGGCCTTGACTTTATTTATTTAACCCTAATCCTTGTGGTATCTACAAATACAACTATTGCCTCCAGAAGCTGTGTTGCACTCCTAGAAAGGAATAACAGTGCTTTTGCAGTCTGCCTTTTACTAAATTGTCCAATCATTCTGAACAAGCAAAATTCTGCCTGCTTTTAAAAATATGGGCTGGAAATTTTATTGAAGAGGTATTAGTATAAAAATTGAAAATGGATTGTAAAAATTACATTCCAGCTTACAGGAATTAAGTAGTGATGGCTCATATGCAGTTCACATACTGTTGCACAAAGATTTTTGTGGTATCAGTTCATCATCTGTATTTCCCCTGTATCTATACTGTCATTCCAGGCAGATGTCCAGCTTTGCTTAAAAATTACCCTGGGTTTCTATTAAAAATCCTATTTTCTGTATATTTTAAAGATTACCTTATTGTTATTCTGGCTTCAGCTCTGTGTCTTTTTTTTGGGTGCAATAAATTTTACTTACATTTTTACACTTCTAAGCTCAAGGATGAATATCTTTCATTAAAAAATGTAATTTGGCATAGGGATTAATCTATAATTGTCAGAATTTGACAAAACACCGCAGCTGGAGTAGTAATGATGGCTAAGAAATTATATAAGCCTTTTTATTACATGTTTTTAATGGGCTTACATAGAACAGTACAAATGCCAAAGAATTTATATAGAGGATGGCAACAGCATAGGAACAATCAAGCAGATGTCGCTGAGAGAGACCTTCCTTCATGTGCAAGCACTCAGGGAGAAGGGGTCTCCAAGGGGGAATGAAGTGCAAGCCAAAGCACTGGGGCTGACAGAGAGAACAGCAGCAAAATGTTTCAGGTAGAAGATTCACAAACAAGTTAAGACCCATAATTACTATACTATGCACTTTTTCTATGGTCTGTCTTTTCAATGTGGTTGGATACACTGGCATGTGTCTGTACAATTTATGCATCATTAAAGGCCATAGGAGACAATAAAAGCTGGGAATGGCTGGCAGCATCCTTGAGACCTGATGGCTGAAAAGCAGCTTTCCTAGGAGGCTTTCCAAAATGTTCTGGACCACTATATAGACTAATTTAATAATATGCATCCACCTTTAATAAAGGTCTCATCCACGTGTCTGAAAAGCATCTCATTTTTTTGGGACACTAGATTCAGTCTTTTTCTGTAACAAAAAGGTTGGCTTTTCTAACTATTACCATTTGGTCAGCCAATCCTCTCCTCCATCTGGTTTCATTTTAAAGTCTTAGATACAATCCTAACAAGGAGGAGAGAAATGGTCTGCCCTCAGCAGAAAAGATACCACAGCTCCCCTGCAGCTGAGCAGCCTGTCTAGGAGCAGACGGTGAGGATAAAACTCAGTGTTCTTCCTGCAGGCTCTTTTCCAAGCAGTTTGCCCTCAGTGTCATGTGGAGCAGCATCAGTGATGCAGAGACACCGGTATTGATCCCAAGTGGAATAACCTCCTTAGCCACGAGTTTGTATGTAGGTTAGGTGCTACCACAGGGCTCATCCTTCTGGCATGTGCCTCTCTGCAGCATGTCTGCCTCCATCCTCAGCTATGGATTCGGGAAGCAAAGGCCAGTGGGATGTTTTGAAGATGAGCTGGGAAGGACAGAGTGGGTTTGTGACAATGCCGGCGCCTCTACTGGCATCGCTTCCAGCAAGGAACACTCAGCTGGGCTAATGCCTGTGGCTGTGCCCCAGCTCCTGGCTTGCTCACAGGCTCCTCGTTAGGAGGAGATCCCTTTGCCAGAAAGTATTGAATTTCCTCAGGAACAAGGTCGTTTCTCTGTACTCTGTCAGGAGATAAAGTGCAAGTTTCTGAAAGCAAAAAGGCTTTTTTGCAGGGCTTGCTTTGAGCCTGCTACTCTCCTGTCGGCAAGGTGGAGGCAGAGCCAGCAGCTACAGAGGAAAGGCTTCTCTGCCATCTCCCCACGGTCCAGTCAGCACAGAGTGGAGAGGAGTGTCTCACAGGACACTTACCTCCCCTGCAAGCCACAAGAAACTGTGGCTTCTCCTGACTGGAGCTGGGCCAATGCCAGAAGCCAGGCCAGCAAAGGAACCTCTTAGCTGGAGCCCAGGGCACCAACACTTGCAGTGGGACACCCCAGAACTGAGACATGCAGAGCAGCAGCTAGAAGAGGTAAATTTTCCCCTTAATTTCTCACTTCTCCCTCAGGCTTAACGCGAAGGAAAGAAGATGATCGCTGATGTGTAGCGGCAGGAGCCTTTAGGAATCCAAGGCTTTTTACTCAATCTTTCTGCTGAAGTGCTCAGTCTTACACTGCAAAGACAAACAGCAACAAGATTGCTCTCAGCAACCCAGACAAGAACATTTTAGTGCATAATTATGGATGAGATGCAAAAGGACGAAAAAGAGGGAAAACATCTGTTCGCAGAGAGTTTATTGCCGTTCACTTAAGAGGCCTATTAAATGCCAGAAAAAGCTATTTATCCTTCTGTTTGAGGCAATTATCCTGCTGCAAATCTCTGTGTCAATTCGTCCTGTGGTTATTCCTGGAGTGCTGACACTGTGCAGATACACTCACCACACAGAAAAAAGGTGCCCACCCAGGCTTACAGAGGGATTTTCAGAAGCAGAGTAGCCAGTGCTTCTTAGGGTCTTTACCTCTGTAGAGAAATGGGTTGTTTCTTGGAGTCCTTCTCTGGAGTTCAGCTGCCTCAGCTCCTTCATTTAAAAAGTATATTTTGAGTTTTTCATTGGAAGCACACTTAAAAGTGAGATTGTTCTTCCTGTAGCCACAGCAATATGGGATGTGAGAAGCCCAAATCCAGTTCTTCAAATATTCAAAGGAGACCAGCTGTCCCACGGACCAAGAAATCATTTGGCTCACCAGGCTGCAAGGTCTGTGCAGAGGAGAGGCTTCATCTCCTTGAAGCCCAACCACACACTTGTTTGGCAAGGAGGAAAGCAAGTGTGAATGTGTTGATTCATGCCTCCCCCTCTCCTCTGGCCTGCTCAGGCCTTTCCACAAGAGATTGGTCGTGAAGCATCTCTTGATCTTGGAAAGCTAAGGCGGGGGGCAGTACTGACCGTACCAGGAACTCCTGCTGCCTTACCTAGTGGGAGGTGACAGTGGGAATAATCAGTCTTCCCCTGACAGCCTTGGAATGCTCCTTATCTGAAATGTAGCTCAAGTGGAACAGTACCATCGTCATTGGAATTTCAAAAATTCCAGTAACAACTAACCTAGATTGCAGCCAGGATGAAAATATATCAATGCTTTGAGTCAACCATCTCATGGCCCTAAAAACAGTGGTATTAAGACAGACCCTTTGAGCTCTTTTGGACTGCAGCGGGCTGCATCAGTATTCCCTCTGTGTGGGACACTTCTCAGAGTGCCCAAACTCTCAAGTTTGCAAAATTTGGAGAAGTATTCCCTGGCAACAGAACCTGGACTGATATCCCACTACTTGAGGCTCAACACTCCACCCCAACCCCATTAAGAAATGCCAAAAAGACATTAGACATGAGTGTTTCACTGATTTTCAAGGGAAATGTTTTAATACATATACTTTACATAGCCGTGCCTGTGTGTGTATTACCTTTGTACATTTGCATACAGAGATCTGGGGGTGTGTATTGACTTGGACACCCTATAGTGAATGTAGTATACATGTTAGTATCATGAATCCAGAACTGTTATGTTCACAGTTCATCCTTGGTTAATCTAAGATTTAAGTGCTGCTAAGTCCTTTAGACATAAACAAATGACCATGTCTGAGCCTAAGATCGGGTCCAGCCATGTGTGGGAAGCTCTCTGAGAAGCAGTTTGGAAAGCAAGGGAGTCCACTTTGAATCTCAAGACCCCCAGAGAGTGTCCCCTAACCTTTCCTTTCTTACCCCTTTTTACATCCCTGGCTTCCATATAAATCACTCTAAATTGATGCTAATTTGGTTTTCCTTTATATGTATTGCCCATGCAGTAAGTATTGGAGTAAACCTTGTCATTGAGCTTTGCCTCACTTTTGCAAATATATATCAAAGTTTGTGTTCACTAATATCTAATATGATGGTGATTCTTTAAGTGATGTAAACCATCCATTTGTGTGACAGCAAGGGTCCCTCCATGGCTCTAGTCTGTTCCCCAAGGTAAGAGTTATTTCTCAGAACTTCACTTTAGCCAAAATGCTGACTGAAGGTTCACATGCAGTTGCTTCCGAAACACCAACAGCTGGCTCAGTTGCTTAATTCTCTGATGACACAGAAAATGAACAACCTCCCCTTCTCTGGCTCACAAATTGAATGAAAGGCTGATGTAAGACTTATATATCAGCTGGTTGACTGCGACTTTAGAGAAGTTGAATCAAAAGGCAGGAGATGTGACAATAGTGGGAGCACAGCACGTGATGCACATGGTACAAGCCTGTTACTGTGTGAGACATAATATTGTTCTTTTGGTGGGTAATGGACACTAACAGGAGCAGAGGAAAGTGGTGTGGGGCAGTGCTCTCCTAGTGCTAGCTGCTGTCAGTGGTGTAAGACAGTCTCAAAGGATGAAAGCCAACACAAGAAAAATATTCCCTTGAGACTGCTTTTGCTTTTGGAAATACTGTTTTTATGAAGTTGTTCACTTTTGGAAAAGTTTCTTCCCCCCTTCTTTTCTCCCCAGCCCCTCCCTTTCTTAATAAGGCTGGGGCCTGACTCATGTCTGCTTCTCCTTCTCCAAAATATGCAATTTTTACTTGTTCATCTAGAAAAACAGACATGAGGGGAAATTTCCCAGAAAGAAACCAGTCCATTTAAGATCCTGAAGCAGCAGTATTTTCTAATAGCTGAGCACCCAGAATGGTGTCTGGGCTCACCAGGAGCCTGGTCAGGAGCCAGTGGACACAGGGACGAGGGTGCAGCCCCACAGGGACAGCCCCACAGGATGTCCAGCTTGAGGGGCTGGGGGGCCCCAAGAACCCTTAACACGAGGAACTGAAGACGCTTGGTTACCCAAAACAACAGTTTCCTGTCCAGTCTTTTGGTGGGGGAAAAGCTCTGGGACACGCTGCTATAACAGCAGCTTTATCTAGGATTATCATTATTATAATGATTCTTTTGCTGTTGTTAACAACCACTTCTGGTATGCTGCTACCTTCACATTTTATTGTATTTTTCTAAAGTGTTCTCCATAAATAACTGATCCAGGATCTTTTCTTAAAGCTCTATTGCAGCACCCAAGTCTCCCAAGCCTTGTAGATATGTGGGAGCCCGTCAGGCACCCAGATTTCCACTGAACTAAGCATCACTCCATTTGCTCGTTGAGATGGAGAGTGCGGGTTTTTTCAGCAACTGCTCGATCCAACATCTCCCTCTGGTGGAAAGTAGGGAATAGAGCAGGATAAACGAGAGCAGCGGACAACGTAACAATAGTCACTTGATTGCTGGGAAAACAATAAAAATCTCGGTCCAGGCCATGATGTTATCTCTAATTGCTACATTTATTCCTAATGAATTTGCAGTTTATCTCAAATAGTCCTCGACTGGAAGAGAATGGTAATGAATGGTGAATGCCAATTTTCCTGTATTTTCCAGAAATTTGTTTTAAACAGAGGGAAAAGCCTATATCAAGAAAATATGGCTTTATGGCATTGTTTCTATGAAGAAAATCAACAAAATTCCCTGTTGCAGAAAACTATTATTTTGTGCTCAAGCTCTAAAATCCCATCTGCTCTCTGGAATCAGAAGGATTGATAAAAATGTCCCAAAATATAATCGTTCTCTTTCTATACCACAATTACACCTTTGAAGTTCCATGTGAGTGTGACAGATTGGTTGCCATCTGCCAGGGGTGCCTCTTCAGTGTAGATCAGAAAGTGTGGATAAGAAGGAAATACTCAAGCGCTGTTTGGGTAACTTATGTCCAGACCTGCATGGGCTTAAGGAAGAGCACAGGGATAAAATGCTTTGCACAGGTGACAGCTAAGTCTTTCTTTAAGGACACCTTTCATCAGCACGGGGAGGTCAGGGAGGTTTAATGAACCTTCCACTGTTAATCCTCTCCCACGTGTGAGTGTTTCTCTGACACTTGTTCAGTGATTCCAGATGAAAACTACAGAGCTGATGAGGCAGCACAGACAGATTTAAGATCAAAATGGAATTTTGAAAATGTCTCAGCTGCCAGCTCAGCTTCAGCTGGAGCTGGAGAGGTAACAGAGGCCTCTTCTTTGCTTCAGCTCCTGGCACAAGTCTTGGGTGAGGGGTAGAAACTCAGGGGTGGCTGATGAGATGTTGCCAGAAACTGACACCCAGGGCCAAGCAGCTGAAGCAAGACAGGACTCATCTCAACAAACTTCAGCTGCCTGAAAGCAGTCAGTGTCAGTGAGCTGGCCTGAAGGCACTGAAATGCTGTGACTCCCCTTTGTGGGCAGGTGTATAGCTGTCACACAGCAGCATCACTATGTATCTAGGATATATTTTAGATTATTTAAATTTTCCATGCGTATGGAAGCACAATGGAAGGATGTTCAGTTATTCCCAAAGTATTAGGACTATATTCTTGGCAAATTGAAAGCTTTTGGAACGGAAAGATGAGGTTTCTGAATAGAATTTTCAGTCTTTGTGTGGCATGACTTTAGCCAGGGAGAAAACCTCTGTGAGAAGGAGTAAGATTTAAAAAGGAATTTCAAGCTAGAAACTGGGGAAGTGAGGAGGAAAAGAGGAGCAGGAGTTTACAATTACATTTTTTAAAGGTGCCATTTTGACTTCTTTATAACCACAAGTAAGGGGCATACAGCAAGGTGCAATCTGGACAAATAAAGGTCCTTTTAATGGGGCACAGAAGCTGGAGCAATTAAGCTGCATGTATCTTTGCTTCTATTTGCTATAAATTTGAAAATAGGATATGGCTTTAAAATCCTCAATTTTTATATAAGGGTATTGAAATATCAGATATATTTCAGAAGGAAGATAATTACTGGATCATTGTAATAGCATGATAAAAATTACATGGGAAAGAACCAAAATAGATCCCCTCCAAATTAGAAACAGGACATGAACTCTGTCAAATTAAAAGCAGAAATGGAAAGGAATACTAAAAAAATATTTTGAGGAAAAAACTTGCTATTAGACAAAAAGCCTCCTCTATCCTAGCAGGAGCAGGGAACCTGCAGGAGGGTTCTGCAGGTGACCAGGGTGTCCAGTCAGCAGGTGATCAGCGTGGCAAAGGAGTTTGAGAGGAAACACGTGTTCCTAACACAACAGCTAAACAGATTACTCGTGTCTGCGTTCAGCACAGAAAAGCTTGGTGAAATTCCCACGGCAGAACCATTTGCTAAAGGGATAATGCAGGGAAGCTGCCTCAGACTGAAGGGTCATTAGATGGGGCTTTAGAACAAATAGATGCAAGGGATAGTAAGGAGTTCATGAAAAGCAGATGTTACTCGCTTGTGGGTTTTTAAGGAATGTTAATGGCAATTGTTGCACTATAAGAGCCAGTGTATAAGCTTTTACTTAAAACAGCCGAAGAAAAAAAGGGGATGGCATGTGATCCTGTTTTCTTTTAAGTGATATATGGTATCTAGAGAAATGCAAGCCACTAAACCTGACACCTGTGGCAGGCAAACAGCAAAAGCCATAGTAACAGAATAGTTGCAAGGAGAGACACAGACTAAGAGTGGAGAATTGGCAGAGCTTTGCAGTGAGAGCCTACGAAGCTGTGCTCCGCCACCCTCTGACAGCTTCAGAGGAAACTGTGAAGCTGCAGATGAGTGCAGTGATCTGCTCAGCTTCTGGAAAGCCTTTAATAACATCTGTTGCCAAGGACCCATTAAGAAGCGAATCTGGCATGGGGTAAGAGGGAAGATCCTCTCATGAGTCAGCAACTGGATACAGGATAGAGAGTCGAGGTAAGGATAAACCATCCATTCCTCACAGAGGAGAGAAGCCATCAATTGCATCTTAGAGGGATTGTGGTAAGGCCAGTGTTCACCCACAGACCATCAGGCAAATGACTGATCTGCTGGTGGTACCAGTTTATTCAAGGCACTAAAATGCAAACTGCCTCGAGGAGTTGCAAAAACCATCTCATGAGTTTGCACAAAGTAATGGCAGGTGAAAATCAGTGTAGCTAACAGCAGAGAAAAACACCTGGCTGAGCTGGGAGGAAGACTGCCTCACTATCCAGCCTCAGCAATGGCCTCTGAAACAGCTGGCACTACTCAGGACAGGTATCTGGTTGCCGCTTAAATGCTTATTAATGACTATAAAGCATTTTAATATATTATGAAGGGAAGAGACATCATAGTCATGGAATGGTTTGGGTTGGAAGGGACATTAAAAATCATCTAGTTCCACCCTGTGGCATGTGCAGGCACATCTTCTACTAGACCAGGTTGCTTAAAGCCTCATTTACCTGGCCTTGGATGCTTCTAGGTATAAGGCACCCACATCTCTAGATAACCTGTGCCACAGCCTCACCACCCTCACAGTGAAGAATTTCTTTCTAATCTAAATCCACCCTCTTTCATTTTAAAGCCATTCCTCCTTGTCCTGTCACTACATGCCCTTGCAAAAAGTCCCTCTCCAACCCTCTTGTAAGCCCCTTTAGGTACTGGAATGTGCTGTAAGGTCTCCTCAGAGCTGTCTCCTCTCCAGGCTGAACAACCCCAGCTCCCTCAGCCTATGTACACAGGAGAGGTTGTCCAGCCCTCTGATCATCTTCATGGCCCTCCTCTGGATTCACTCCAGCAGGTCCACATTCTTATGTTGGATCCCCAGAGCTGGATGCAGCACTCCCAGTAGGGTCTCTCAAGAGCAGAGCAGAGGGGCAGAATCACCTCCCTTGCCCTGCTGGTCATGCTGCTTCGATGTAGACAAGGATGTGGTTGGCTTTCTAGGCTGTGAGCACACATTGATGGGTGATGTTGAGATTCTCCTCAACCAGCACCCCCAAGTCCTTCTCCTCAGGGCTGCTCTCAATCCATTCTCCACCCAGCCTGTTATTTGTGTTTGGGATTGCCCCAACCCAGGTGCAGGGCCTCGCTCTTGGCCTTGTTGAACATTACAAGGTTTGCACAGTCCCACCTCTCAAACCTGCCAGGGTCCCTCTGGATGGCACTCCTTCCCTCCAGGGTATTGACTGCACCACACAGCCTGGTGTCAGCAAACTTGATGAGGGTGCCCTTGATCCCAGTGTCTGTGTCACTGACAAAGATTTTAAACAGCACCAGCCCCAATACCAAACCCTGAGAAATGTCTTCACTTGGGACACCAGCCCCTTCTTGTTGGCAAGAAGAGGGTCCAGCAGAGCACCTCTCCTTGTTGGCTGCTCTACCACTTGGAGAAGGAATCTCCTGGATTGCTTATGCTTCACTGTGCTGTCTCCCACAAAAGGTGTGTCACCGTGAGGATCACAGCTTGTGAACGTGAGGCAATTAGGTATGATGTAAACCAAGACTCTTCAAGCTGGAAAGAAGAGTCTGAGGGGGAGTGTGGTGGAGCTTTATAAACTCAAGAAGGGCCATGGAGAATGGGCCATGGAGTCATTATCTCTCATAACATGCAAGAAAGTGGCATCAGATGATGTTTTCAGGTTCAAGACAAAGATGAATGCAACAAGCTCTGCTCCTGGACAAAGAAGTTTCTCCCTTTACAGAATCTGTTTTCATAGGATTTTAGGGAGTGCAGAAGCACCATAAATGGTTTTAGAAGCAAGTCAACAACTGTGTGGAAGATAAATCATCTGAAACACTAAGCTACCCCTTAGATGAGGGAGACCCTAGGCCAGAAGTGGCTGTCCCCCCTCCTGGCCATGAGCAGAGCTTGGACACCAGACTGATGAGCTTTGAAGCCAAACCTATTCTGACACTTTATCAACTAGACAATTTTTAAAAATAGATTAGAAGAAACCCTGCAAAGAAGAAGTGCACAAGCACAGCTTTTGTTTCTTATGGGGCTATGATCATCCTATTAGCATTAGTAGCATTTCTTGTTCTAGGATAAGTTACACTGTTTGCTATTTTTAAGCTTAAAATAAAGATTAAGAAAAAAGAGCCCATTCTTATGGTTTTTTTCCATGTATTTTTTTATGTTCTGTGTTAGCTGAGGACAAAGCTGCAGTTTGACAAGCCCTATGCCAACACTGCTGCCAGAAGCTGCAGCTCTGCCCTCTCATACCACTGGAAAGGACAAATGGGGGGGGGATGAAGGGGGGAATGCAAAATTAGCCTTCAGAGCTGAGAAAAAGAGATTGAGGCTGCTGAAGGCAGGGCTGGCTTAGGGTGGTCCCAGGCACTTATTGGCCTATAATTTAATTTGGTGATGTTTCTTCTGACAGCTGTCCCTAGCAAATGATAACTGTCCTCATCCCCCCTGAGAACAGCAGGACTTGGCAGCCATGGCTGAATGTGGCCTTTCTTGGCCCTGTCAGGCCATCCCAAATGAAAGAAAATCCCTTGCTGATGAAAGCAAACATTACAGAAGTGACCTTTGCTCCACTATTAGAACTTTATTTATCAGTTAATTTTAATCACTGAAATTATTGAAGGATTTTGAATGGTTTTATAACTCCATGGACAAAATAGCGAGACAAAAATGGATGATAACACTCTCAAGTGAGCCATTTAAGATTTAATGAGTCATTTAATCACTAAGAGTCAGACCTGTACTTTGATGGTAAGATCCAGTTTTGGGCAATGATTATCTTCAGACACATCAAAGGGCTTGAATTGCTGAGGGGAGTGTAAAGTCCAACAGAGCCTCTGCCATGAAGTGAGAGGATCTGGGCTATGGTGACTCAGCTTTCTTACAGCAGAGGAGCTTGCTCATGTCCAGTTACAGACAAATTTTTCTTTAGAGTGTTTATCTAGTCTTAAATGGCTCTTCTGAAGAAACTGATGCTGGTGTTAAAATCCTTGTTTGTTTGTCTCCAATTTATTCATATCATCTGTTGCAAGGAAATCAGACAATGTTTTTGTGAAGGAGAAAGGGGATGTTGCATTCCTAAGCCCACTCTGAAAAATACTCTTCTGCAGAACAAAGGCCATATCAATGTTGCTGTGCAGGGGAGGAGGGGAGGGGCTGGGGGGAAATCATTGGTGTCTGAGAGCAAAATCTGGGGGCCTTGAAGGAACAAAAAAACAGATTTGCAAACAAACAGGTGTGAGAAAATATGCACAAAACTGTTGCTCAAGTGGGGCAATATTAGCAGAAACTTTACGTTCCCTGAGGTGCAATATGAGCAAGTGCAGTGAGACCTGCCCTCAGAATCACACTTCCCTGGTCACTGTGTGTGACAGTGACCTAACACTGCTTTCTGTAGGAGCTGACCTGGAGCACTGTAATGCAACACTGCAAGGAGTTTTCTTTTCCTTCTGAATCACATAGACAATGACAAAATTTGTTAGCAAGATGGCAGAAGCAAGGGCAGTTCTAGATTAGATTTGGTACAAGAGGAGACAACTGATTTTTACTGAATCTGAGCCTACTGCATCTGACACCCTTTAGATGCAGATGCAGAAATGCTAAATTGATGTTATTCATATTATACTGCAGCAATCTGATCCCTGTTATGTGAAGAGTGTTTATGTATCTTGTCTTCTTTACATGAGGCTAGGACATGAGGCTAGGACAAATGCCCAGGGCAGAAACAATGTCAGATGGAGGAGATGATCAGCTGAACTAATACTTGGATCAACACATCATGCCTTTCCAAGGTGGCAGAAGATACCACTGAGCATCTGCACTGGATGACTGTTGACTTCCACCCAGTAGAGGACTAAAAGTCCAAGCCACTACTAGGAGATGCAGCACTAGCTGCAAATGGAAAAAGAGCCTCTGGGATTCAAAGCTTGGCCCTCGATGAGGAGCCTTGCAGGGCAGAAATGCACTCTCCCACCAGGTGAGCAGCCTCATTGGCTGTGCCCCCGTGCACTGAAAAGCCACCTGCCCCATGCCCATAGTTGTGGACCACTGGGAGCTTAACTCCTCCTTGGCTCAAAACCTCTCTCTGCACTCTCACGCACTGCCTGGATGGCCTGAGACCCACCTTCACCTCGATATCCTGAGCTCCCTGCAGTGAGGGCTCAAGGGAGCAGCATCTGTCAAAGATGTCTCTAGCAGTGCCAGGGTCAGGGGAGAGACCCCAGCTCCCCTTTTCCCTGGTTCCCCCCAGGGTGACCCTGTGTATTCCTGGGTAGATGTAGGTTAGGCCATCCCCATCCCGGATGAAGTGCTTCACCCAAGGAGCGTGAGCCTTGAGTACCTGTCCCCTGACAGGGAAGAGCTGCTCGTCCCCCACCAGCTGGTGGGATCCCATGCCTGTGCAATTGACAACGATGTCGTATTCGCTGTGCAGCTCCCACAGGTCTGTCACCTTCCTGGTGTACATCTGGGCACCAGCTGCTTTCAACCTGCAAAAGGACCCCAGAAGTGAGGCAGAAAAGAAACCTCTAAACCCTTATGTAATTATTATGAACATTAAGTAAATACTGATCAAAACCAAATGACAGATGGGACAAAAAGCAAAGAAAATGCCATGGGGGTTCCGTGGTTCTGTTTGTGATTTGTCTGATTTGATCAAAGGTATTTAACCTGGTCAGGTTGGAAAAAGTACAGCAAGTTGAGCAGTTTTAGAGAAGGGTCTGGCATCAGATCCTAGGCAAACAGTCAGGTTCTCATAGTCTTGATTCATTTCTGTAACAGTACTGAGCTTTAACAGCCGAAGCAAGCTGGGAAACAAGAGATTTATTTACCAACTTGCTCATGCTGGTGGCAGAGCTATTGCAGTACACCCCTTTTAATGTGCCTGTTATGTGCTGTCACATTCATTCCCAGCTCACCTCATGAGCCATGTAGCCATCTAGTGCCATGTGCCAAGCCCTAAGATCTGCACTAAGGCTGGGCAGATATGGCACAGGACCCCCAGGGAACACATAACCTTTGGAGCAGCAGCAGGGAGTCACCCAGGATGGCTCAGAGCACTACATATGCATGTCTGCTCTTCAGTGAAAGTCACCTCTTCTTGAGATTCATTTTTGAGCTCAAATTCAAGACAAATCGTCCCCTGAACTTGCCTGAATTTTGAAGCCCTTCCCTGTGGAAAATCACTGCTATGAGATGGAGTTACTGCATGCTGTCAGCTGGATCCTGTTGCTGGGTTTTTTTCTGGGGGTTTTATCATGAGCAAGTCAGGAGACGGGTCTGTGATGCACTAAGTGGAAAAACCCTTTCACTGCAACATTCTAGCACCTGGCAAAGTCTTCAACCTCACTATTAAGGCAGTGGTTTCCCACAAAGCAGTGGGTGAGCCAAGAATCCAGGGCATAGGTGATGCTCTGGGGCCTGATGTAGCAGGACACTGAAGCTGGCTGGGAAGAACAGGGGAGCTCTCGTGCAGCAGCTGTGGCTGGACAACTTGCTGGGAGAGCTCATAAGTGTTGTTGCTGGGACTCTGTCATCAAGCCATAAAAAATAAACAAACAATGAAAAAACCTGCTGAAAACTCCTAAATTCAGGCAAGTAAGCAGGAAAAAATTCCTGAATTCTATTTTTGAACAAGCAAGGTGGCACAACAACAATTTTCCTTGTGGATTGCCAGGAGAGTGGTGTATAAATACTGTTCGGGTCACTAGGGGTTTGAGAATTAGTTACACGTTTAATATTCTCTCACTTCTCATCACCAGGGAGAAGAAGAAAAAAAAGAGCTTGATCATCTCATTAGACTACATCCTTTGAGAAATATGAAGACTACAGCAGGAATGAGGAGGGAGCAGAAATCACACGGCAGATACTAAATGGGTTGTACAGCTTAGCTGTCCTGCAGCAGAAATTTGCTTCTGTTAGGCAGTGAACCATGGCAGAGCATGTGTACTGAGGAGATGGCACAGACCTCACATAGCACTGCTGCCACAGGAGAGCTCCCAGCCTGCCTGGCTGCTACAACAAGAAATGCTTTTTCACATTTTGCAGCGTGATGAAAGGCATCCAAGTAACCAGCTGAGCTGTCAATTTGTACCTTGGTGTCAGAACACATCTCTTTACTTAACACCAAATAAGCTTGCAGCCTCTCTCTTTCTCTCAAGTGGATACAGCCATTTGCTCATTTTAGAGGTATTTATTTGGATTAAATATTCATCCCAGGTGTCAAAGGGCTTTTAGATCTGCATCCTATCTCTCCTATGGTTCTCCAAAACCAATGTATTGGGAGAAAACCTAGAATTTTGGAAATTGGAAGATTTTCTAACTTTGATGTCAACCTAGGCATGAACTCTGAAGCCACGACTCCTCAGAGTGAGTGCATCACTTATTCATCTTATTCAGGCAAACATTTTCAAAACATTTACTACAAGATGATGCTGTTTTACATTTTGGGTTTTTTTTTCATCTAAATGGATTAAGAAATTACCCCAACTGTTGAACAAATTTGAGCTTAATTGGCCCAGCTACCTCATAAGTGCAAAGTCTTCACAATAAGACACCTTCCTAGACATGCTTATTCTCTGAGGGGCTGGATGTATCTTCAAAAACAGAGGGATATTGTTTGGCAAATGTGGAGCAGCCAAATGTTTTCTCAGGACGTGGCAGGTTCCTGATGTACCTTCAAGGTCTGGCTGGCCAAGCATAGCCCCTGTGGCTAGGTTGGTCCCATGCCCAGGGCGACCCACACTCCAAGCCCCATTGTACAGACACACTGGGAGAAAGTGGACATTGCATAAATGGGGCCTTTCACATTCTGGAAAAGTTGGGTATTTATTTCTTGTGCTTGTCCCCAGGCAAGAACTTGTTGCATTCTCCACAGTGAGAAACAGCCTTTTTTCCAGTTTTGTTCAAATCTAAGGCTCTCAAGGAGACCCTGTCTTGCCTCCAGTCCCTCTGCCAGGATTTCCCTCTGCATGCCAAGCCTGCAAACAAAACCAACCTTTTCTCCAGCCACAGCAGGTAGGGTGGACAGTCACATTTCAGTGTTGTAAAGGCCTGACCAAACCGGTGCTGTGGGAACTTCTGGAGTTCTGCTTCAGACATCGGTCGAAATCCCAGCACAATATCTGACCAGAATGGTAACTCTTCCGTGGGAGTGCTTTTAAAGACCTGCCACCTAAAAAGACACAGAGGAAAACCTGGAAAATTTCACTGCTATTGCTCTGCCATGTTATGTGTCATGGCAATCTTAGCACAAACCCAGAAGCTCAGGAACCTGTTTCCCCCCATCAGAGCAGCTCTGCAAGGTTAACAGCAATGGGGAAACACTGCTGCCTGCTCCTGCAATACTTGTCTGGGCAAAGAGGCAGAGGGATGGCACAGCTGAGATTGAGGGTGGCACTCCAGGGTAAATAAACAGCAGAGAGCCCTTCCAGCCACAATGTATGTACGGAGTCCCCTCAAATAATGTCCCCACCACAACTGCAGACACCTGGCTGGACCTAGTAGGGCCAGTAGGGCCACTTGCACACCAGTTCACCATTCCTTGGGTATCCATAGAGCTACAGAGTGCTCAGTCTCAATACTCACAATTTCTGAGTACATAACAGGCAGCATAAAACACCCCCAACACACACCCACCAACTGAATCCCTGTACCTAGCTGCTGAAGCTGAAGGATCCTGCAGTCCCATCCCTATGGAGACGAGCCCTGCTGCAAACAACTGGTGGGTGATAGTGTGGAAAACATCAGTTATTAAAAGATATTTGGTGTTGATCAGACTTGAGTGGTTTTTCTGTGCATACCTATGCCTGAATTTTGCCTAAAAATACATTGTGTGTGAGCAGCTACAATGCACTTTCTTTGGGAATATGGACATAAAAGCCATTCCTTGAAGGGAATGCCCCTGAATTCTAGAAAGGAAAACCTGCCTGCCTGCTCCAGAACACAGCACAAATGTACCAAAGGCTGCCCCGGGGGCTGTTCTTACCCAGAGACCAGGTGAATGCCAGCCTCTGATGCCTCTGCTGAGTTGCTGATGGCAAAAAGGTAAGTGAAGGTGTCCTTGAACCACTGCTTCTGCCTGTGGATCGGTGTGTCTGCATGTGAACAAAACCAAACGTGCAGAGGGGAATAATGCAAAGGAGAGAAGCATACAAATGAGTGCCAAGGATATGGGACACACAGGGAACACAGGTCAAGGCACTTTTCTTCCCGAGCCTCTAGGCACCGCTGCACACCTGGACACAGCTGCATGAGGGGCCACGGGCAGTGCTGCCCTGAATTAAACGAACCTGGGTAGGTGTGAGGGATGAGCATCCCAGCTGCCACATCACTCGTTGTGTTGGGGCTGAACTGGTCCGAAAGGACCGTCACGGAGCAGCTGGGACAAGTCTCTGTGACGCACAGGGCTGTGGAGAGGCCGATGACTCCCGCACCCACCACGGCCACCTTGGGAGAGGCCATCGCCAGCAGGCAGAGCCAGGGGAGAGAGGTTCCTCCCTGCGTTTGGAAACAACGTATCACATGTCACTATTACTCAGGGCGAGTATCGGGCTATGAAATGCCCACAGGAGATGTAACATAATCCCTCCCCAACAGCTAATTGAAGGCTACCTGCTGCACACAACCAGGACTATGGTGAGGATTAAAAAACTGTCAGCCTTTGACATGACAACAAAGTCTTGAGAAGTATTTCAACAGCCACCACCTCATCCTCAGCACAAGACAGTGATCTGCACATGCACCATTAGTGTTTGGGCTGCTCTGGGGAAGGTTTCCTCAATAAAACCTGAGGGACTGAGGCACCTATCAAGTTTTCTATTTCGTCAGGTGCAAAAGGCACAGAGCTCTGGAGAAGTTGACTTTTTGGCACCATAAGCAAAAAGGTTACTTGAATATTGGGATCTTCAGTAATGAGGGCTATTGCTGCCTGGGCAGTGGAAGCAAATCACACTGGAGGTCTCCAATCCATTCTCGGTCCTTGTACCTGCCAGTATGACCCAGTACCTTGGACACATTCATGGGCATCCAAGGCTGCCACACTCTCTCAGCAGCACATGGTGGCCCCCAGGTGACAGCCAGTCTTGCTGCTCCAAGGGCCTGGATGTTTGCCTCTGCCTTACTTTATAACTTGCTTTATGTCCTGGAGCAGCTCCACTCCACTCCTCAGAATCTCCAACAGCTGATTGCTACTCCAGGAAGTGCAGTGCCCCTATTTTCCCTTGTCCTGGGCAAGTTTTGGAGATGGCACCTGTCCTGAGGAGTGGCACACAGCTCTTGGTTGACAACCACCTGGTTGCCCATCCCAGTGAGGTGCCAGCCCGTGTTCCTGGCCATGGCCAGCTCAAGTCTCACACTGGCAAAGGCACCAGGCAGAACTGAACCACACAGCTCCATGCACCCTGCAAACTCCCTGAAGCCAGGACTAAATGGGTCCAAAAGAGAGAGACTGGGCAACCTCAGAGGTGATAAATCCATCAGCAACTTTGAACTAGGTGAGTAGGGGTGCTCCTGCTGGGTCAGGCACTCCTTGCATGGGTTACCGCCAAAATCTGACCAGGGCTGTAGGAGAAGGATCCCCTCTGCCTATACCTAATTTTTTCCTGGAACAGCTACAATATTTACTCTCAGAGAGGATGCTGAGTGAGACAGACCTTTAGTTTTGTGGCCTGATGGTTCTGTTTTCTCCTATGGGGCTTGCTTATCTGTGACTGTAGAAATCCAGCCTCGCTAATTGCTTTCTGAGTACTTTTACTGGAAACCAGTGCCTGCACTTAAAATGACAGGCTGATTTACCATCTTCCTGTGGCTTTTGGCATCTTTGATATAAATTTAGGCAAGACAGACCACGTGGAATTATGATAGGTCAGGCTTATTTATGAGATCCTTGCTCATAACTGTTCAGAGAGCTGCTCACTTACCCCTGAGGTTTTACTATTTAAAATTTGATGTCTCTGCTATGTAAGAAGGGAAAGAGGAGCAGGAACTATTGCCTGTCATTGCATTCCTTCTGCATCACAGCCAAGGGTTGTTACAACCCGTCTCCTTCCTCTCAGGGCAACACTTCAGTTTCTTTCTGTTAATTATCACATCTTCTTTCACAAGCTGACTACAGAAGTGCCCACACAGCAGAGAAAGAGGACACAGTACAGGGGGGAAATGGACCCTGAACTAGAACTGCTGACCTGCATGGCTGACAGCTGGAAATCCAGTCTAGAAAAATGCTACGGGAAGGGAAAAGGGAAAGTAAGGAAGAATATTTGCAACAAGAAATTTGGGGCTGGGTAACAATTCCACAATTACTTAGGAAAATCGGTTCTGCATAAATTATCTAAACACAATTTTATGAACAAACCTTCTCACTCAGAACTGGCAGCTGTGGAAATGGCACGTGGCTCTCACAGTGCCCAGCGAGCCTCCCAGCAGTCCACAGGCAGGCACAGTCCTGCTTTTTCAGCTGCCCTGGAACATATGCAATGGGTACATTATCAACCTGCCAGAGATGTGCTTTTGGCTGTCCCTCACAACTCTCCTTTGCTGAAGCCCTTGGACCATGATGGAGATTGAATTTCCTGACTGATCTCCCTGTCCTCGAGGAAGAAAGGGGAGCTGTGGCTTGGTGGAGATTCAGGTTTCACAAGTCTACCCAGTTCAGATGGGATTTTTGCAGATGAGCCAGTTTGATATCAACTGATCCCCATGCTGCAAAATCCAGTGAGGGCAGGAAGGGGCTGCTGACAGTGCTGGAGCTTGTGGGAGCAGCTCAGAAGGCACCTGTTCAATGCACCATTTTTCCTGCACCTACTGCTTGCAGTCCAGGAGCACATCAAGCCTTCATGCCAAAACCAACTGAGTGCAAAGCAGGGGCTGCACGCAGCTTGTATGAGCAAGCACAACTCAGGCTTTGCAGAGCCACTGATCCCTCTTTGAGTGCAAGGCCCACCTATGGCTCTCCCTTGGCAGCACAGCCTGCCTGCCTCTTGCTGGGAGGGGGGGCATAGGAGGAGAAACTATTTTTAGCTGATGTGGCAGCCTGACTTAGTCCCAGCAGGGGTGACACTTCTCATGCCCTCAGACAGGCCTGAGCATTTTGCAAAAATCAGCATTTAAAAGGCAGATCAGCTGCAGTAGCTGTTGGGGAGGGAGGTGAATGGTATTGGGTACTGTTCAGCTCTCTCTCCCTTCATAGCGTCCGAAGAACAGGACAGAATCCAGAGTCACCTGGAGCTGTAATTCCCCAGCAATGAGGACACCAGCTGCCTGATGTGGGTTTCCTGCCAGCCTCCTGCTTCTCCCAGGCCAGAATGAATTAGTTTTAAAAATACTGAAGATATTTTGTGACATAACTTCACTTCCCAGCTCCCGCAGCTGAGGAGACAATGTCAGCCTCATGTGACACAAGGGGGTCTTTATTCTTTCTTGCCTCAAATAGCTGTATGTCACCACTAAGTGCCACTAACCTTCAGCTCTAACATCATTCTGGCAGGGGAAACATGACCAATATGGATAAATACACTGTTCCCCAGCACACACACACACACAGAGGAACGTGCACATCCACTGCCAGCTGCAGCTGCAGCCCATGGTCACAGCAGGCTGGACACTCTTGGCTTGTGTTGCAACCCGGCTGGCCTACCAAAATAAGCATATTTAAAACCCAAATAAACAGTGGAAAAAGCCCAGCTGAACTGTTGACCAGAAAAGTCAGAACAGGAAGTAACTAAAGAAAACCAAAACCTGCTATATTTGAAGGCCTTGGTTTGCTGGTTTTTTTTTTTTAAACTAACTCTCATCATAAGTAAGTGCTGAAACACTGTTTTGAATCACTTGGAGCCTGTGGTCCTGGGGAGCAAAGGCTCAAGTCTTTTGGAGCTGCTGGAGGGGCTCCTCATCCACCAGGGCAGCTGTACCCACTGTCCCTGTCAGTGCCTGCCAGGGAACACTTTTCCCCTTCATTTTTTGTGCTGATTACTTTCGCTTAATCACTCCCCCAGTTTACAAGCACCCTCGGTGTTACTTCCCTTCACATGACCCTAGAGAGGGTTTTTTTCTGGGCAAAGACTGATCCATTCTTGGGTGTTTGCTGCGGAGGAGCTCCTGATTTTGACCTTTTGACTCTGGCCTGGTCCCCTTTCTGCTCTTCGGGCTGCCCCACTTAGGAAGTGCTGCAGGAGAAAGGCGAGGGTGATCTCTCTTCACCGACCAGAGGACTCTAGAGGCTCCTTGGGATCCCCTCAGCCTTTCTGCTCACACAGCACTGCTGCCAAAAAGCAGGATTCACAGGCGACCACAGAAAGCCACTGCCACAAGGGACCCCGGGGGCAACCAGGAGGCCTCAGCTCCTCTCTCTCAGGTGGATTGTTTGCAAGCACGGGACACACCTTCGAAAGGATGGTAGGTGTACCCCTCCATGAGTCACCTGTAAGAGCCGCCTTCGCCGAGAGCACCTGCACGCCGAGCGATGCTCTTGTTCCCTCCCGAACGGGAGGGCTGAGCGACCCTCGCTCCCCGCAGGGCCGGGGTGTCGCCGCTCTGGGCGGGGAGAGGGGGAGCAGGGAGAAGCTGCCATCCCGGACCTTCCCCCAGCTGGGCCCTGCGGTTCACCCCTCCCGCCCCAGTGTGTGGGCTGAGCCCTCCCTGCCCGGCTCCGGGGGAGGAGATCGCCCCGCGGGAATTCCCCTTGCAGCCGCTGCCGGCGCTTCCTCGGCCCTCGGCAGCAAGAGAGCGCCAACCTTTACTTCTTCACCTAGAAGTACGGTCTGGAAACGACCCAAGCGGGGAGAGCAGGCGATACCTGGTGAGGAGGAGGCCCCCGGTCCCGCCTGGANCTCCGCCGCCTGCCGTTACTTTTGCCGCTGGGTACTCCCGCCCGGGGAGGCCCGGCGGGACCCGCTGTGCTGCAGGGAGCACATTGCCCTGTTCCCTCCCTCCCGGGCAGTTCTGTTCGGTGCTTCTGGAGCTGCCTGGGGAGTGCCGCAGCGCTTGAGCAATCGCCGGAGCGGCCAGGAGGCGAACTCCGGCCATCGCAGGTCGGCGAGGAGCGACGGCCTCCTGCCAGACCGCAATTCCCTGAGGAGCGCAGCCAGGCAGGGCTGTTTTCAGCAGAAAAGCACGAGTCTGTCGAAAACAAACCTCTCTGCAGGATCGCTGGGGTGATATTGCATACCATATACCCCGGTTTATTGCCTCCGGGGCATTAGCCGTTGGCAGGATATTTTGGCTAATATCTGACAGCCTGAGCATTTGTCCCTGAACACTCTCAGCAGGACCACTCCCTCCAGCCCTGTCCATTGCATTCGCAGTGGAGCTTCCAAGCAGGTGCCTTTTCTCTGTAGCCACTTAAATTCAGAGCAGCAGCCATCCAGAGGGTATCTGTGTGAATAGCAACAGCGTGCACCACACACGTTGGACTGTTCTTGCCTCCCAATCTAGCTATGCTCTTAAAACTAATGCCATAATACATTACACATGACTGGTCTTTAAGATACATATATGTTTAAGGATTTTCCTTTCAACAGTGAAAGGAACAAGGCATAATTCTCCCAAATTATAGTATGGCTTGATTTTTCTCAGTGTTCTGAAAACAGGGGATTAAGAGAGAGAAGGCAGCAGAGGAACAAAGGTTTGCTTGCTTAGAAATTAAATTGTTAATGGGCTTCGTGTATTGATAGTAAAATGAACTGAGTCATTGCAGGGTATCTGCAATAGTTTTGGAGAGGATCCTTTCACATATGGAAATCTACAAATATAAATGGAGCTTGCAGTTTCAGCTAAGATTAAAACTGCCTGCTACTTCTCCTCCTGAGATTCTATTGCTTATTGCTTAGAACGCTGCCAAATTTGAACGGTTTGGATCAAAACGTTCTGTGACAGATGTTTGCACTAGTCTGAATGTTTCAGGGAATTCCCAGTGTGTTTTTTCCTGAGAATAAGATGCAGGAAATTCAAGCTGGTTTGGGATACCAAATCTAATAATAATGTCATTGAAAAGAATCTTCTATGGGCTAAAGTATTTTGCAAATCTGAACTCATTGTATTTGGTAAAGTGCAAATCATGATTTGAGCTTTTGGGAAGAGACTGCCAACCTTCTGGCACAGAACAAACACAGTCCTGATTGTAGTTGGAGCTCTTCCTGAGCCGTGACTGGCAGTGGCATCTCAGCACACCACCAACCCAGCTCGAGCAGTGCTTGAGAAGTGCTTGCTTTTGCCTTAGCATTCCCTTTGCTTTGTGTGCTCTCCTGAGCAGAGCCATAACAACGGGCAGAAATGACCTCTGTGAGCACAGCAGTGCTGACCTCTTTCAGATCTCGTGAATGGCATGCACCATATCTGCCACTTCTTTAACCAGTTCAAGTCAAGCATCAGTGTCCATGGCAAGTTACTCTTTCAGCAAGGAGTTTCATCTGTGCCTCACTTTGCTGTTGCCCCGAGTTATTTACTTACTTCTGGGGAAGTTCTCTCTCCACGAGGAAGAAAGCAGCAGTGATGGCATTCCTACTGAAAAGCTTTGGGAAAATACTTACTGAGAGATAGCCCATTTATCCCTGGTTGTTTTGCCATGTTACTGATTACCTCAGTCAAAACCACTTTTTAATCTCATCACTGGCAATGAGACTGTGGAGAGAATCTTTACAAGGATCACCCCTTGATGCTGTTTTTTTTCTTATTCCTGTGCAAGTCTGTTCATCTCCTTGTGGGAGATTATGAGGCAAGGTTAATAACTAAATGCCTATGAGCATTCCATAGCTGGATCCTACTTATCTGCAGCAAATACCCAGGCAGTATCTATGCTTGTATGCTAGCCAGGAATGCAGAGACAGAAAAGTGGGCTTGTCACTAAATGAGGTATTCCCCATTACTTCTGGTTATTCATAAACCTAAGTTAGTAATTTTTTGGAAGGAGTTGTTTTGTCCAGAAACTGGAATCTGCAATCACATAAAAAATATACCGGTCATACTAAAAAGGATATTTTGAAATATATACTTCTTAGGTTTGATTTTTCTCAGCTTGATTGAACTCAGTGCTCTTGAAATCAGCATATCAGGTTTGATTCAAATCCCTCAGTTTTAGCAAACAGCTATTTGGACCATTCACTCCAGTCACTTTCAGGGAGTAATGTTAATCACCTGGAAAGAACATATTAAGTCTTCAAAACACAAATGCTGAAGCGAAGTGATGGGTGTAACTTGATCAGAAAACACAAGGTTAATAAAATATGCATGGAAAGTTGAGTAATTTGCACTAATTAGATATTTAAGGGAAGTGAAGGATAAAGAGGTTCCTGAGAAGCTCTAAGGGGACAAACAACAATGGAGCTATGAATTGCTGCAATTGGTATTTTGCTTGTGCTGCCAGCCCACTCCAGTTCCCGCATGAGAAAGCTACAGTTAGTCTTCACATGCTTACAGGGGCATTGTTCTCTCATTCCTCTGGTCACCTACTCTCTTTTCTGGTAACTCATACCCATTCTGCAGTATCTGCAGCTACTTTTGTCACTACTGAACGTGTCTGAGGGACTCCTGCTCCAGTCAGCTTATACAAACAAAGGCAAGAAAGAATCATATTTTTCTTGCAACTGAAATGCAAAACATGACACATTTTTAATGCACATTTTGTCATAGTCACCACCTAACACATTACCCAGATCTTGGGTTGCACCTGCAAAGACAAACAGGGAAAAGACACACCATGATATTTGCCATCCTAAAACATTGGTTCTCCATGGAATGGCAAAACACCAGCTAGGTCTCTTTAAGGGAGTGTGCCCCAAATGAAGAGTTGGTGATAGAAGTTCATTAAATTAGGTCAAGGTGTAAAGATAAAAAATGTGTGTCTGACTTTATTCTTGCACATAATTACAGATAATAAATATACATTTAAAAAATCATTATAATATATTGTATTAAATCCACAAATTCTGTGCAAACGAACTATCTCCTATGAGTACATACTTCTCCCATGTTACCAAAAGATACAGTCCATATAGTACAGAATGTTGTACAAAATTATTAGGCTACCAGAACATAGATGTGCTTTAGTCTTTCCTCCTGTGAGAGGTAATTAATTGTCAGCATTGACTAGAATTTTCCCTGATAGAATAAACTCAGTTTTTGTCAATGCTATATTTTCTTTTTAGTCCTTGTGTTTAATTTCTCCCCTAGGAATCTGTTCTAGGATTCAGACAAACATGTTTCAGATACTTGTAAAGGGCACAGGATGACTCTAGAGCCTCCTTTTTTCAGTCACAAATGCCTTTCTGGACCAAGAGTCCATGGAACAAGTGACCTCACCTTTTCCTAAGCCTTTCCAAAGGCATTCACAGGCCTTGCACACTGCTGAGCCCGATGCCACAGAGGCTTCCTAAGTGACTGGACCTAAGGAGCTGGTAAAAAAAAGCTGTGAAAGACACAGGAGAATGCCAATGAGTACTTCATTCCATTCCAGAGCTGGGATGTCAGGACATTTTGTCTTTCCACAGAGCCACTTCACAAAACCCCTCAGCCTTCAGGGTAATTTCACCTCTTGTTCAGACATTCAGGGTACCACCCAAAGCATATGATAACTGCACATGATTTGCATAGCTTTTTTTTTTTTCTACATAGTTGTTTAAATTATAGAATTTTGCACAGAGAAATTGAATGAAGCTGTTAAAGTAGAAAATACATCTTTTTGTATAGCTTAAAAATACAATTTTGAAATATCAAAAACATGTACTTATTATTTTTCATTAGTTATCATTAAACTAATAATAGTTGCTTTTATTCCTATATTTAACCCAAAAAAGGTATATTCTTAACAAACTGCAAGATTGGATATCAAATTTCAGACAAAAGCCATTTTTCATCATGAAATAGTGACCAGCAATTAAGACAGATAAGGATTCTAATTCATTATCTCATAAAACCGTTGTGTAACTCCAGAGACATTGATGAGCACAAAAAAATTGCACTAAGATAAGGATGACAAATACAAACATAAAAGGACTTAAGAACTGAAGTAAGAAACTGTGAAAATTAGGGTTTTTTATGAGCATTGAAATGAAAGTATGACCCATAGGAACAAAAGCATTTGTTCTCAAAATCAGTGCTCTCTTGCAAGAGAATTTTTAAAAATCTATGAATATTTAAGAGAAAGAAATCAGCTCACCCTGATTTTGCAACATTTATAATGCATGACTAGTGTTAAACATATTTTTGCCCATATGGAAAAAACAAGCAAATAGAAATGCTGGAGACATAGAGACACATTCTATTTCCTTTTTTTAAAAGTAATATGCTTCCTCAGGTTAAAGAATAGGATACCCCAAGACAATCTCTAAGCTATTGATGCATACATAAATCAACAAATATTTTATTTCCAAGGTAAAAAAGTAACATCATGAGTTCAGGGACATTTAGGGGTCATTTGAATCAAAGACCAAATACCAACTGACTTCACTGACAGGAGGAACTGGCTTTTAGGGTTAAGCCATCAAGCTATGTTGTGGTCTAGAATAATAATTCAATTTTAATTGTAAACAGTATCAGTATCACTGTGTATTTAACTTTTTTCTTGTTCTTTTCTTTACCTTATGTGTACTGATTACAGATGACCAGGTCCCGAATCCCTCAAGCCAAAGGAACTTAGAATATGCATTGGCTGTTCTTGGCAGGGTAAGACCCAAATCAGTTCCTCAGCAGGTAAGGAAGTAGAAAAATTAATTGTAAATATTCTTTAGTACCTTGTTAGAAATAGATTGTACTCATAAAAGTCATGAGTATTGAGTTTTAAGATAGATGTACTATTAGAAGAGGGAGTATCAGTGGGAAAGAACCCCAAAACAGAGAAAGAATTTGGAGCTCTGTGTGTGGGGAGGGTGGTTGTAAGGCAAGACAGTACCAGTTTAATTCCTTGTTAGATTTATTGCATGATGGTGGTTTTTTAGCATGATTAAACCCTTATTTAAGGCAGGGCAGGCAGAGTTTGGCAGTAGATCTTGCAGATAAAGAGAGCTGTTCTGCTCTGGGAAGTGGAGAGGGACCTGAAAGCAGTGGAAGAATACTGGGTCTGCTCTTCAGCAAAAGAAAAAACCCCAGTGTGTGAGTAATCCGATCTTCAGTCATCAAAGTATGTATTCAAGTCATTCTCAGAATAATGATGGGATTACTCACAGGGGGAAGGTTAAGTGCTTTTGCTGAACTCATATATCTGGACAGAAGCCACAGTATTCTATGCAGGTCTCTCTGGAAGTTTTCTCTGCAAACACTGGAACACCCACAGAACTGTAAGAAGCATAAAGACTCCTTTCTGCTTTCTATGTAATTACCTCAGAGAAACTCCCTAAACTTAAATTTACTGATTTTTGCTTGCTTCAAAGCATGTTAATCCTCGTAGAGGATATTATTTTGTCCTAATACCAGGACCAAATGCTAGGACAGTACAGTGAAGAAAAAAATCTTTTATAAGGGGATATCAACCATTATTCTGGTTTTAGAAGTCATTGAAACTAATATGACTGTGCAGATCTAATTGAAGAATGTGGCCATTAATTTCTACAGCATATAGAATATTTATCTACAGTNCATGCCATGAGAATAGGGGCCTAAGAGGGAAAAACACTGATTTCAAACCAGGGATGACTGAGTTCACACAACCCAGGCAAGAGAGGGCTGTCTGAACCTCAACAGGCAGAATTTCCTGTGCTGCTCCCCTCAAACCAAGGGTGGTCAAGCAAAGGGGATGCAGATCCTCAGGCAAGGAAGAAACCCCGAGGTCTAGAGATAGACTGAAAAAGGGGAGGTGGGAGAGAGCTGTAATAGAAGCAGCCAGAATGGTGCATTCCTATCTATCAGTTTTCTATGGTCCAGAGTCATAAGGCACCAACAATGTGTTGATGCACACATGAGGTGTAGCAGCAGTGGGATGTTTTGACACTTTGACTAGACTTACTAGAAGTAACTCTTCTATTGATCAGTGTCCTCTAGCTACCATCTTTTAAATGATATTTTTCTAACTGGTTTTGTGTGATATAATAGGGAAAAAGTTAGTTACAGACAGCTATCTATGAGAAAAATAGATTGGAAACCGTTTCTACCAAAAATTAATAACTAAATCAATTTCTGTGCAGAGAGCCTGAATAAGAGCCATATGCCTTTTATTCTTTTCCACTGAGGACTGTGAAGACCTTGCTGGAAGCATTTGGCAAAGTTGCTGGTGTAGCTCTTAGAAGTTATGAAAAATCTGATGCTAGATCTGAGCTGATAGAAGTGAGAAAGGGAGCACTGAAATAATGGTCTGGAATGAATATGACTTTAAATGGGATCAGGCAGTTTAGTTTTACCTAAACTAAAACAGCAGTAGATCCAGTGAACATTTTTTTTTCTAAGCCACTAATAAAAATACATTTGCCATTCAACAGAATGAATATACAAACTATTTGCATGTTTTGCAAACTTATTTTTTCAGTCAGAAGCTGTGCCATAGAATACTTTCCTTTGTTAGCAATGGCACCATTTCTAGTAGAAAACTTGAAAAACAAAAAAAAAGAATAAATTAGTTAAAAATTATTGATATGACCTGGTGCAATGTTAAGGCTTCTCTCTTGAATTTTAACAGAGTTTACTGTGTTCTGAAGTCTCAAGCCTGTAACTGGCAGCTGCAACAGGACAAGACTAGGCAGGGCACTTTGTTGTAGGTTTACAAATCTAACTGCAGAAAATGTGAAGCAAAGAGTTGGCATCATTTTTTTTACATACATGTAATCAGCTAGGTGCCAACATTTAGAGTAATCATTCCAACTGGTCACAGCAAGTCAGACAGATGTTTTAAAGTCTGGGTAAGTTTGACAAGGGACCTAGAAATCCTATCAAATTTTCTGCAGCAACTCAGCTGCGTTGAAAATGTTTCATACAATTGTTCTATTGAAAAGGGAAGACAGGATACAAAGTAAAAGGCAGATGTTATAGAACAGTCACATTTCTTGAATACAGAGATCTTATAAATTAGATAGTGATTAAAACTGGGAGCAGCCATTTTGCTGCTGCTTTATTTGTCAATGTTGATTCTTTCTTGACCAAACATCTCTATCTTTTCTAATGCTGCACCACTATGTGCTGGAGGAGTCTTTTCTGAACAGTTTTTCTTGCTTCTTCCCATTTCTGTAGCTTCCACCAAAGTATTAGTCAATGGTTTTCCCAGTGTTTCTGGAAGCATTATGGTTAATATTCCACTCAGAAGAGCCATGATTCCAACAAGCAACTGGAAGAAATAAACAGTAGCTGTAAAGGTAGATAAATCTTTCAAGCTATATATAGTTTTGATCTTGCTTGAGAGTAAATTTAAAATAGAGCACAAGGAACTGTAAAACAAAGATCATAAGTCTTAAATGTTGCCTCTATAAAAGATCTACCTTTTTTATTGCATAAATGAAAAGATTAAGCAGCACAATTAACGAATGAGCAATTGAAGTGTTTTGTTCACCAGGGATCAATACAGTGCAAGCAGGAATAATTCTGTTTGAGGAAACAATACATATTACCCTCATTTGGTATTTCTAGTATCAGGTGTGCATTTAACAACTGATCCTAGGACTGCATACATTTATTTTTACAGGCCTGTTCACAGAACTACAATTTCCCTGCCATCTGTAATCTCAATTCACACTCCAGCTCCTGTGTACCTATACCTGTGTGCTTGTTCTTCCTGCACACAGGCAGATTGGAATTTCTCAACATGGCTCATTGGCCCTGAGCCATCAAAGTGCATGTCTGTGCTCAGGAGAGCTCTTCAGCTGATGATGAGCTAGCTCTCAACAGGAATAATTTGTTAAACTCACTTTCAAAGAGCTGTTAGGAATGCAGGCATCTACTGACATATGCTGGGATCACATTTTGGATTTGTCCATGGTGTGCACAGTTCCATAACAACAGCATGAGTGGTGCAAGGATCAGGATAATGTGGGGTAGGTAGAGAAACACACACTTGTTCCAGGAATATCTACTCTTTCCCTTCATATTCCCTTCACACAGACATTTCTATGTCTTGTTCAATGACACCAATTCCCACTTTGCTTCTCTGGGTACAGAACAGCATTAAACCCCTGACAGTCTTCCAACACCAGGTTATAAATGAACCGATTCTCTCCTGGTAGAAAAGCTTTCACACAGAACATCATGCCTGGTCTCAGTGTTTTTCCATTCTGTGACTGTGAACTTTGATGCTGCATTATCCTTATCTTAACCTGTGCTGATTCTGAAGTCTGCCCTGTGTTTAATGCTTTCTTTCCAAGGGTGAGAGAGAACATTTGGAATCACTGTGCCTAAAAGTCTTACACAGGGCTTGAGACAAGAACTGGCCAGCTACTGTCTGCAGCTAGGCCAGACTTTAAGCCAGAAAGGTGCTTTAAAATCAGAATTCCCTACTGTAACCTTGAACAGTGCACATGCACCATGCTGATTTTGCTTCTCTTTCCTTCTAAAAGATGATAGTTTGTCTCATGTATTCTTTTGAGAAGCAAAGGCACACTGTTGCACACCCTCCTTTTTGCACTTGCAATAAATATAGGGGCAGACAAGAAAAATCTAAATACTGTTAAATACTACAAACTACAGAGAAAATGGAATAGTCATGGTCTTACCATAAAAGTTAAAAAAAAAAAATCCTAGCACTAATAGGACTAGAGGAAATGGCACAAACTGAAGGAGATCCTTTTAGACATACATGTGGTGGGATATTTAAAAATATATTCCAAAATATTAAAATCTCATCTCTGAGTGCCAGAATTCTTCTCTACCATTCAAACATGATTTTCTGCCCTGGAAAGACAGGATATATTGACACATGGCAGCTTTTCCAAAATATTCTCTTTTATGTACACCCTTTAGTCGTCAGATATTTGTAACTGAGGATATTGAGATCTGTAAAGGATATTGAATATTATGGACACCCATAAATTTGGAGTGTGTGAGAACTGGGTCACTAGTGATACTCAAAAGAACAAGGTTAAAGCAACTCTGTGTGCTTTGAATATGTGTGTCTTTTCTTTTATTCTTTTTAGACACTTGGCATTCTTCTCATGTTTTCCCTCCTCATGAACCTACCTCTCATTCCCCTGAGAATTCTCACTATTCTGTAAGTGTACACACCACCATCTTTCCTGCCTTTTCATCTCAGCTCTCTTAACTCTATTTCATCCCATGTTAGTTTCCTTTTTTTTCCCTCTGTGTGAAAGCTGCTGCATGCTGAGTAATTCAGTGCATTTTTCCCTGACCCTCAAAGCATTTTCTCTGTCTTTTCCAAAAGACAGAATATAAAACAATTAAGTCACAGTGTATTAATTCAAGCACTTCTCAAATGTCATCTACCTTTTCAAGGGCAGTAGCCACAGTTATCAATGAAGTCACTCACATTTAGTAAAAGCAACTCTTTTGCAGTCTTATCTTGGCACACTTCTTCCTAAGCCATCTGACATAATTTAGTCCTTTGCTTGCTCACTACAAATGTGTGCATTTTCTATGTATATATTTACTATTTTAAATACATAATTCAGTATCAGGAAATGTTCTCCTAATATGGTCAAATGCTTATGTGTACAAATAAAGTGTATTTCTGTTACTGTACAAGGTATTTAAGTATGTTTAAGTATGTTGAAGTTAATTTGACAGGCACACCTGCTTAAATGCATTTTCAAGGTGTTAATTTGAAACCTGACTGTCTTCTTAGTCAAACTCTTTGAGTGTTCCCAACACTTCAGTACGACCAGCAGCTTTTAACAGATGCCATAGAAACCTTCAGAAAATATTTACCATCATTTTTCTTATGTCCTCTTCCTTATCTGGAGCAACATTTGTAATTCTGCAGTGGTCTAAGACTAGGACTTAATATATATACTCCAGAACAAAAGATAGTTTGAATTAAATATCCCTACAAAATAATACTTTTACTTCTGAGAACAAATTATTATAGTCTGCTATTTATATTTATATTCACATCTGATGGCTCTGAACCAATCTAGAATGTGATCTTATTGACAAAATTCCTACTTCTACAAAAAAGGTTATATTTCTACATGAAAAATGGATAGTATTTGACAGAGGGTTTGTATTCATTTATTAACATCAGTGTGGGCTTTTTACATTTCTAATTTATGTTTTTTCTGAGAGAAGAATCAAGCCTGTTAAAGGGCTATTGCAACATAATTCTTAACAGCTGAGAAACAGAAATAGGTTATATAAGGAGCAGTTGTTTTACTGCACATTTTCTATAAAGTTGTCACATGAAAAACATACTTGGCAAGTTATTCAGGATTTATAGGCACTCAAATAAGATGCTTGCAGTACTCACAGGTGGCAAAACTGTGCATGAGGCAGAGTGCCAGACAAATAGCAGCCGTAGAACTGCTCGACAGTGTGTGGTGTTTGCAGTAGATCAGTGTGATGTGTATCAGTTTACTTACAAATGTAATCCATTTGATTTCACTTCCATTCCAAAACACTTACTTGACCTGAGACTTGGCACGCTGTGCTCCAACTCAAGACAAGCCTGTTTAATACATTGACAAATGCTCTATAACAGGAGCTAATAGTGGAAACATGTTCACTGTGAACTACTACCCAACTCTACAAAAACTCTGGATAATTTTTGTACACTGAGAGTTGTTCATAGCTGAACTAATTCCTGTGTTTATGCTACCATTTGCACTGCTCTCCCAAATGTTTGAGCACTCCCCCATTTGTGGTTTAACTGCAGCACTTCTGCACAGATAAATCTTATTTCATCCAGTTAAGGCAAATTGCTGACAAGAGGAAAAAAAGAAATGTTCTCCCATGACCACTGTGCTGTGTAAATGTTTCTTTGTCTTTTCTGGGATCATATCTTGGTTTGTGTGAAGACATTGTTAAGAAAGAAAACATTTTTAGGAATTTGAAGAAATAAATTTCTAAATGTGGTCTCCTTCATCCTCTTAGTTTTCATTGAAAACAACCAAAATTAATTAATTTAAATAATGAAATGAGCTCACAAGAATTCTCTGAAACCAATCTCTAACATCTATAATTAAAGATTTTATAGTTGCCAAATCAAAGTGACACAATGCCCTTGTTTAGGAAACTCCAGTGTGGTGGTAAAATTTGACTAAGAATCCAGGTTAAAGACACATCCCATTATATCTTCACTTTCTGACATGTATAATTTACATATAACAGCAGTGTCCTAGTCACAGTGAATTCTGAGGAGTTTTTGAAGGAATTCAAACTATTTTAAATCATTAATAAACTAGTTGCTAGAGGCTACTAGTCTTTGGGACTTAAAATTTCAAACAAGAATGGTTTACTAAATTTTCTTTTTGAAATAAATGTTCAGCTTTTGGTTCCTTTGTCACATGAAAAACACACTTGGTAAGTTGTTAAAGAGAAAACAAGTGACACATACACCTTTTCAAAAAACATTCATCCTTGAAATATAAATACCTACTAGTGGCAAGAAAATCCAAACACTTCTCAGATATACACAGAAAGGAGCAACCACACTTCCTACACGGCACATCATGCTTCCACTTCCAACAGCAAGTGATCTAGACAGAAAAGAATTTGAGTAAGAATTCTGGCAGTTAAAGGAAACAATTAGAAATACACAGACACTTAAAACATCAGTAGGATTTGTGTCTTTAAGCAATTATACTAGGAAGCTGTTGCTATGCCAATGTAAATTTATATTGTAGTGAAATTCAGCTGCTTCTGTAATTGAGATTAAAAATATAATTATCATTCAGCACAGATCATGGGATGAATAACTAGGGCTTACAAGAAAGGCATAAAAATGTTTAAGATAGTATTGAGTATTCTTCTAGTTCTCCAATGAAACCAATGAATGCACATGGAATGCAAAATGAATAAAAACTATGGTACAGCCAAACTCCAGACAGCTCTGAGGCAGCTGAGGAACTCATCCCATCCCAAGTCTTTCAGATCATCACCACTGATGCCAAGAGCTTCTGGATCTGGTGCAGAAACATAACAAAGGGAATGAAACAACATCAAATTAATGAAAAATACATAACCAGCAACAGTTCTTACCTTACAATTGTTGGGTACAGTTCTGCTGTGTAGAGATATATTAGGCCAAATGCCACACCTATGGAAAATTTTCCAGCCATATTTGCTAAGATAATTAATATATTGAAATCCTATTGAAAGAGAGCACAAATAAATATATCACCAGAAAATAACACCCTTCCAAACATAATTTACATTCTTCAAAAGTTGTGACCTTTCTTTAAACAATAAGCAATACTCATTGCTTGCTTTTTAAAAATTGCTCAGTAAGTTACTAGTTTCCATATTGCTTTTTACTAGTCCTGGTTCACTGAAGCCCTGGGAGCATTTTATATGGGACTCCAGCAATGACAGTGAAACCTGTACAGAAAACACAGAAATCTGTCATAGACTGGCAACTTAAAACCAGCCTTTAATTAACTATTATATGATTTAGAAAGAGCAGCTCCATCTACCAATTTAAGAGCCTTTAAAATTAATTTCTGCTATAGGAACACTTCCAACCATACGTGACTAACCTGAGGTATGAACATAATTAAAACACAGATCAGTGCACTTAAAATAAGGAACGGAATGAGTGTGTTTCTCCTTCCCAGTTTGTCCATCGCAATGCAAGCAATGACATAGCAAGGCAACTCCACAGCACCTGTCAGTATGAAATTATCTCAGTTTAAGTCATGATTACACACATTCATCTTATAACTGTAACTTCCTCTTTATGAGGAATTAATCTGCTCTAGGGGGTAGTAAACAAGCACAATCTAAAGATAACCACTGTGTTGGGCTAGTTCATTTGGTTACAGAAAGTGTGACAGAAGGCAGAGAACAGCCTAAAATACGGAAGTGGGAGTGGAGAAGGACAAGGGAAACAGGTTTCACAGCACAGAGCAGCTCCAGTTCTCTTTGAGGTGGAAAATTACAGAAAAGAGCAAGGCCACAGTTCTGTTTCTGTGACACTGACACTTGTGTCTGAAAGCTCTACATTTGCTGCTCTTCTCCTTCAGGTATTTCCACATTAACAGCTCAGGTGTGCCCACAGGGAATATTGCTAAGTGTGTGACCTCTCAGGATTTGCCAGCTTCCACCTGGACAGGGAATGGAAGCCACAGGTGCCTCCCCCACCTTCAGCTCAAAATCATGCCAAAGTAAAAGGCAAGAAAGGCCTGCCCAAGTCCAGTTTTCTGTGTAAGCTCCACAAATACAGAATGCAGTTCAAGTTTTCTCCCGTCTCCATAAAAAAAGAAGGATTACAATATCCTAGTCTTAATACAGATCACTCCTTCCTAATGTTTCTTTCCAGAGAAAAACCTCTGCTGCTGTAAAGGATCTGGCATTTGGCTAGACTTGTTTGCACTGTGTAAACATGATTTGCCCCTAGACAAATTATATTGAACCAAAGCCAGTTTGGACATGTTTTAAACCAATTTGCTCATGAAAAATGCTACTATGTCCAATGTAAAATCAAGGGAAAACATAAAATACAGCCCTGAACAGCCTGGATTCCTTTATTAAGGACATATAGCATGTCAATACACCTATAATATCAGGAAACAATCTTTTGGGGTTGTGCTGGAAAAAGCAGGTGGTAGTTACTCAATGTCTGTTAGCCTGCTAAAATATTTCAGAAGAGGTGGATACAGTGTACTCCACAGTAGCAGTTTAGTTATCTGTGCAATACCAGCACCCACTCTTCAACACATCAGTCTAACAATACAGGGCAAAACAAACAGGAATAATGAGAGCCCCAGTCCTTCTGTGAGCCTGTGTACACGAGCAGTCACATTCACTTCACTGAAAGTGCTCAGCTGCACAAAGCAAAGCGCATGATTTAATTCTTCGCTGGCTCAGAGCTGCGTGTCTGATCTAGAGTCTTCTGAAGTCAGTGGAATATTTCCACTGATGTTAACAAACTTTGGATCAGGCCTTGAATGCACTGAGCTGCCTTTATAAACAACTTACATGCCAGAAAAGGATTACAGCCAGAATGATAAAATTAAAAGAGTATTACAACTTAATTAAAAATACACTTTTGAGAAAACTAAAATGACTCTCCCTTCTGACAATTATGAATGTGTTTTCTATACAGGCAAACTCAATATATCATGACTGTAAGTGATAAACGAATATTTTCCTTCTCCCATTTTTCTAGTTTGTGCCTTTAACAGAGCTGTGTGAATTTTGTGTTGTTTGTCTGCTTCCCCTGGTGTTTGTGTGGATCTGCTATAAGCTTGCAGGGAAAAGAGAAGACAAGCAGAATATGGTTTTACAATCAGAAAGGCAGACAGGGAAGAATTCTGTACACCAACAAATTCTAATATTTTTTTCTCAGAAACAGTGAGATTTGGAGTAAATGATACTCCTCCTATGTTAGTCAGCTTTATTAAGAGTCAGCAAGAAACTTTTTGAACAAGGTTCATAATTGAATGAAAAAAGTAAACAATTTGCTGCCAAATCTATAGACATTTTTAAATGTTATGTTCCAGTTCTGCCCTTAACAAAATAAGGTACAAAAATATTTACCTATGAGAAAGAGATTTAAATATTCATTGCCTCCTAGACTGACAGAACTGAGGGAGAAGACGTAGTACCCCAAGCTCCCAGTGAACCAGATCAGCCAGACTGTGATGGTCCTTCTTGCAATTTGCCAGTTACAAAACAGGTCTAAGATGTTGTGCTTCTTTGCTGAGGACGTATCATCGCCACCCGTTCTGCCACTGGCTACATCATCTTGTTGGACTGAGCACAGTTCAGAAACTTTGCAGGGAGTGCTTACTTTATTCCATCTTGCCATTGTATCAATCACTTTTTGTGCATCTTCATATCTTTCCTCTGACAGGAGCCAAAAAGGTGTTTCTGGGAGCATCCAGCAGCACAAGACAAAGGGAAGGGTTGCTATGGAGAGAAATATCTGATAGACCCACCAGGTCCGAACCAAAAATCCCACGAGTGCCACAACCATAATTCCCATAGCAAAAAAAGCATGGACATGCATTGAAGCCCAGGTTCGTGCTTTAATGCCAACAAATTCAGTCACATAAACAAAAGCCACAACCAGATAGCCACTTGAAACCTGGAGGGGTGGGAGAGAGAAAAGAAGAAAAACCAGAGTGAGGTTTGTTTCTACTTTCCTTGTGCACCAGCTTTAAAAACAAACAGCTAACAGTGTTCCACATCTGTGTGTGCTTAATTGCCACTGCACTGGCCTGTCTCACACTGACAGAAAAAAAGGCAACCATGAAAATGAATCAGCTGGAGAAAAAGTTCATTCAAACCTTCAGACTGCCTGGACACTATTTAAAAATGTGAAGTGAATTTGGATGCTTCTCTGTAGTGGGGGACAGCCAGCAAGAGAGACCTGTAAAGAAACTTCATTTGCTGATGTCATTAAGCCCTTCCCCTCCAAAAATCAGGTCCCTTAATGACATCACAAACTGGACACTTGGGAAAGTGAGGTCCCCTGAAGTAATTGTCAATTCCAAAAATCTTGACTTCGGCTTTTAAGCAGACTATTAACAACCTGCATGTCAGAGAACTGCACATTTACAAAGAATTACCTTCCACACTCTTGTAAAATATCTCATTAAATCAAAATTGTTACAGTGTTGGAAGAGAATCTCATATATATACGATTACAGGTTCTCATATGGTATCAAGTGAATGGGATTACTGGCATGTTCTCTCTAATAGTATTTCTTCATTGAATAAATAAATATATATAGAGATTTCTCAAATATCTCAATATTGAATTCCTGGTATCTCAAAACATTTCAAAACACAGCTATAAAATATACACTAGAAAATATTTCAGTATATTGTTTTGATTAATCAGTTTTCCAGTTATCAATACTCCAGCTAATAATCTCCAATTCTGAACCCACTGATAGGAAAGTGGCATGGGGCTAGAGTTTAGGACTGTATCTTGCAAATTAGTCCCAGTGGCCAGATAAAACCTACAGCATTGGCCTGGTCAGAGGTTTTTGCTTTTCTAAACTACCACAGGCCCTGGTGTCAACAGCCAAGGGAGTCAGCAAAGGGACTCGTAGATCTCAGTGTTCAAGGCTGACATGATGCAGTTTTTCCTGCTAGGAAATTCTTCTGAGCTCTAATCAGGCAAAGGGAGCTGCAGGTGCAAGATCCTGTCTTAACTAGTGCACTGTCAGCAGGAATACAATAATTTATGGGACTATTTTCAAATATCTAACCCATGTGAAATAAGTTAGATGATTTTTTTTAGTGATGGCATCATTCTAATTTCTTTATGTAGTATGTAGTGAAAAGCTACAAATAAAGTACTTTTGGCTGTAAAGTAGTTATTTAAAAGTGGTTACTATGTATAAATATGTGTTGAACACCTATCAGATATTGGATATATACCATACACACATAAAATTGTGTGTGTGGGTCTGCATAAACACATATACTGAAATACCCTTAAGTACAGTATAAAACATCTAGGTGTTAATCATGTATTTAGTATTCCAGATACAAAGAGACCAAAGAGATGCATGGAAGAGAAAATGTGCATCTCTCCTCCATCACTCAAAACGGTAGAGATAAAAATAACACTTATTATAGATTTGCTAGTTTAAGAAAAAATATATCCCATTTCTAACAATAAGGAGAAATGCAACAGCAGCTGCAATGCAGAATCCAGAGTTTGCTGCTCACACTTGGTATTTAATTACCAGTCCAGCAGAGGTTGGGATGGAGGAAGTACCAAACACTGCTTCATACAGACGCTTTCTATTAATTCAAAGAGGAAAACTGCTGTGGTCCAAGAACATTCAGACTCTCCCTGCTCTGCTGAAATAAGTGCAACAGACGGGGCTTTAGAATAATGAAGTAGGGGAGGAAATAATAACAAAAGGGAGGTTTTCCTGAGAAGGGGTAAGAAATGACATGTAAAAAGGGCCAGGGAGACCATCCTTTCTTACCATAGCGAGGAGAAAGCGCGCGATCACAAAACTGTAGTAGTCAAATGTGAAGGCCACTGCGACACCAAATACAAACTGACCAGCACTTGTGAACCATATAACACGCTGTCTTCCCAGTCTGCAAATCACAGCAGTGATAAAATCATGAATAACCACAAACATTCAACTAAAACACACCTGCAGCTCCAGAGAGCCTGGCTGGAAGTTTAATAACTCACCACAGAAACCCTGGTTTAGTTACCTGTATTAATTTGTCAGTAATTCCAGCTTCCAAGAAAAAGGATGGATGGAACTTCCATTCCACAATTCTTGGCTGGAAGCAATGTGCAGTGAGCATTACATATGTTCACCTCCAGATTTAACTTCTGCATAACTGATTGGTAAATTTAGTCTTATTTATAAATGAGGACATAAATCACTTTTTCAGATATTTTATATTAAGTAGCATCATGTTAATAATTTCTAACCAAACTTAGCTGTGATAACACATGCCATCTTTTGTCAAAGTAACAACCAGTTTGGATAGTAATAAAAGGCTTCTGTAACATATCTTTGTCCAGTTCTTTAAAATTGCATTCTCTAACAGATGACAATCATATAGTTCCCCATAATTTCCTGATTTCTGACAGCACACATGCATGCACATAAAAACACAGAAATCCAGGAAGATAGTATATGGATGGCAAAAAAAATCATGTCAAATATTGGCTTCAGCAGTAGGTATACAAGACTTTATTGGGAATTCACTACCTTCTATCTACAAATGCTCTGTAACACAAACTGCGTGGAATTAATTTTTTTTCCTGATAACATTTCCGTTGTCTCTTATCATCTCTTCCATTGAAAACAGCTTTTCACAAATGGAGATACTACTTTTAGACAGTTTGAGGACTTTCAGAGGGTTCTTTTTTTCTGTGAGTGTTTCATACTCCAATAAAATTCCTTCTGTTTTTCTCCAGCCTTGACCTGGAGTCATGATTTGGTCTTTGATCCCTGCCAGAAAAGATCCCAATAAGTCTTAGCTATCAGAGCCTTTCTGTTGGGAAATCTGTTAATTGGTAATGGGAGGGACACACAAACTTATTTCCCATGAGCCAGCATGTGTCAGAAAATAATAACTTTCAGCTGTAAAGTCAGCAGTTGTAAATCTGCAACTCAGAATGATGTGTATTATCTTAACTGGCTGTCCATGGCTTGAATTAATGGAAATGAGAACAATACAATCCTAACCTTATAAATCATGTCCAAGTATTAATTAATAAAGTTAGGAATTATTTAAAGGGACTCAAAACAGATGTTGGCATTATATTCTGGTTTTGTACTAAATAAGGTTTTACAAAGCCTGGGATTGGGAGGCAGATTGATTCCATGTGTTCTAAAAGCCAAATTAAAAAAAAAAAAAAGCTCATCATTACTTTTGCATTCCCATGTTGTGACTGTCACACTGCAGTGTTGTGCTAATGAAGGAAAATCAGAAAACAACATGCCTGATTTCCTTGTTCTGCTTACACTGTTAGATGTGGGATGAAACCTCACCCTCCACCCAACAGAACTGTCAGTCCACCAGCTCCTTTATAGAAAGACATCAATAACTCCAAACCAGCCTTCAAAGCAGAGCACAGGTACAGAAAGCACCCAAGACAAAGCTGAGTTCAACATAGCTTGGATATTTAATTCTCATATGGACAGATGGGTGTGGCTGGGTGCTCTTCTGAGGCTGGAATATGTCTGTTTGTGCTGAGAGAGAAAACCAACTGAGGCAGGAGGACACAGATGTACATCCTGAGTGTCACTGTTGCTTCTGAGCCCAGCTCTGATGTTGGATTTCAGTGCACAATCTGAGGTAACACCCAGGGAGGAAGCATGGGACGGGAATGGGCCTTGGAACCGCAAGCAAGAGACTGCTCGGGTCGAGTCCCTGCAGGAGACTCTCCTCATGCTCCAAGAGAACTTTGTACAGGATGGTAAATAAGTGAAGCTATAGCACAGCTCACACACACCCATTTTTCCTCTGACCAGCACTAGCTTTCAAGAGAGTGAAGGTTAAGCTAATTTTTCAGGGAAAACCTACAATTGGACAGCAAGGAAAAAGAGTGTATGGGAGTTTATTTTAAGAAAGTGGGATTTGATTAAGAAAGTGGGATTTGATTTGCATCAGCCCCACTGAGCTGCACTCATGACAAGAGGTTAGGAAATGTGATTTTCAAATACATGATATTTAACCTTCTAGTAGGCCTTCATCTCTTTATCATATTACAAAATTGAAATCTGCATTTCCACAAGAAACCTCTCCTCATGAAAATCTAACTCCCAGGTTCTACCATTGCTATTACAATGAGCTATTGCTATTCCTGTTAAAATAAGTAAACAAACAAACAAATAAAAATCTAAAGGCAAATACTAGCTACATGGGGCAATTTCAGGGATCAAGGCCTAGAACAATGGATGACATAAGGTATGAAAAAGTTTTAAAAGTAAATGACTTGAGAATACATTTTAAAATCAGTTATTGGAAAAAAGAAGCCAAGTTAAACGGAACTGTGAATAAAGCAATATCCAAACCTCCTGAATGTTGCATATGTACTTATGAACACACAATGAACGAAAACAACAAAAACAGGCAGAGACACATGGAATTACTGTAGTCTGAAGGTACAGTTTCCAGAGGATGGCACTTTACCTGTCGGCAATGTCACCAAAAATCACTGCTCCAATCAAGACTCCAAGCATGAACGTAGGCTGGATTAATTTTGCAAGCCATTCTCGGTCACAGACCAGATCCCACTGTGTAACAACAGTGCTCTTCCACTTTGCATTGTCATAGAGGAATCCATCAGAACAAGGAAACACAGACTTGTTGCCTTTGTATTCGTATGCCAGATCCAAACTGACTTCTCGTTTGGACCTGCTGCATTGATCAAGTTCCCAAATTTCTCCATTTTCCAGCTGGACTACAATGTAATTTTCTGTTGATGTCCATAGTGTCCAGATGTCTTCTATACTTGATGCAGAGGAGTTGTGGAAAAGAACACTACTCACATTTCCAGGGAATCCACATACGAAGTTGGGAGTAACAGCCATGAACACAGATGCTAAGTAATGGATACCACATGACATAGCTTGAAAAACAGATGCAAAATAAACACATGCTTGAAATCTGTAAAGGGAAAGAAAACATTTTACTGAGGAAAAGCCCTCTATACATGAAAAAATTATTCAGCACAATTATTTGGTTAGATCAGTAAATGGAGATATCAGTAATGTGTCTAGTGTTTTGTTATGTGGTGCTGCTTCAATATTAGCTAAGCTCTGCAAGAGACCAAAGATGAGAAAAAGGTCCACAGTAATCTATTGTTAAGAAATAAGTGCTGCTCTTAGTCATGTGTTTAGTCATACAGAGAAGACCATTTAAAATGAAACAGTTCTGACCTTAAGCACTTAGTTTGAAACAACCTCCCACCCTCCAATTCTCTGTAGCACATCCCCTTAAAACAAGGCCTTAGATTACTTGAATGGATAGAGAAACGAAAATGTTGCGACCTCTGGTTCTTAGCGAGAGAGATGTGTGCATCAAATAAAACAAATCAAACACATTACACCCTCATTCCACCTAACTGTATCTGTGTAACTGTACTCCATCTCTTTTCCATCTCTCTCTACTGCCGCCAAAAGACAAAGGGAGAGTACATGTAGACACATGTAGACACATGTAGAAGATAGAATCTGAACAACGTGAAATGTTTTGTACCAAAACAGACTCTGAACTGGGTTGGGTTTTGGCTTAAACAGGGTGTGCAGTTATCCATTAAAGATTGTATCATAAAGCAAACCTAGTAAAAGAATGTTTCATGCATAGCCTGAATTTTGGCATTTTAAAAGCTTTTAAAACTTGCTTGAGATGTAAGTAAATCTTAGTATAAAAACTTGACATGTATTCAGAATGTCGAAAGACTTGCAATGAACTCTAGTGTCACTGTCTGTAAATTCTAGACAGTTTCTGATAATTTAAGCATAAGGAGTCCTTTTCTCAATTAAATGTTTAAATTATGCATATAATTTATACAACATCTGTTCAGAAAAAACAAAATAGCTTTTGTTCTCCTCCTTTTTTTTATTTCCTGAAGGCTAGTCAATTGCAATAATTTGAAGATGCATTCAGTGAGCTTCTATACATACATTCCCACTGCAGGATGCAGCAGGCCTTGACAGTGTGAAATAAAAAGCAGATTTTTTTTACATGATCAGAGGCTATCTCTGCTGAAGTTATAGGAAATAATGTATAAAACCAATCACCTTGAAATGTCTTTTGGGAAAAGTCAGAGCAATTCCAATCCCTCCAACAAATGCAGCCTCTAGATACTCCTCTCCAAAACGTATCTAATCTAGCCTTGAATTCCCATAATACAGATCTCAACAGTACATAGCCTAGGACTTTTAAATCTACCATCAAAATTTCTAAATAATTTTGAAACTATCTATAAGCAAAGTATTGAAACAGAATTTACTGGCTACATTGTCTTATTAGCCAATTAACCTTTCCAATAGAACAGTTCTCCTGTAAAACACACATCCATTCACCATCCTTGTTCTCCTGCACCTTTTATCTCGATTCTTATTTCTTCCCTTGGTTAGTGTAAACCCAGTATCCCATCCTGTCCTTCCAATGGCATTTGACGTTGCTGTTGTTCTGCTGCAGAGCTTTTTATCCCCCTTTCTCGTGACTAGCAGCTCTATTGACTTTCCTACAGCAGTCTGAGGAGTGAGTTGAATTGCTAAACCCACCGTGGCAGCTCAAAAGCTGGCTCCACTTCCCTCTGGAGGATACTGCAAGGCAGTCCTCACACAGGGGCGGTGCTGCTCCTTCCCGAACAAAACCAAGATGTGGTAGGGAGAAAACGAACATAACCACAGCAACCCTTTAAGTCTATCAGTTCTGTCTCAAGAGAACAGCTTCTTGGGGATTAAGTAGCTGGCCATAGATCAAAGACAGCTCTGAAAGGCATTTGGGCTATCTTGGAACACAAAGAAGCAAAGGTTATTTTGAAATGAAACCCTTTGGACCCTACTGATGCAGACAAATATGGTCAATGATGTTTTTTAGTTCCTCTTCTTTAGTTTCATTTTAAACTGTTCCCATCAAAAGACACAAACTCATTTTGAAGATAGCAGAGCACAACCAAATTCAAGTGTTTCAGTATGCAGAATGCCAAAAAGAGACAATAGTAAATTAAACCCCTAGAAGCTGTGCACTTACATCTTCTACTAGCTAGTAGAATGTGGCATACTTGGAACCAGGATCCCCAGTATTTGCAGTATCTGTCATCATGCATCAGAAAACTACAGTGTCAGATAAACCACTTGGTATTTCCCAGAGAGAGGGAGAATGACATCATTTCAAACTCCCATACACATTTCTTGAGTTTCCTAATTAGTTCTTGCAATAAAGGAAGTATCAGGATCATCTTTTATCTTCAGCTCAGTAAGAGTGAATAGGAAAAATATATTTATGCCTTTTTTGGTTGGAGAAGCTTGAAGGGAGATAACTTTTAAGGATAGGGACTGAGAAGATGGCATGAAACAATGCACTACACAAATTTTTACAAATTCAAAGCCCAGCAGTATGACCAGGGTTAAGAGCAGGTCTAGGTAATCTCTGCTCTCACTACGCACTTGAGAGTTTTATCTTATTTCTTCCAGAACATTTCTTGTGATCATACTTCAATGACCATTTTGACAGATTGCTGCACTGTCAAATCTTTCTGTTGGAAAGTTTCTCATTAAATCTAATCTCTATGTCTCCTTTTCAAATATAAGACTATTATTAGCTTATAAAACACCCTGGTGCAACCTTGAATAAATCTTCCTTTTCTATTATCACTTAATTGTACAGAATCTCAGTTATCCTCCTCCTGTTACTGTCTACAACCATACAAACTCATCTGTTACCCTTTCCTTTTCTTTGTGTCCCTTCTTTCCACCTCTCTAAAAAGCAATGAAGGATTCATTTCAAGGAAATATCTGTCATACTGTATTTCACCCATCTTTCAAGGGTTTATCTTACAATTAGATATAGCTTATTCTTGTTAAAACGTTTTTCCATTTTCAATGTTATGAAAATCTTACTCAGTTTCAACAAAGAAATCCACTCTGCAGTGCCATTATTTTTCTTACCTAATTTGCAGCACCAGTGCTAAGCAAACACAAAAAGTCAGACAGAACACCAAGTATACATGAAGAGACATAATTTATGCTGAATTTAAGCTTCATTTAAGAATGGGAAAATGTGTTTTTACAGCAAAATGACTGTGTTGTTCAGAATTTTGCAGGAAGGATTGCACTGCAGTTTTTAACCTCTACCTGCTCAATAAAAGAGCCAAGGAGCAGGCAGGGGGAGCTGGAATAGGGGGAATAAGGTCTGCTGTGAAGTTAGAAAAGCATGTGGAAGCACCAGTGTCTGAAGTGTCTGAATTCTGCACCACACTAACAGGCTGCTTCCCTGCCTGCAAAGATTATTTACTGCTCTCTCCAGTAAAATTCCACACCGGGCTGGCTAAGCCTCTCTCTGTATATACTCTGTACATGCATATTTTTGTTTATACAAAACACACAGAAATGATCCTAGAAGGCCCAGTTTTGCTGTGAAGGCAAAATCCACTGCTGACTACAGCAGTGTTTTAACAGCATTCCCACTGATCCTAGATCACAAAGTCCAACTTTATGAGCTACTGGCAGTCTCCTGTGGGTAGGAAGAGCTTTTCTTCTGGAAACACCAGTGGTGTAAATGTCAGGAAATTCCTTAACCTGTATAGTTACCAAAGAGAAATTATTCAGACCTTTAAGGACAGCATAGAGGAAGCATGAAAAATGTGTAAGGAGGTGATATGGAGGGATGTAGGAAGATAAGCATGTAGGGCTAGGAGGAGATGGGACAATACTACAGGCCCATGGAATTTTGTTTCCCAGAACAGCTGGAGATTGATAAGGGACAAAGATACAGGTCCAGCCTCAGGGCAGAGAGAGGCTTGCTGGAACAGAGACTGGGGAGGCAGGCAGTGCCGAGCGAGGAGGAGCCCAGAGCTGCTGCCCCCTCCACTGCCACCAGGGATGCCTCCCTTTGGACCCCTGGCTCCAAGAGCTGTGTCTCAGACCCCGTGCCCTGCCCTGCCCCAGCCTCAGAGCCCGGGACAGGCCCTTGGCCCGTGGCCGAGCAGGCTCTGGCCGCTGCGGGAGCCTGGAGCAGCCCCGCCGGACACCGGGCTGGGCCAGCAGGTCACAGCTCAACATATACAGGTCACACTCTCCACTGACCCTGGGGCACAGGTTAAAGTCTGGGCTGCCCTTGCTCCCTACTGTAAATTATTAACTTTTTTCACGAATTCTTAATTTAAGAACACCAAACTGACGAGAAAGTCCTTTATTACTGTGTTTAAATCTCTCTGTTGCAGACAAATGTGTGCTATAATCCCTTTATTAACCTCATCAAATTCAATGTTAAAAGTTCAATTTCCCTGAATGAAGAAATGCTGTTGCTCATGCATCAAAATGGTAAGAAAATACCATTGCAGGAGCAAAAAATACTACTGAAATTCACCAAAAGAAAGCGAATTCTATGGTTTATTTTCCTGGACTAATCTCAAAAAGGGCAGATTTTGGCAATGATATTTTATATGCCAGTCATCTTCACATACACACAACAGATTATGTAACATGTATTGTTGCAAACATTTTCAATAGTTTTCTATTTTATAGATAAGTTTTACTTTTTAAAAAACACTCTGCAATTTTAAAAAAAGTTCTGTAAAGATGATGACTGTCCTAAAAGGTATGATAATTTCTCTCAGTGTTTTTCCATCACTTCAGTGACTTGCCATGGGAGATAATTATTTGGCAAGCACATTTTGTCACTCTTGCCAGGAGTGTCAAATATAGAAGTCAAGAAGATTTTATAGGTTACTGCTCCAGTATAGAGACGCTTAATGAATGCCAGAAGTCAAATGAGCCTAAAATTGTCTTCACAAAAGCTTGAGCAAGACACAACATGAAAATGTTCCAGTCCCTCTTAAAATATTCGTGAAATTTCTCCACAGTTTGGGGTTTTTTTCAGTTTGCAGCTTATAGTATAAAAAGATTTTTGTATTTTCTATTTCCTCTGCACAAGTTTTAAGATCTCACCAGTAAGAAAAGCAACTGGTGATATCATGTCAGTACCTGAATATAAGAAATACTGTTTCATAAAGATAATGAAGTAGATCTCAGACCACTGTTGCTGTGGCTGTAGTCTCATGACACAACATCTCTGTGGCACTGGCACTTCAAGATATTTCTTCCCTCCCCTTTTACCACTGTTTTTTCATCCTCTCGAGACACAGTTCACTCTACCCTCAGCTGTGGTAGTATTTCTTTTGTGGACCATCTGTGAACTTCGTCTGGCAAACTGATCTGACTTGAATAAAAAAGTCAAAATAGATATTAATTTTTTTTTTAAAAAGAAAAAACCAACCATCTAGACTAGTTGCTCAGTCTAATTTATATTGCATCCATGCAAATAATCCATACCAGTCTATTTGACAGCAGTGCATTTGGCATGCAGAAAATACTTAGAGTGCACATTACCACACATATGTTAGAGAATAAATCCCCAGCCTCAGAGTACTTTTAGCATTGTCAGTTATTGCAGTGTATAGCAGGGACAAAACCTGTTGCTGGACACTAATTTTATGTTAAATAAAATATGATTCTGATTTCCTTGTCTGTCCATCAAAAAGAGAAGATGGGAAATTACGAGATACCCATCAAAATCTAATATAAACATTTTAAATCATTTTAGTGTAGAATAGACTCACAAAACTGTTCTGTGATTAGCAAAGATTTGTATTATTCCACAGACTTTACAAGCACTATTTTTACTGCTTGTCTTCTCAACCACCTCATTTGTAAGTTGCTTAAGTCAGAAAACACAGTACTTTTTTGTTGTGCAGTGTACACTCAGCAGGACAGATTCAGTGGAAAGAAATTTCCAGATATTTACTATTTCTGAAAGAATTTATGTTCAGTAACCACTTTAACCTCTGTATTCCATCCTGGGTTGGTTGGGCTCTTTTTTCATGTGAGAAAAGCCATTGAGCATTCTTTCCACTCTAAACCAAAAAGCTATGATGCATTTCCACATTTATTTTTTGAGAGGAAAGGAACTGAATGTGACTCAAGAGTATTTTTGCTATGGTGCAGAGATACAGATTTGGAAGCAGTCTTAAATATAAAACGTGCACAGCCTTATTTGACTTATGGTGTCAAGAATAAACTTCCTTCCCTCCTATGGGGAGTTTATACTATGCTGAGAGTCTCAGCCCTCATGGTTATTCCCAGAATTTGTTTTCAGAGGCAGAAGATGCTGTGTTGGATGTCCAGTTTAAACCTATCAACAGCACAGATGTGACAGGAATAAAGAAAACTGTGGAGATCAGGAAGACCCCAGGAATTATATATTAACACTGATGACAATGTGGGCATCAACATGCAGTCACCAAACATCAGACACCAAATCATTCTTACAATCATTTAAAACTGATTCTCTGAAGAATTCTCCCATTAAACTTATGCACATCTGCCTTTGATTAAGACAAGTCCAGCATTTGTCCACCAGAGTCAAGAAGAAAAATACACTGGCTGCTCACTACTCTGCATTTGGTATGAAGGCTTAGGGGGAGGAAGTCACATCAGTGTGAAAATAAAGAAACAGTGGTACAAAATTAAGGGCCATCTTTAAAACAATATCTGTTTTTGAAACTTAATAGAGCAGCTCTACCGTTCTCCATTCTTGACTGTTTAAATCAGGCCCATAAGGTTCCTGCCATCATCTGTGACAAAGTAATAAATATTGCAGGGTTCCAACAGTTCAGTAGCACAGCTTTCACCTGTGGACAGCCACACACCGCTGAAAGGGAGCTGCTGCTAAAGGTGCCCCTTGCTGTCCCCAGGGGAGAGCCAGGCAGGAGGATTGGGGGATCATGGCTCAGCCACTCCAGCCCAGTGCCCAACCTTCTCATTCAATTGGCAGTGAAACTGGGAAAGACACAGAGCCTCTGGATTTGCACTCAGGCAACCAAGGTACACACAAACATTCCTCTCGACTTTCCTGGGAGAGCAGCCTGCGATTAAGGGGGAGCACATCACTGGGAGCAACAGCAATTCCAACACCAGAGTCAATATATTTTCATTCTAGTTACCCACTTGCCCTTTCTGCTACACATGTGTTAAGGACATATACAGGTAATTTAATTAAGAAAGAGTATGACCAGGCAGTTTGTAAGCAAGCTTTGGTTTGGAATTATTTGGACTAGTGTTAAACACAGCAGAGTGGTTACACTTGAGCAGTAGTAACACTTCAGGCGCTATACTTGGAAGTTTCTATTCCAGGAATGGCATTTCTATAAACATCTACCATTTAGAAAACTAGAATGCATTCTGCATGATATATTGCCAGCATTACTTCTCACAGGGAAAACTCAATTCCAGTTTCTCTGGTAACACTGTTTTCTTTTGGTCAGCCTCTGTTTTGTGGACAAATCTAAATGAGGAATTTCATTCCCTTCCACACTGTACTGTTTCCATCAGCTTATATAAGCAAATAATTTCACATCATAATCTGTAAAGTGTCTAATAGAATTTAAGTGTTTTTACTGAGATTCCATCTAATTATAGACACAGGCAATACTTCATGTATAAACTGTTATATTTCATTCTTCCTTTCCCATTTAGGAAATCGGATGTTTTCTGCTGGTTACATTGCTGACACAATGGACTAACTTTGTTCAAACTAGTTTATTTTAACTTTTTTTTTCTGTCTATAACTGGTTGTTACATTAATTACATTCTTGCTTCTTTGTTATTCTATTTACATATTGTTCTGCAAAACTCTGAATCTGTTGTAGCTGACAGTACAAATACATGAATTGAATATCTACTTCAGAGTGGTGAAAACTGCCTATTCTGAAGCAATGAGCAATCTATTTAAAGATTAATTCACAAAGTAATTAAGCCTTACAGTTGTCATAGTTATATGAAGCCTTTTACAAGTCATTTTTTGTTGTTGTTGTTTCCTATTTATAGTCACACCTAAGAAGATTTGGATATAGACACCTCATTTTCAGTCTGAATTCTACATAAATTCTCCTAACACAATGCCACACATTGTTAAGCATACTACTCAAGGTTTTAAACTTCTATATTTGAAATTTAATTCCCTCCTGCCTGGAAAATGATGGTAAAATTACTCATTCTTACAGGTTTTTGCAAGTTCTCATGGAAAAAGGTAAAACAAGTGAGAAATCTAAGTAATTAATTTAAGAACATTGGACATCACTTTCCTAGGGAATGTTTGTAGCTGTTCCTGTACATATGAGTATCTTCTGAGTTTTCAGTTAGAAATCATATGGAATATTAGCTCAATGGATCAAAGTCTGTTAAAATCATTTCTGTAAATACTTGAGAGAAATGTGATGGAATTTTGGGTTGTTCCATTCTGTCATTCTTCCTTAATATAAGCAGTGATTTCATCCATAGCATTACTTTCGCAGCCTTCAATATGATTAAGGTAATTTAGTCTATTTCTATTGGCTACATAAAGCAGTTTTAACTAGATAATGTGTCACTTTACTCTCCCTGGCTCCATTTGCAACTCTTACAATGTTCTTTGTTAATTCTGACATTCACCATAGTGACTCTTCATCAAAAGCAAAACAGAAAAGCTGAAGTAGATACCTTTGCTTTATTAGCTTTTTTTTTTATATTTCACTTAAAAAAAAACCCAAAACACCACTTAACAAGATGTTACATTAAGGGAATTAAGTGTCAGATAATGCTGTCTTCTAAAATCTAGGACAAAGTCAACATAAAAATCAAGGTATCAGTTCAGAAAAGGCAACTCAGCATCAGCCAGAGATTCTTTTCTGTTGAAGAGAATGCTGCCAGTTGCAATCCTACCTATATGGAATCCTACATTTGCAATTCTATAGCTCTACAGCTTGAAGAAAGGGATTCAATTTGTTGCAGAGTCTGGTACAGTCAAGGAACTTTCTCCTGTTAAACATGGTTTAGCTTCTGGAATTGTTTAAGTACACCTGTATTTAGCAGCTCTGTTCTACATAAACCAGAGAAATAAAACAGCCTCCACAGTGACAGAGTTGAATCTTTAACAAAGTCTTCTACAGGCTTTGTTAAAACCCAGTTAGGACACCAAAGAGGAGTAAAATCTATCTCCTTTCTTCCTCTCTCTTCAGGATTCTACCTGATGGCCCAGCAATCGTTCAAGAGCTCTTGGAAGGGCTCAGGTCAGCAGCCCTGACAATCTCCAAGGCAAGGCAAGTTATCTCTAAACCCACAGAAAAGATGGCTACTGATCACGAGAGGACCTCCAGCTTCTCTTGCAGGTTTGTAGCTCATCTTCCCTCCAAACTGTTCCTCTTCACTGCAAATGTGTAACCCATTCTTTACTCCTACAGTACTGTCAGGTTCTTCCCTTGAGTCTTTTTCCCCTTAGGGTATCTCATACAAGGGAATGATCTGGAATAATGCTATATTCTAACTTCATATTAATATTTACAAGTGACACAGAGGTCCCATTCTCCACAAGAATAAAGAAACTGGATTCTGCTCAGACCTATCAGGATTCTTCTATGTAAATCTACTTTTGCACTAACTGCTCCCTCTATTCCTAATGAGTGAGACAGAACTGAGGTTGACTGCACTGATCTACAAGGAATGAGAGTTCTCCAAGGAGCCTAAAATACAGGTATAAATGAGGTCCCAGTGCTCTGAACCTGGAACTAACATGAATTATCTCTCTCAGAGAGGCAGAGCTGTAGCAACTTCATGGTATTCCCAGCTCTGCTGACATATACCAGTTCTAAAGACACAGGAAAAAAGATCGAACAACAATTTGTTCTTTACATAAATATAAATTATTCAAATGAAATGGGTTATCATCAGTATAAATTCACCATGCTTACAGTTCACTTAGATGCAATATAATGTATTATATGCAATCTATATACATCTATACTATTTCTCTAGATCCCCTTTCCACTTGGTGAGGAATGACAGACAAACCAGGATTTACTTTGTCCTAAACCACATATTGAAAACAAGACAGATGGATCATGCCCTTAATGGTCCAATTCTCCCTCTGGACAAGGTGACTTAAGAGAGATGTCTGAAGTTTACACTGCAGGCCTGTAAAGATACTGAGATGAGCTCACTAGTGCCTTGATTTGGATAGCTGATTTCCCCACACAGCTAAAACAGACTTTTAGAGATGTATCAGGCAGGAGCTTAGATGCTTCCATATCTCTTTCACAGCTTAGAGAGAATTAAGTCACAATATGGCTGGAAAAGTTCAGGCCATCGTGGGTCTAACACAATTACATGGCACTGAACTCCATCCAAAGTGTGGTGCTGGTTGCTCTTTATAAAGCAGCACATTATTCCCAGTTCTTTGAAGCACCTTTCCAGCACTTCTTTCCTACTTCTTGCTGCCTTATTGGCCTTTTCCATCTATTCTTCAGGGCTTGTCCTGTATTCTTGCCTCAGCACCATTGCTGCAGCTGCATCTCTGATGCAGCTACATAATGGTAATGTCTCCAGGTAACAGGAAGAGGAAACCAAACTTCACCTCCTGATGTATCTATATGTGTTCCAATGGATGGTGCTTCTAGATTCCTCAAATAGTATTTTCACCACATGTGATTTTCAGAGAACATCTGCTCTGCATGAGTGAGCACTACAGTTTGGCTATCAATGTACCATATTAAGGTCCACATTAGCTCTCTAGGCAGTTTCAATGTTTTCTGAAGATAGCTAAGATTTATCTCCCCAAACGTATGGACAATTTGACAGATCAACCATCATTATTAGCACTTGTAAATCTCTGTCTTCTACAGTTTGTTATCACACTTTCCCCAGTCTTGCAATTGTAACCAAGATACAGCTACCTCAGCTGGTGTCTTCTCTGGCTTGCTATTTTTTCCATATTTCTGAGAAGTTGAGGATTTTGTGTTCTTGTTCAGCTGTTACAGTTTTAAATAAAATGTCAGCAGTGTATGTATCTCAGAACCATCCTTATTGTGCATAGCAGCAAAATGGTGGCACAGAAATTGTCACAGAATTGTGACAATTGCTGAAGGCTCTTGGGGCCTTCAAAAAATTCCCTAAATTTAGAGGTGCTTTCTACTTGCATGATTTTACTTCCTGCAATAAATTGGTCAAACTTTCCATGAGTAAGGTCTTTAATAAAAATTTCCTTCCAACTTTGAGATATCCTAGTACTGCTGAAAATCATTACTATTATGAGAAAATTACTGACAGAGCTTTTATAGGAATGGTGTCTCAGTCCCAGGCATTATGTTACGGGGAACACACCGTCCAGTGCCTTTCATATTTCATTTTCATTTACACCATAATATTTCAGGATGAAACAGTTGATCATCAGCTCCTTGACATGTGTGATAATTGCCTTATGCTGCCATAACTGTGTCTGTGCCACAACTTGGTTTAGAAGCCACCCTGGGGGGCTGGCAGCTTTTCAGAGGTGAATCTCAGCCGTCTGGTTCACAAATCATAATTGATTTACCAGCTTTAAGTTTCAGTGTTGCTCGCATTGCAGGTTCTAGCCTTAGAGGAGTAATGGATACTACAGGTGCAATTTCATCCTGCTTTTTATTTAGTCATCTTTCTATTATTGTAATCTACTTTTTAATCTACTTCTCTTACTATAATCTATTTCTTCAAGCCAGAAACAGGCAGGCACCTCCAAGGTGAGGATACCAGCACATTCTATGGCAGAACACTTTTGTCTATGCAGCTCTTGCTTTAGGTGCCCCCAGTATGACCTGGATGCCAGCAAATGCTGTTAGAACCTCTCGCAGACCACACTGCTGGTGCACTGCCACCATTATCCCAGAGCACTTGCCAGTATCCAGCTTTGGTTCTGAGTCTTGAGAATATTTCCACTTTTGCCTAGTCAGGCATAGATAATAAGGCCTTTGTTTAAGCTGCAAGAGTTTGCTCTCTGAAAACACATGGTCTGTCTCGTTTGTCCAAAGCTATTATGATGCCTTTCAACCAACAGGATTAAGTACTACTTGCAAAATATCCACACACACACACACACAAAATAAAGGGGGGGGGGGAGAAGAAATGCTGCCAAGTCTCCCTGTTTCATCCCATGAACATCTAAAATGAACACAGGCTGACTCAGATATTATAATATAGCATACTTATAAGAATACTTATCAAACATTTCTGTCAAACACCATCCCTGACTTGGAGCCAAAGGAGGACTTAGATTTGAAATTCTTCTGTCTGGCACATTCCAGTAAATACAAACAGCTGTCCACTGGTACATTTTGAAAACTGAATGACAGATATGTTGCAATAAACTTTTCCACTGTTTAAGGTAGCATATGGGGCAAAAAAAGATTTTTTGGAAAACAATCTCCAAGCCACAGCACTTTGTTCATCTTCAGCAAACCACTCAAATGTTAAACAGAAATTCACATCATATTGTTTAAAAACATTAATTTTGTGTAGAATGTACTAAATACTAAATGTATTAGCATTCAGGAAAAATCTTGTAATGCTTCCATTTTTAAAATTAAAACTCATCTGTTCAAATGCTGAATATGAACACAATAGCCTGCTTATCCATACTAACTTGAAAAAGGAAAACCAATTTCTTTCCATGTCTAACAAGCATACTTCTCCACTTGCAAGATATATTTTTTGTGGGGAAAGGACATTTCAAGGTATCTGTAAAATTCTTGAGTTTGAAAAATCATTGCTTGAGAGCGTTCTTTTTTTCTTTTTGTGGAAAGAAGTGGTGGGCATGATCTCTGAGGTACTTGGGACTCCTTGTTATTTGATACAAACCAAGAATTTCTGGAAGTAACATGTACACAGCGCAATTTGCAGATGTAATTTGATCACAAGAGCTGTGAGCTGTGAAACAAGAGAGAGGATAAGGGCAACAGCATGAAAAGAGGAGCCTGGAAAAGTTCCGAGATGTGAAAAGAAGACAGACTGTTTGGAGTAGAGCTTTAGAAGTGAACTAAGAGCTCTGCAAAATAGAGAGAAGAGAAACAATGTTAGCACTGGCCACTCAAATATTGCTACTGTGGCACTGACCAGCAGTCAGTAGAAGTCCACTACAAAGAATTTCTACAAAAGCCAAGCAAGTTTTTGAGCTAAGCAGAGTCTCTCATATATGCATAAACACTAGAAAAGTTCCAGGTAATTAAAGGAAGATGTTGAAACTGTTGTTAAGTGTATTCCTGTCTACCAAGCCCCGTGTTTGGCTGCAAGAGGTGACTGTTCTATCCAAACAGGCAGCCTCTCCTGCTTCCCTCCTCCTCACAGCAGCCATCACTAATCTTTGGTTTGCTTGCTTCTAAAGTCCAAACTGTAGCAACTCCACTGACCAGGCAAAAAGTTCATAGAAGACAACAGTGCAAAGATGTCAAAACCTGAATAAATATATAGATATCTCAGTAAAGATAAATAGCAGTAACTTTTAATTTATTAGATAGTCTAGCTGTCAGTAAAATGTATTTTTTATAAAACCCACACTTGAAAATCCAAGTAACTTACTCAACTTTGTAAAAGATAGAATATTTCAGAAGAAAAGGCAATCTTTTAAAAGATTCTGGAAATATTTCATTACAAAATCTGGAAATAGTGTCAGTGACACCCAATCTTCCTCTCTGTCCCTGACAATTTTCACCACCTGCTTTTAGCTAAAGTATAAGCCAAGATTTGAAAACTGTTAATCACAAGGAAAACGCTGTGTACCATGTAAGCTGCATCTCATAGCTACCAGACGTTCCAGCTGGGAAATCAAATCCTTGGGCTCACCCACACTTGCCATAAGGGGTACCTCACCAGATCTCTCTCTGGAGTTATTCCTGATAAGATCCTGTCTCCCTCAGCACACTGCCATGGTGCAGATCAAAGTGACAGAACACATAGCCTGTTTCTCACCAGCAACCACATATGTAAGTTTTGTGTCCTGCTGGTAGATTAAAGTCAGAGAAATTATTAAAAGTCCTTCAGTTTACCTGGGAATTAGATGTGCAGGCAGTCTGAGCAAGCCAGCCAGCTCCTAAGGCTCACCTCCCCAATAGGTACACACTTTGCTACCAACCTTAAGCCCACTGGGCATGTCTCCCCTTTCCCAGCACGGGCCTGCCAGTGACAGCCAGTGTCTGACTGTACCTGGCTTTACCTGATGGACCCCTGAGAGGGATTTTGGAGTTGGAGTGGGTGGGCAGAGAGGGGCTGAGGCTGAGAGGGAGAGCCCATAGGGGCAGTCTGGCAGGATCTGCTGCATGGGAGAAGGGTGCAGCTCACTGCAGGTAAATTGGGAGATTTAGGGCTTGGCAACCCTTTAGTGATGAGGCCATATGAGTCAGACAGCACCATTTGTCTGTCATCCAGTCTCTGCAACAGTGACCAGTGGTCTCATGCTCCACAGGCAGACTCAAGAACAATGTTTAAAACAACCTTCATGAATTTATAGGCCCCAGATGCTACCCATGCCCAAATTCAAACAGAAGCATAAAGTCTTCCTTTAATGGCACAGGCTACAGAAGCCATTACATTTCTATGGTTGTTCATGCCCATCTCAAGATCCTACTAAGAACAATGGCATCACTGAGACTTGTGAGAGAGCCCAAACAGAAAGCAAAATATTGTCAGCACCCATGTAAATGCCAATTCTGTAAAATTCACAATCTTAACCAAAGTGAAAAGTTTATATATTATCTGTTTATTAATAACTTCTACATAGCTATATATTATATATTACATATACATAAAATGCATACATACTATCTCCATACTTACATATGTATGAACAGCTGCTCATTCTCTACTGCATCTGTCAGATTTTAAGAAAATCAAAACAGTCTCAAAATACTAACAGTCATGCTTGGATTGCTCAGAATCTGACTGTCAAATCTATAGAATCTATATATAGTGCATAGGTTATATGGGCTTTATGGGAATTGCTTGAACTGAAGAAATGAACCACTGATTATCTGTTAGTGCCAGGATGCTGCAAACTGAACAGAACTAACTTCATGGTTACAGTTATGAACAACTGTTCATATGAAATATGATCATTTATCTTGAACTATCAAAGGATTAAAAAGAGTTTTTAAAATATCTTTAAATAGCTCCACCCACCATAAACTGCTATTATACTTACTGTTATACTATACCACTAGTGTGGTCTTTGAAATCTCAAACAGACATAAATCTAACAGGACTATGCAAATTTTGGTAGCCTGCATCTCATCTCAAAGCTCCTAAATTTAAAGCAGCTCCTATTGAACTGCATATCAAATAATCTGGTCCCTAGATATCAGGTTATTGCTGTAGAACTGGTCTCCTTTTAATTGCATGGAGTAGTTTTGAAAACTTTATCTAAAGTATTGATAAATGTTCTCAAGCAGGAAAAGTACTCCAGTAATTAAAAATAAGTACTTTTGTGTTATTTCAGTATTCAGTATTAAGTGCCTGCTTTCCACAAAGAGCACGCAAAACAGAAGAACCAACAGAAGCAGTGAAATCAACTGATTGTTAGGATTTCTCTCTTAGTTCACAAAGAAAAAGGTATTTTTGCTGCTGACCCAGAACTGATAACAAATGACATTTTGTTCAGATACACATATGCCTGTAAGCCATAACTTAGTCAAATATCTAATTTAAACATAGGTGCCAGTTAAGCAAGAAAATGTCTTTCCATCCTAACCATCTGAAGAGGCTATTGATACCCACCACTACTGCTTGCACATGGTATTAAGAGCCTCTCCTGCTGCAGTTCAGGCACTTCTACCATTACAAGGAGCTCCCAGGCTTTGTCCAAAATGCCGCTCCTGCCTGCCCCGAGAGAAGATCAACATTGTGGGTTAGGCTGGCTCACTGGTGGCCGAGCTAGAAAGCACAACACTGCAATTCAACAGCTTGAACTCGTAGCCAGACTGTGACCCATGGGTCTATCCCAGCCATCTGCTCCGAGGAGCGTGTGCCTGCAATCCCCATGATGATCAGCACATCACGGAAGTGCCGGGGAGAGCGCACTGTGAGGATGTGCGCCCATTGGCCTGAACATTCATATCCTCTAAACCTAATTTCCTTGCCTAGCATTTCTTCTCCATTACCTGCTATAAGCAGAGTCTCAGACACCAGCCCTGCATCCAGATCCACAGAAGCATAAACGCACACCCAGCCCATGTCTGTGTATCCATCCAACAAACCCAGACCTGTGTACACACACAGCACATAGCCACAAAGCACATCAAAGGAAACTCACCACCACGCACCACACCATTTACCACACAGGTAAACTCTTGCTGATAAGGATAAATGCACATACGCCATATCCACGGGCAACAAACCCAGCTTCAATAAAAACACGTCAGCCCTTGCTTTCAACAACCCTGTGCCCCTAAGCAGAAACAGCCTGAGTGTCACACAGCGCTCCTCTGCATGCTGCTTGTGCCCTTCTGTCACCCCTGAAGTGCATAGGCTCTGTGTGTGTGTCTGTGTGTGTGTGCTCACATGTGCAAGAAACGCCTGAGTGCAAGGTGTCTCAGAGTGCACGGCCATGCACGGGTGCCTGGGGCTGCACGTGGAGCCCAGGGGTCTGTGAGGCCGTGCGGGATCGGGCGCTGTGCGGGTGCCGGGGGAGCTCGGCGCACACACGGATGCGCTGCACGGCGCGAGTGGGCACACGCGGGGAGCGCTGCGCGTGTGTGGAAAAGTGTCCGGGGGGGTGCCGAGCGCTGCAAGTATAAGCAGCGGCGCCTGTCTGTTCCGTGTGAGTTCACACACCGCGGTAAGCGCCTGTGCCATTCGCGGTGTGCCTGTGTGACAGTCCCCGTGCGTGTCTGTGCAGAGCCCCGCAGCCGGCGCGATGCCGTGAGCGCACGGGAGCACGGTGCCGTGTCCCCCAGGGGCTGCTGTGACACCCGGCCGGCGCGGCGCCCCTGAGTCCCCGCACGGGGATGTCCGGCTGTGACAGCCGCGTGCGCGGGGTACCCCCGTACCTGCCGAAATGTCCCAGGGAGTCGAAGAGCCGCTCGGAGCTCAGAGCCATGGCGGGGCGGCTGCCAGCCGGGAGCCTCGGCGTCGCTGTCCCGCCGGTGCGGGGAAGAGGCGCTGTCCCGTCCCGTCCCGTCCCGTCCCGTCCNCCCGGACCTGGCGGCTCGCTTGGCGGCGGCCCTGCGCCCCCGCGGCCGCTCCGGGCCACTCACGGCCCACGTGTTGCCACTGCGGAGCTTTGGCTCCCGGGCTCGACCTCCGCACTGACCGAGCACTTCAGACCGCTCATGTTTTTCACGTTAAAACCAAATTGAAGGAGGCAGTTTTATGCTCAAATCCTCCTGTTGCGATCCAATAATCCAATATATTTAGGCTCTACTGTATTTCACGTGGACGTTTGCGATTAAAGGAGGGTAGAACCAATTTTTTTTCCACAGGGCAATATCTGAATCATTTTTAGAAGCCTTACAATCTGCACTGCTATTTGGATACATCATCTTCCTCTCCTGCCCCCAAAGTTTTAGCACACAATGTAAAATAGAATTACCATTTAATAAAAGTAAAATATGTAATGTGTCCCATATCTGCTTGACTGTCATTAGTTCTCAAATTTGTAACGAAGCCTCAATCACGTTTGGACTTACTTTTCTGCCTTGACCATAGTAGGCCAAGATAATCAATTTGAAGTTGTTTGAGGATTAGCAAAGCAAGTTGCAACAGAAGGCCTTTGTAATTAACTAAGCAGAGGGTTTTGTTGGAACAGATACACTTTAGCAGCCCAGTCACTCTGGGCTCTGAGAATTAGGCAAGATACAGGGGAAAAAGCCAAAATTGGGGGTTGCAGGTGCAGGTCTCATATTTAAGGCTTTTCTTCCCTAGAGAACTTAATTTCCCTTCTTGGATAGATACAAGCTGCAAGTTCTCTCTGCTCAGAGCAAAGAGGTGAACCATATGCCCTCCAAAGTCTCCTTTCAACCTAAATTATTTTATGATTCTGTGATGAAAGACACATTTTCCAGCAGATTGCATGATCTGTTTCTGGGCTGCTCTATTGAAAAACACAGGAGACAAAAACCAAAACCAAACCAAACCAAATCAGAAAAAAACCCTAAGTAAATTCAACCTTATTACTTGCATACTTCATTTTTTAAGGAAGCACAGGAAAAGCTGAGAGGTAAACCCCTGTTAAATCCTTGGAAGTCAACTTTCTGACTCCAAAACCTGATCCAAATCTTTCTGCTACCACACTCAGGTTCCACTGCTTTGCAGAGAAATGTGCCTTTAAGAGGCTCTGGCACCAAGCAAGTACCACAACTGTTCCTCTGCACAGAGCAGATGTTGGGGCTTCAGGGTGACAATCTGTTCCAGCATAGACCTGGAAAAAGCAGATGTTTGTCAGGCTCCTTGGCTCTGAGTGACTCCTGACCACACCAGCACAACGAGCAAATAGTAAGTTACACAACCAGGAACCTGAATAATAAGTTCAGCAGAGGATTGCTCCTTGCAGCTGGCGAGTTGTTAGGCCACTCACCTCATCCTCCAGCTCTGAAGGCTCTGCTACTTCTGACAAAGGCTCCCCACATATCTCTGTGAACCTGCAAAGGACATTTTTAACACTGAAGCTAGACTTTTTTTGCAGTTACTTTCTTAGATATGCAAGCCAAAAAGCCTAAGGATAGATTTGTTTCCTTTCAGTAAGAATTTTTGAATTGCTTCAGTTTTATCTTATAAATACCAGCATTAAATTTAATCATTTTGGGGTTTTGGCAGGTTTTCTGGGGGGTTTTCCCTGCAGAATGTTTTTCAGGTTTAAAATGGTAGGTGCTTGAATGCGACACAGGTACTTTAACAAGTGTTTGTTTCTTCAAAGAGCCGCACTAGTCAAATAATTATTTGCATAAACAAACACCAATGAATAGTAAACATTCTGGTTAAATATTGCATTGCTGGTCATGTGCCTGGTTTTAGTGTCTTGCTTCCCACAAGTAAATTCATCAGTTTTCAGCAGCATTGTGGTATGTAGGGATCATCTAATTTTGGTGTAAAAGTCGAGCACACAAGAAAACCTAATCCGTTTCAGCACCATTTTTTAAGCCTAAGAAGATTCACAAATAGTTTTTTCTCTTTGGAATCTGTTGTAGGCATTCTTGTACACATTTCTGTGCTTGTCTCTTTGATAATATCATGACTTTACTGCCCGTAGCAGAGTAAAGGAAAGAAATTTGCATGCACACCTATTAAAGTTAATAACAAACTCCCACATGCCTGCATTTCTAAAGGTTATTAATCTAATGTCTTTAATGTCTGCTCTCCTAAACTTGTGGTGGTCACAGATTTGCCTTGTTTCTTTCAAGCTGGTGAAGATGTACAATATGGTTTAAGCCTGGCTTTTCTCCTATCCTGTTATGCCAGTCCTACATGAAGTAGGGTTGATGAACTGTGCATTTAGTCCCCATGATTGCTCACTGAGATGTTTTTTACCAGGCATCTGGAAATAGTCATAGTTCTGTTCACATACAATACACAACTCTCTTCCCAAAGGATTGTGCTCCATGATAAACTCTTGTGCAACAGAAAACACAGGGAACATCAAAGAAATTATAGATTACTGTAATTAAAATGTGTCAAGGTGAGGCCATCCACATCCAATATGTACTTACTTAGGAATTTTAAGGATTTTATCAGAGATTTATTCAGAAGAAACTGAAGTAAAGTAATGATCCCTTCCCTATAACATCTTTAGGCAGGAACATCAAGGGTATTCACAACAGACAACACTCTTCAGGGTACCCCAGAAGCTTAAAATGTTGGTCTTTTAATCCTGCAAGGGGAATATGCAATGGTACATCACAAAAAAAGCTTCAGTTAACCTCATTTCTGGCACTCACAAGCAGGCTGGTGTTCAACAGAGACATTTGATACTGCGCAATCCTCGAGGAAGGAGTGAACTTTACAATTTGTAACGGGAGAAGAGACGGCTTACAAAATAATCTCCTTCAGTCTGACGTTCCCACTGGGAAAAATCCAGCACCTACTGGTAAGGGCTGTTCATGGTCTCTCCTTTTTTAAGCCAAATTGCAGTGTCACCAATACATGAGAGGTGTTTGAGGAACACGCCTGTGACGTGGTTCTAACACCTCCTTCCACGTCACGGAGTTTCACGTTGCAGCTGAACCCGAAACACCAGAGTGGTGCGGACAGCAGATAACTGGCGGTGCTGCCAACATCGTTCCATGGACACAGATAATGGCTTCTTAAATAGAGCAACTTCCTGACCCATCTGTTTCCCCACTCCTTTTGACAAGGTTTGTAGCCCAGAGATGAGGAGCAGTGCAGGAACTGCAAGAAACAAGAAATGCAGTCAACCTACCTACTGCCTACTCTCCCTCAGGCTTTCAGGTAGAGTCCATCCATGACTGTTCTCTTGATATCTCTTTTACAATACTAGTGAAAAAAAAAAACCTCACTGAAATAAACCACAACACATCTTGAATGTCACCTCTCACTTCTGTTTTGAAGTTAGAAATTTCTGTTCCCTTGCAGGAAAAAACCTACAGGACCCATGGCAAATGTATTTATCAATGAAAATACAGCTTCTAGAGAGTAAGCCCCAAACAAGCTTTACTTGCATAAATGTGTGTCAGCCATTAAATTAGTGGTGTTGAAGAACACTTGCAGAAAACTTGCCTTTATGAAAGGTTAGGCAGTGGTGCAGATGTTACTTTTATCTGCTAGAAAGTAAACCAAGGCATTATATGAGTTTTACTTTGGCAGCCTGGAAGTTTTGCAATTACACTGCAGTAGCTTGTTCATCATTTTACATTTAACAGACTTACAAACATGGTCAACAGTATAGCAAGCAGGTGGCTAAAGCAGATAAGCACATGTGCCCAACTAAGCAAAAACTTCTGAGATTCTTCTGAACTACAAGGAAGGGACTCTGCAATTCCCTGATTTCTCCTAAGTCCAAGCCTTGTCTCATCAGTCTGGAAGAACCTGCGCTGTAGCAAGGTTGATGGGAGAGTGGTTTGTTGGCAGCTGCTACAAAATGCTCAGTATACCCTGCTGTGTGTGCTCCCTGCTGCTGCTCAAAGCAGGCCAGGCAGGCACGAGGCAGCCGCAGCAGCCAAAAGTCATTCACTATGGCTTTGGCTATATTTTCTCTTCCACTTTCTCCTGGACAGGATTCTGAAATAATCACGAGAGGCTCCCCTAGAGAACTCACTCAGGATTTGTATTCAGTGCAATAAAGGCCCAGATAGGATTTTGGAAGCCTAGAGAGAGTCTCCTAGCTGTACAGTGGACACTCACAGGGATATATCTAACCATGATACTTCTGTGTGGGCCACTTCAGCTTCACATTTTCAAGAGCTCTCCCCCCACAGTGTACTTTTGTCTTCAGTTATTGCAGCCATACAGATGTTGAATGTACATGAACAGACTGTTTCATCATGAGAACTTTCTTTACTGCTCCAATATGAACAAATGCCGCTCTTGAATAATCTAAGAATCATACATAAATTAGATAAGCAAGTTGAATGTTCAGGAAAACAATGAAATCTTTACAGGTCATTACTCCATCTCAAGTCTCTGGGGTAACAGAAGTCCATTAGTCCATAAGGAAGATGGCAATGAGAATTTATCTGAATATTGTATCAGTTTTGGACTACATCTACAGGGTGTACACATAGAGTTTGCCTTCTAGGGAAAGTAGAAGCTAAACTCCATGATATCTTCACAACAGAGTTTTTCAGGAATGCCTTATGAAAGACAGAGAAATCTGATAGGCATTGTAAAAATACATTTTAGCAGAAGTATAAAGAGAAATTCTGAAGAGAGTGCTGTAATTAAACAAAACACAGTACACTCAAAATCCCATCTTTGATTTTTATTTAATTATTATGAAAGAGAGCAGATCTAAATTAGATATAAGGCAGAAATTCTTCACTGTGGGGTTGATGAGGCACTGGCACAAGTGGCCCAGAGAAGTTGTGGATGTCCCATCCCTGGAAGTGTTCAAGGCCAGGTTGGATGGGGCTCTGAGCAACCTGGTCTAGTGGAAGGCGCCCCTGTCCACAGCAGGGGAGGTTGGAACTGGATGATCTTTAAGGTGCCTTCCAACCCAAACCATTCTATGATTCCATCCTTATTCCCTCGGCCAAAGGGAATAAGCACTGCTGAAGTTTCCTCCCTTTCTGCATTTCCTGCGGTCCCATATTTGTCAGGACACAGCACCAGAAAGCGCAGCAGCAGACACAGGCTCACCAGCAAATATTCTCTCAGTTCTGTCTGCTCTGAGATTTTCACCACAACTTCCTGGACAGTAACGTGACCAGCAAAGTGACAATGTGGTCTCGTGAAGTTCCTAGAGCCCTCCGAAAACAGCAGCATTGACCGCAACAGCAGTGTTAGCAGGATTACCAAATCATTCTCTGCCACTCTGTATTTAGTTGGGGAACTGAGAAGGCCTCTTCAGAGAATATGTATCATTTAGAATATCCTGCATTTTATACTGGTTATGTTTGGATCTTTAGTACCTTTCTTACCAAAATATATAGATAAGAAAATGATTCAAAGGGAGAAAATGCTGAAGAGAGCTCACAGTTCAATTTTGTAATCTTGTTAGAAGGAAAACAAAGAAGTGACTAGAATTTATGTTGCATTAGAACCTGAATAAGGAAAAATACAATAACCAAGTGGCCCTATACACTAGCAGAGACAGAAATAATATAAACTAGAAGCTGAAGGTTTTAACCAGATTCATTAAAATGAGAAACAAGGTCCATGGCCATAGCAGAAATTGTAAATAATTACTGAAACATCAACCAAAGGAATCAATGTATTCTCCCCTCCTTGAAATTTTCTAAACATCATCAAATTAGATGTTTTTCTCTTCTACAGATAGATATCTATTCACTTATATAGAGATATTGTCATATACAGAAATATTTATCAAATGAGAGTTTTATAATAAGCCAAGTTGAAAGTCTGTATCTTTCATTATGCAAATGATCAGACATGCAGTAAGTGCCTTCTAACTTACAAATATATTCAGAGAGAAAATTGATGAGGTGAAATTTTTGTTGCAGTTGATTAGTAAAACCACGCTGGCAATTGCTGAATTCCTTTCACTGCTGCCATGCCAATGTTTGGAGCTCCTTTTGAAAACTGGAATTTCTTTGGGACCTCAAAGAAAAGCATTGTGGCTCCTTGACAGTGCTTAACAGTTGAGAAAAACCAGCAGTCCATCATGTTAGCATGATTAACCAAGGACACAGATCTGACAGATTTAGATGAAGTGACTGAGGATGATACCAGTACCAGGTGTCTGCTCCATGCCCTCTGCTTGATGCCTCAGCAAAGATATGGTCTGTGAAACAGCCTGGATGAGGCTCAGATTTCATATTATTTGGCCCCCTCTGTGTTGGCAGAAACATGGGCTGGACCTGAGTGCCAGCAGTATCTTAAACCCCTGCATTTGGACTCCCAGACCCTGTCTGTTGGTGGTCTCAGCAAGCAGGAAGTGGCAGCATAGATTTCAGAGCAGGAAGGACGCCAAGAACAAGCACCTCAGGGATCTGTAATGCATACTGTGTGTACTGTACAGTGCAAAATAACACCCTGGCCAATGAAGCAGACCATGCGTCAACAGGAGCTACTCATTTTCTAATGTAATATGACTTCAACATATGGTAAACAGCAATGAAGAGTAACTGAAATTTTGGAGAAAAAATTGCTCCCTTATTGCAAGAAAACTACCAAAAATGAGAGACACATTTTGGGTGTATTTCACAAAAATCAGATGGAGGCTATATGTGGGTATGCAGCCAGGTGCTGTCAGATACTCTCACCAAAAATTCTGATTTGAAGGTGAAAATTTTAGACAACTTTGTCAACAGATTCAAAAACTATTTCCACACACAATTGTAGAAGCACAATTATTCTGCATACCATTTAGGGATACAAAATGACACAAGTGAATTTGCATTCGCTGGGCTGTTTGCATTTAGGCTATGAAGAGTCAAAGAAAAAGGAATTTCCAAAGACAGGCATCCCTCACTCAGAAAGCCCAATCTCAGGCTGATGTTGGCTGCACAAGCACTGTAAAGATTTGAACACTGCTGCCAACCTGAGCCAGGTGAAATCCACAAATGGCCAGAAAGCAAATCCAAATTCTAATGTGGAAGCACAACCCCATAGAAAACCTCGTGCCTGTGGCCACATCCATTGTTTCCTAAGAGTTATGGAGAAGCCACTCTCATCAAGCAATACTCCTGATGGGTTTTTCCGTGCAAAAGTAGAGCAGGGGAAGCAGAAGGAGGTGAAGATAACGCCAAAGCCAAGCAGCACAGATGGATAACACTACAGTGAGGACCTTCCAGGGGCAGCCCTACCAAGAGGTGGTTTTGTCTCTCCTTGCAGGCACACCATCACTCCTAGACAACAGAGGCAAGAAAAATTACACAGTTTGTAAAATCATTTGAGCAAAATTCACAGGCAATTTTGGCTATTACGCACTTCACTGTAACTGTTTGATTTCCTGTACAAGGTAATTCATATCTGGGTAGAGAATCCCACAACAGATGTCATTTCACACTCTGTAACACAGACCCTGCACCAAAACCCCTTTGCATTTCCTGTGCCTCCCCTCACTGAAAGGAGCTATCAACAATCACTACTGGCTTAACCTGATACCAGCTGAAGCTGCCCCTCCTTTTCACTTCTGAAATTGGCATGTGTGACTGCCCCAGATTTGCAGGTCCTGTGCTCTTTAGACAAATATGAAAGTACAACCTGAACTTTCGATGATGTGCCAGAGAAGCCAATATCCTATCCAAGGCATTTCAGCTGCTTTGCTTTCACTTTGATACGCTCAGCTCTTCAGTCTTGCAGTGGAAATGACCTGGACTACACTGATATGTTTTTTCAGTTGTTTCACTCCCAGTTGACCCAGTTTATTCCAGTTTATTCCTTTACTGGATTTACTGATGCCTGCTATATGCTGTAAGACCACAGTGAGGCAGGTATGTTCAGCAAGTTCATGCCAAGCCTTTGGGATTAACAGTTTATTTAGTATTCCTCCTACACCCTGTCATGCTGGCCTGTGTGAAATTTCAAGCAGAAAGCAGTGATTATTCAGGATGCTGCTCCTGTTACTTTTGAATTTGTTTGGCTGCCTTGAGAGGGACTGAACCAAGACTGCACAGGCTCGAGGACTTCCAGTACCCTCAAGACAATTATTTTAAGGTACTAAATATAGTTTCTGTTCAAAACAAATCACACAGGATACACAGCTGAATTTTTCAAAGGGCATTATTAAAACACCCAAGGCTGAACACAAGTACTTGATTTTAATACCAAATCAAACCACTCAGTGTTTTGACAGCTCAAAACTCAGCAACTCAGGAAAGCAAGGGAGTGATTTCGTGTGCTTACTATATACATCAACTCCTTCTCTGAGATTCCCCAATATACAAACAAAAATCATCCCAGGACAGTTACTCCTGGCATAAACTTGAGTAAATGGAAAAAATCAGATCCACCATCCTACAACACTGCTTCAATTCAGATGGAAAACACAGGCAAAGAGTTGTGAAATAAAAGAAGTAAAATAGTGAGGCTCTGCATTTTCTTCCATTAGTTTGAGAAACATCAAGTTATGATTGATTTGAAGCACACACGAAGAAGATAGACGGGACCAAAAAAAGGAAAATTTGTGGCTTTGGATGTGTTACCAAAGTGCTTGTTCCAACAAGCTGGGCCTCTTCCCTGGTAAAGAAAAATGAGCTGAAATTTCTTTTCATCAGAATTTGCCAATTCAGTGATGTTGAAATATTTTGTGGAAAGGCTATGACTTTGGCAAAGTTTCAAAAGAGCCCACACTTGTGCTAAGCAGTCCCTCAGCACCATTCTCTGGCTGCTTAACAAGGAGTCATCTACTAGCAACACAAATTCCTCTATTTTCAACTTCTCAGGAGCCCACAGGCTCACAATTCCCAGGATGTGAGACTTGCTGCTTTCTCCAGTGCCAAGGTTGCAATCCTTTCCATAGAAAATCTGGTGTATTGGAGTTTTGTAGCTAGGTGGAACAAGACCAAAATATTAAAATCCCCTGTGACAAAGTCAGAGGAGGCTCCCAGCACAACCTCCTAACTCAGCAGATGCTTTATTGGCAACAGGCACAGGAGTGAGCAACAGGCATTGCTTGTGCAGGGATGTGGGTTGTGTTTGTTGTGGCACATTGCAAATGCCAAGAACAGTAGATTGAAGAGAGGGAAACAGCAGTGATGGGTGGACAGAGAGGCTCACCCTGAACAGTGTTTCCTTGAAACCTGGAGGTGTTTCTCTTAGCTTTACAGTGGCCTTTTGCAAATGGGGAGGGGAGATGATGGTGCTCAAAGAGAATTCACAATGTCCTCAGCAAGAAACAGTATAAAGCAACTAAGGATGGGGTGGCTCTTAATCCCTTTTAACTGGCAACCAGAAGCAAAGTCAGCATTTAGTGGAGCATGATAGTATCTATCCAAAAAGTCCACATGATCCATCTGCTGGGTACTGCTGTTAGCAGGAATTCCTCTTAGGAATATTCAACACAACAGGTTCAAGTAGTTTGGGAAGAAAGGACATATCTCCTGTGCACCTTCTACTGACAAGAGGCACAAATGTGTGCCCAGACTGTTTCTATCCTGCTGTCTCAGCAGAGACTGTGTCCATGCTAAAACCTGGGTGCTGGAAGCTGCAGAAACACCAAACTTGGCCCCAGCTTCAAAACCCATCCAGCAAGTGGGGAATGAATGACCATGTGGGGAATAGAGCTGTGTACATTGCACTGTAAACTCCAGTGTGGCTGCCACCTTGACACGCTCTCCATGTGAGCCAAAGGCAAGGTCTATTAGAAGGACAAGTCACACGAGTATCTTGAAGAAACAGAGCAAGAGCTGCTATTACTGAAGGAGATCCCCCACGAAATCCTTGGGTGTTCTCTCAGTTTCCCACTGCCTTCTGAAACCCCTTCACTCTGTTTTGTCCCATCATCTCCCTTTCTCCTCTGCTCCATCTCCCTCAGATCCCGAAGGAGCTGGTGAGCACTGGCCTCAGACAGGCTAGGACATGTGAGCAGCTCTCAGGGGAAGCTATCCCAGGTGGGTGCAGGTGACCCCCTGCCCACTGCTGGTGGTCAGCTCCGTGGTCTCCACTCTCTGAGCTCAACAAAAGTGTGCCAATGACACGAGTACAGCTCAGCACCACTGCCTCTCACTGACTTCAGTGGATGGGACTCCATAGCTATGGGGACCCTTGAGCAGAGAAGATCCTGTTCCTAGCAATGTTCCCTCTATGCTCCCCCATGTCTTCACCTGCCAAGGGCTATGTATGGGCTGTGGGACCCCATGTCTCTGCTGGGGAGCACAAAACAAGCCACAGCTGTGCTCTCATCCACAATTTAGGCAAGGACAGCAGCAAAGTTGTGGGCTGTGGAGCACTCTCCCTGACACCAGGAGGTGATCCCCACCTTCTCCCTGTCCTCTGGGTCATCACAGCTTGCAATATGATCTCAACAACCTATCAACACATTTGAATCAGAGCAGCAGGTAGCATCCCTATCTTCACACACCCCTGCTCTGGGTTCACTGTTACTTTGCTGCAAAGGGCATAGCAGAAACAGGATCTTTTCTGCACTTGACACCTGGCTTTGACAGCCTGGAAGGTCTCCAGCTGGCTGGAGCCCTTCACAGCCCAGAGACTTGAGCCCACATCCTGTGAGGGACTGTCCCTGTCCAGGGGCAGCGTGGTTCATAGGCTCAGTCTTCAGCTCTCATTCCAGGTACTGAAGCCACAGCTGCTTCAGCCCATCATATGTCATGTACACCCAGGGAAAACAGTGCCAGGAGCATCAAGCTTTCCTGTACACAGGTCCAATAGGAGGTACGACCACAGCAAGGGCAAATTAGAAATTACCTGCCAGGCTTCAGCTGCTCTAATGCAGCCCAGGAGGATGTGAGTGACCTTCTCTGTCCTTGGAGCAGGGCTCTCTGCATCGTCTCACACTGGTACCTGGCAAAAGCACCATTGCCTCCTAAAATTTTCTGCCGTTATCCTTTCAGCCGCCAGTAGATGGTGATACTTTATCTCCATCCGAGATGCGTTCGAGCACTGCAGAGTCAGGGAGGCAGCACGGCAGCCTATTTGAGAAGAGATTAAAAAATAAAAATAATCGTGAAAGTCTGGCTACAGACAACATCCTGCTTGTGCAGATGCTGAATTTTGAAGTCCATCTAATACCCCAAACCTCACTTGGGAATACTGGCTAGATTTACAGAGCTGAAAACACTGCAACTTCAGCTATATCACTTGCTTCCTAGTGTGATCCTTTGTGTGTATGTGAATGGGGACATGAGAGGAGCACTGAAGGCACGGCTTTTCATGGAATCTGCATGGTCTAGGCACCAGTGAGATGAAGAAAATGTATTTATCCCTGAGAATGCAAATAACATCCTCCTCATCTCTGACAAAGCAAAATCCCGGAGGTGTTTGGCAATCACTTTCTCTTGAAACGCTCCCTTTATTTTACAGAGTTCTCATCCCACTGCAGATGAAAAATAGTGTAAACCACTGATCTGCAGAGCACTGTAAATCACTGATCTACACAGTCCTCTGTGGAAAATGTGCTCTCATGCTTCCAGCTCTTACAAATTGCCTTCAGAGCTGCACTTGGGCAAGAATTGACCTGATCATAAAGGAAAAATAGAACAGATCTGGCTAAATGCTGCTTGAAATTGAAATGGCATTCTTTTTGTCATTCCTGATTTATTGATATATCATTTACTTTGGGGCAAGGCTGATGTGGTTGTGAATGATGTGGTCCTAAGCACAGGCAAAGGGTGGCAGTATAAAAATGCCCTGCCTAACACCAAGCCGCATGGCCGGCCTGACAGCTCACAGGCATGCTAGGAATAACTGGCAAAATATGGACCACAGCAGATCTTTCCCTTTTATTGCTCCAATTACAGGCCTGATCTTCCTTTCTCAGAAGCCATGTGGGTTACATAGGTGATCATTTTGCCTGCCCTAAAACCATTGCAGCCATTTAGCTCGGAGCCACTTTTTGGCTGTTCCCATCTCCATTGCTGGAAAAAATTACTTTGCAGTCTCATCAACTCATCCTTGTTTAGCCTGGATCCACTTCATAGGTGTTTCAGGTTGTGGCTTCAGTGCCACTAGCCTGTACAGGATTTCACAGCTTGGGAATTGTCTGGCTCATGGCCTGTGAAAAGCAACAGAAGATGCCAAACCTCTGGACACCTTGTGGTAGAGAGAGCAGGGTGCAACTCAAATCTAAGAAGCTGGGCTTGGTTCGGTAGTTTGCACGAGGCATTAAGATTCTACAGGATCACAGAATGGATCTCGTTGGAAGGGACTGCAGAGGGTCCAACTCTGCTGCTCAAGCAGGGTCATCTCAGAGCACAAGGCACAGGATTGCATCCAGACAGTTCTTGACTCCACAGCCTCTCTGAGCAATCTGTTCCAGTGCTCGGTCACCCACACAGTAAAGAAGTTCTGACTCATGTTCAGGTGGAAATTCCTGTGCATCAGTTTCTGCCCATTGCCTCTTGTCCTGTTGCTTGGCACCACCCAGCAGAGCCTGGAAACATCCTCTTGGCACCCTCCCTCCAGATACTGACAGACATTGATAAGGTCCCCTCCCAGTCATCTCTTCCTGAATAGGCCCAGCTCCTCAGCCAGTAAGAAGGATATTCCAGACCCCTGATCATTCTTGTTGCACTCCACCGGACCCACTCCAGGAGCTCCATACCTCTCTTGTCCTGAGGAGCCCAGAACTGGGCACAGCACTTCAGACACAGACTCTATAGGGCTGAGTAGAGGGGCAGGATCTCCTCCCTTGACCTGCTGGCAATGCTCTTTCTGACACTTCTGGCCCATGGACAGCTTGCTGTCCACCGGCATCTCCAGGTCCTTTTCCTCAGAGCTGCTTTCCAGCAGGTCAGCCCCAGCCTGTACTGGTGCAGGGCCCTGCATTTGTCTTTGTTGAACTCCACACAGATCTTTGCCCATCTTTCCAAATTGTTGAGGTCCTGCTGAAGGGCTGCACAGCACCCTGGGGTATCAGTCTCTCCAGATTTGTGTTTTCAGAGAACTTGCCAAGGAGGCATCTGCCCCTCCATCCAAACAATTGATGGATAAGTTAAACAATATCAGGCCCAGTACAGACCCTTGGGGGCACCACCAGAGACAGGCCTCCAACCAGACCCTGTGTCACTGATTACAGCCCTCAGGGATCTACTGTTCAGCCAGTTCTCCTCATTGTCCACTCATCCAGGCCACACTTCCTGAGTTTGCCTCTGAGGATGTTGTGAGAAACAGTATCAAAATCCTTGTTGAAGTCAAGGTAGACCTTATCCACTGCTCTCCCCTCATCCATCCAGGTATTTGTCACATCACAGAAGGCATTCAGCTTGTTCAATCAGGATTTACCTTTAGTGAACCAATGCTGACTACTCCTGATCAACTTCTTGTCATCCATATGGATAGACAGAGGTGGCCTCCAGAATGAGGTGCTCCATCACCTTTCCAGGGATTAAGGTGAGAATGACTGGACAGAAGATCCCTGGCAGAAGTTCTTGCCCTTTCTGAAGACCAGGGTGACATTTGTTTTCTCCCAGTCTTCAGGCACCTCTCTTGATCACCACAGCCTATCAGAGATGATCATGAGTGGCCTCACTATGGTGTCCACCAGCTTTCCCAGCACTCATGGATGCATCCCATCAGGGCCCATGGACTTGGGGATGTCAAGTTTGCTTAGGTGCTCTCTAACCCAATCCTCCTTGACCAGTGGAAAGTCTTCCTTCCAACAGCCCTTTACTTTGGTCTCCTAGATCAGAGATTCTGGAGGGATGGTCTTGTCAGTGAAGACTGATGCAAAGAAGGCATTCAGTAACTTCAGCTCTCCTCAAGTCCATGGCTGTAACCTTACTTGCTACCCTGCTTCCTCCTCACTCGATTGCCAACTCCACAGTACGAGCCAACGACATTCTTGGCAACTCTTGATAAGAGCCCATAATATTATTATGAAATCAGGGATCTAAAAATCAGTTCTCCCTTTCACACTAGCAGTACATATAGCCCAGCAAAATGGGCACCTGAGAAGAAAATGGCCTGACTTAAATCCCCCTGCTAGAGGATTGGTTGGGTTCCAGCCTTCCCTACTCCACGGTTAGCAGCATGGTTTTTTCCCTCAAAGCACAATTTCCAAACAACTAATTTGGGCTCAAAATATCTCTCCCTCTCCCTTTAAGGTTTGAGAGGACCGAAACACAAATTAGAGAGAAACTGTTCAGATTTAGCAAGAGGCTGTAAGCATTTCACCCAATGAAGAGAATAAACATCAGCCAATAATTTTAGAATCCCATAAAAGAGACAAAAGCCACCCAGGCAGACCTCAGAGGAAGACCTCCAAAATACATGTACAGAAATAGGAGATAAAGCAATGACGAGCAGTCAGTTCCCAGAGGCTCCTGCCCAGAGCAATAAGGATGAGTTTGTGCTGGCCAGACCCAGGAAAGAGGGAAAAGAGCAGTCAAGGCTCCGAGTGCATCCTGGGAGGGAGCAATGCTTGTCACCAGCTCCAGCCTGTGCATTTCTCACCTTCTGTGAAATGAAGCCCTAATTTGAACCTCTCCTGCATGTGTGGAGAATGGCTGACTGCAGCAGCTGGCAAATGGCTCTGGAGAGAGTAGTAAAAGGTGTCATTAAAATTTAAAATAAAAAAAAAAGGAAAAGGGTGAGAGCAACAGATACATTTGACAGCAAACTCACATCAGAAGCAGGTTATGGGGAAATGCCTGTGGTGAAATTGCAGCTCCAGGCTAAAGAGGCACCTGCTGTGCCCATGGTTAATTAATTGCCACGGCACCAGACGCTGCCAGAAACGCCTCACTGTGGCTGCGCAGCATACGGCGGCGTTATGAGATGTGCCTTGCCCGTGAAAAACCACCACTCAGAGCATCCCTCCAAGCAGCTTGCTGGGGAACAAAACCCCTTTAAGCCATCTGGTGGGATAAACATTCCCAGCTAGCCTGGATCCTGCAGTTCTGGGACAGGTGGATGTTCAACAGCCTGTGCCAGGGAGTCTTCAAACCTTCATGATCTTAAGATGGTGGTCCTGAGTCAGCCACAGGAGGAGCTGCTCATAGGAGACGTTCTCCATGTAAACATTCCACACGGTTTTCATATTTTGTGCACCCCTTCTTTACAAGATTTTGTGATGGATGCTAGAGCTGGGCCAGCCAGGAGCTATGGCAGCATCTCCTCCCAGCTCTGTACAAGGATGTGAAGGAGAAACGTGAGTGCCCAGACCAGGCACTCAGGCACAGACCAGCAGCCTCCACTTCCCTGGAGGCACAGAGAGGTTGCACCTGCCAACCAACAACTTTTGCCTTCCCTTCATGCTGCCTCCCAACCTGCCACCAGTGGTGGCTCTGCCCACCCTCTCTGCTGCTCCCCAGGTCAGCTCCATCCCCCTGTCCCACTGAGAGAGCTGCAGGGACTCCATTGTCCTCTGCCTCCATCCTTGTTTATCCCGCTCTGCATCCAACATGCACCATGTCCTCACTGTCCCTGCCCAGATGGGACCAGCAGTTTGCAAGGGGGGAAAGCCTGAGCCAGCACTGCTCAAGGAAGTTCTGTTCCAGTGAGAGAGACATCAGAAGCAGCATCAGGCCGATGATACCTTTGTCTTTCTCTCAGCACTGAAGTTTTCCTTACTTCCGTGCCACTCAGCTCTCTTACCGGCCATCCTTCTTATCCCTTAATTTTAGCCACGAGTCTCCTGTCCCCATTTGTAAAATGTTCTCAGGAAGGTATCTGCCACAAGAACAGCTCCCATCCTGAGCCCCTGCCACATTCCAGCGATGCAGACAGCCCCAACTCCATGGCATTTCAGCATCAGATTTATTATTAATTATCGGTGTCATTATTACACAGCACCTACGAGCCCTGGCCGCCTGGCAAAGCCCTGCACAGAATATTAAAATGCTAATTTCCCTCTGAGATGAGAACTTGCTGGTGTCTCTCTGCTCATTTGTTTGCAAATGTCGTTTTCCTGTCGAGGCTGTATTCCCAGCAGGCATGGCAAGGAAATGCTTGCATAAACAGCCCCTGTTTAAGAAACCTTGTATCTCACACATTCGTGCGTTATAGCCCTAATCGGGATTACTGTGACACTATAAGAAAAACGTTTCATTTTGTCTGATGCCTTTTTAAGATTTTATGACGCCTTCAGAGTGCCTCTGTGCAGCAACAGCATTAGGATATATTGTGGGAGATGCAGTTTCCCTCTGCAAACCAGGGTTCAGCTGGCCGCAATAGGTTATATTAAGGCACAGCTCATTTTTGTGCCTGTGTGTAAGCCTCCAAATGGCGCGCTGGTGTGTGACTGCCGCAGCTGTCCCGGGTGTCGCCCTGGTATCGGGTTCTCACTCGAGGAGCGGGTGGCAGCGCGGCTCTTGGCAGCGCCGGCTGTCCTGGGCCAGCTGCCAGCCAGAGCCCGAGCCCACGGGAGCCCTTGCAGCGCTGACAGAGGGCTCAGGGGCTGACACTCTCTCTCCTGGCACAGCACAGAAGCCCCTCTATTTTTAATGGCAGCGATTAGTAGGGTATGGCTAAAACACTAAGGACAGCTTGGTGGCGAGGGGCCTCAGGAAAAGCAGAGTCAAAGGTTGCAGCTCTGCAAGAGAAGCAAGAAATGCCATTACTCCTTTCCCCCTGCACTGAGTTTCCTTGGAGAGCTGCATGTGAGGTGTCAATCTCCTGAGCACCACCTTCCTTTCTCACAGATGAAGTATGCCCTGAAAACACCTGAATTCCCTTCTCCTCAGCTGTATGTTTTCCAGCAGTTAATGCAGCATGGGAATTCATGCTACATTTTAAGGTAACTAAGCCAGCATTCAGTTATGTGGCAGAGGGAGCAAAAGAATTTGGCACCAACAGATGCAAGTACAGCAGTTCAGCTTAAAACAAACAAACCAATGAAACCAGAATCTCTCCCTGCAGGTATTTTTTGTGAGAGCCTGCCATTATTATCCCTCTGCCATTGAGCAAGACTGGCAGCGTTACCTCAAGTTGAGCAATACCCAGAATATTTAGATCTATTTCAACAGCTCCATATTGTGGGGGATACAGAAACACAGCCAGAGAGTAGCTTAGACAGAAAGATGGACAGTTTTTATAGCTTTTCAGTGCAAGTCACACACATGCATAGCACAGGCCATTTCATTAAACTTCCTTTTATAATCATGGTACCCATCCCACTTACAAATACCTGCCTTATATTTAGGGCCATGTGTCTGCTTCCAGGTGCTGATACAAAGCGATTGCAGTGGAGTTGGCTGCTTCCAGACAGGATTTCTACATAGCCAGTAATAATCCTCTTCCCAGGTTAGGAATGTAATCATCTTTGCAAGTGTTTAAAAGTTTATTACAAAAAAGGCACAGCTAGCACACCTGAGTGAGACAGGAGAGTGAAACTGGGAAAATTTGTGGGTAAAAAAAGTCAAAGTTAAGATGTAGCAAAAATCATTGCAGGTATTGGCTTCTCTAACTCTCAGGGCTAAAAGAAGTCACTGTCACAGGAGCTGGAGCTGATACCCAAGGTTGCCTGTCTCCTGGCATCAGAAGTGCTCCCAGCTCCATTTCCGAACTGCTCACACATAGCGTTAATTCAGGAATGGCTCAAAATGCACAGAAGGGTCTGAGCAGATATGCTGCATGACTTTCCATGGATGAATGTGCTGGAATGCCACAATTTCCCAGAAAAAATCTCCCCAAAATCTCTCACACAACTGACACTGCTTGCAACCAGGGTCTAACACTACTCCAGCCTGCCCAGACACAAAACTCAGCCTAATCTAACCCTTCAAAAAGAAAACTAGAAGGGAAATAAAAAGAACCATGCCCATGAAGGGAATAACCCAGTTCAAATATCCACAGAGGAGAAAGAAGGGCAGAGAGAAGGCAGACCGAGTCATCAGCACAAAGAGCACCCCTGGGCAGGTTCTTGCTCTCCTGCTGAAGCCCACCACATGCTGCCAGTGGGGTTCCCTCTCTGAGCAGAGGAGGGAAGCTGGTGGAGAGCACGGAGCAGAGGCTCAGTGCAGCAGCCCTTGGCATGTGGGCCGATCTGCTGCTCCTGCTGCTGGTGCTAATGGTGCTTGACCCAGCAGGCTGGGCCCTCGCCTGCCGCTGCTCTGCACATTAACTCGGCCTCCAGCACCCCCCGACACGAGCAAGGCAAGATCCGTGTGGAGCAATCTGGAAAACAGGTTCCCTGTGCAAACAGCAAGGCTCAGGCAAAACACTGCTCATCTCCACGGCAGAGGCAGGGGGAGGGAGGCGCTCGCTGTAAATCACAGCGTTGCTCTTTCTGCACCGGCAGCACGCACAGAGCCTCTTTGCCCGGTTGCCTGGGCCCCGGACCACGAGAGCACTCTGGTACGTCAAGAGATTCAGGCACGGCTACTCCGAGGCACAGAGCTCCCAGCTGGCCCCTCCGAGCTCACCGCCGGCTGCCCCAGGGTGTCGCTGAAGTGCCCAGCTGCCTGCTGCCCCTTGCCCACACACCGCAGCTCCTCCCCGGCCTGCCGGAGCTCACCCTCGGCCGCGGCATTGCTCCCAGCTCGGGCGGGCCACGGGCTGATCCAGGGCCTGACTCCTTTTGTTGTCTTGCCCTGCTGACCCCACAGCCAACGCTCCCCTGCGGCATCATCCTCATCTCATCCTCCCAGAGGAAAGGCACCGCCGAGGCCTGCTTTGGCAAGAAGGTGCCATAGCCCTGAATCCAGCACAGCTCAGGGCTACAAAACTGCAGAGAACAGGCCGAGCCTGGGATGGTGGTCAGTGCAGGCCCTGGTGGTGGTGGGCAAAAGCTAGACACAGAGGCCAAGATGCTGGCAGGAGGATGGGCATGAACGCCAGGCGGCAGCAGATCAGGAATTTCAGGGCTTCTCTTTGAAGGTCATATACCTCTGCAACCTGTGCAGAGCAATGGGGTTATGGAATTGTACTGGACAGTAATGCAGTCTTCAGTCTCAGCAGCTGGAAACATCAGAGTGATGAACCCTCGGCCCTCGATCCCGTCAGAAAAATATAGTATTGTCTCTGGCAGAGCAATGCTATCTAACCACAACAGCTTTCCTTTTGTAGCTCCCTCCTGGGCTCCATCAATCCCGTGGGATTTGCCAGCAGATGGCAGGCAACCCCTGGCAGAGGTCCTCACCAGCCAGCCACAGAAGTCCCGGCCAGCTGCGCTTGGCTATTGAACTCCTCAGTCCCACCTGAACAGCAGAAAGGTCTCCTCCAGCTCTCTGGCCCCTTCCCCAGTCCTATATTTAAGGAGGAAGAGGTCCTTTATTGACCACTCCGTGCCAACACCAAGGAGCAAACAGATACTGCACCACAGACTTCAGATTTGGGGCCCTGTACCTGCTCACCAGGTCATTGCCCAGGACAAAGGCCAACACAAACCACTTTCACAAACCCCATGGTAACATCCTGGAGGTGTCTCTGCTGGCAGAGACTCTTGCCAAGCAGAAAATGGCAACAGCTAGGGACAGGCATTTCTTTTTCAAGCCTCAAGAAGCTGTTTGCAAAATCAAAGCCAGGATGCAACAGTTTTTTTCTGAAACCTCCCAGTGATACCAGTGAGAAGTCTGCTCTGAAAGGCTCTGGGAAAGGAGCTGGCTCAGAACTCTGTTCAAATGTTTTGTGGTTTTTATGTTGGAGAGTATTTAGCCAAAGTCCTGTAGAGAAATGTGAATTTCACATTTGATTGTAGGTGTCTTAGGGGAAAATCTACAAAAAAAACCCCTAACTAATACACAACACCCTCTTCCTAAAGAGCCACCCCTCTGCTGGCAGGCCTGCAAGCCCTGGCTCTCCCAGGCTTATCAGGAGCTGTGGCTGGTGCTGGTGGGACGGAGCTGGCTCTGCGGCCATTCCAGCTCAGCAGGGCCTCATGGCTCTTCTCCCTCCTCCAGCTCACACCACACACTCTCACCAGCTGCCAAAGAGTGTCAGACCTGTACCTTATTCACACTCTGGCACCTGGGATGTGCAAGGCCTGAGCACTCACAGCCTGAGGTGCTCCTCACTGCAGTTCTCCATTTGCAGGTGCACATGGAACAGCTCAGAGCAGGTCAGCATCTCTCAGTGGACCCAGCAGACCAGTGGATTTTTGCCCTCCTACTGGCATCACCAGGAGCCAGCTGGAGTGTGAGAGGACTGCTGAGCCAGCATCCCTGACCAGCCTGGCTGCCTCTGCCCTGTTCACACACACAGCTTGCAGGCTGCTGTGCTCCCAGCACGGCTGAAAGGCTGCTCTCCCCTCCAAGCACGTCAGGAGCTATGGCACAGCCCTCACAGGGCCAGCTCTGCCCACACAGGGTACCCCCATGCCTCCCATCTTCCATACACGTTTTCCTGGGGGCTGCACCAGCTCCTCCAAGCCAGGACAGCCATCACCCCTGCAGCAGTGCCTGCCGGGCACTGCGATGAGCAAAGCTGGGGTTTGGGGTTTGGGACAGTGACAGCTCTACTGTCCAGTGACAGCTCTACTGCCTGGTCTTGCTGCAGCCCCAGCACTGGGCAGGCCTTCACCTTCTCTCCATGTGACAGTCCTATGCCCTCAGGCTAGCAGTGGCTCAGAGAGATTTCAGGCCCTTTGAGGGTTCTTATTTTGAGACTGATGCTCTTCAAAATCTTCATGAAGAACATAGAAAATGGGGTCAAATCCATCCTCAGCAAGTTTGCAGATGACATAAAGCTGAGTGGTGCCGTTGACACAACAGGGGGAAGGGATGACATCTAGAGGAACCTGGACAAACTGGAGAAGTGGGTCCATGAGAACCTCATGAGGTTCAACAAGTTCAAGGCACTGCAGCTAAGTCAGGGCAATCCCAGAGGTGAGTACAGACTGGAAGAACAGAGAGCAGCCCTGTGGAGAAGGATCTGGGGTTCCCATGATGAAAAGCTGGAGGTAAGCACTTGCAGCCCAGAAAGCCAAACACATCCTGGGCTGCATCAAGAGGTGTGGCCAGCAGGTCAAGGGAGGGGATTCTGCCCCTTTACTCTGTTCTCCGAGTCCCCACCTGGAGTGCTGGATCCAGCTCTGGGGTTCCCAGAGGGATGTGGACCTGTTAGAGTGAGTCCAGAGGAGGCCATGAAGATGATCAGAGGGATGGAGCACCTCTCCTGCCCAGACAGGCTGAGAGACCTGGGAGTGTTCAGCCTGGAGAAGAGAAAGCTGCTGGTGGACTTCCAGTACCTTAAAAAAAAGTGCTTTAAAAAAAAAGAGCAGAGAGACTTTATATGGGCAGATAGTGACAGGACAAGGGCCAATAGTTTTAAACTGAAACAGGGCAGGTCTAGATCAGATATAAGGAAGAAACTCTTTACTGTGAGGGTGGTAAGGCACTGAAACACGCTGCCCAGAGAGTTGTGGCTGCCTCACCCCTGAAAATGTTCAAGGTAGGTTGGACAGGTACTTGAGCAACATGGTCTAGTAGAAGGTGTCCCTGCTCATGCCAGGGGGGAACTGGATGATCCCTAAGGTCCCTTCCAGAACAAACCATTCTATGTGGTGACATTGCCACTACTGAGGTCCAACAGCTGTGACTGCTGCAGGCTCATGCTGCCCAGCTACAAAGCGAGGAGAATAAGCATGCTGGTGTTCCAAGAATCCAGTGGAGGAATCAAAAAGAGGATCCTGACCCCTCACTGGAGAGCCTTGCATAAAAACAAGCAGTGAGGAGCTCCTGTGCAATGGCACTTGCTCACAGTTCATAATACCATAGCTCACATATCATAAAATCTGAGCATCATTTAGGTTGAAAGAGACCTTCAAGATCAGCAAGTCCAACTGTAAAGTGAGCACAGCCAAGTCCACCAAGCCGAGGCAAAGTCATCTGAGCCTGTTCCCACGGGGCTGGCAGGGGCTGGCACACACCACATATACCCACACGCACGTGGCTGTTAAAGCATGTTCTGGTGACAGAGAAATGTGGGGTGATTCAAGAGAAAATAATGAAGACACTCCCACCTGCCTGTGTGAATGTTACTCATTTGGGCTCAAACCCCAGCCAGATACAAATCAACAGTTAATAAATTAAATATAAAAGAGCACCCCCTGAGGCCTGGCAGCCTGCCCCACCTCTCTCCCCCTACTAGAATGTCAGTCCCTCTAATGGATTCTGTCAGGGTTTGTTCAGATCCTCCTGAAATGATCCTGTGCTCATTGCCTGACAGCATCTCGAAGGAAAGCAAAAATGCATGTTTTCAAGGGTTTTCCTGAGAAAGGTCTAGCTCTCACACACTTCTTCCCAAGTGAGAAAGTCATTTGAGTCAGTGTAGTCGTTAGCTGGGAATCTTCCTCCAAAGCAGCTGCTACCTGGGACTTTGGGGTGAGGCAGGTCAGGCCACAGAGAGAGGAGAGCAGGATGATTATGCCAGTGAGTGCTCAGGCTCCCACTCTGCAGAGCAAAATGGGCAGCCAGTCCCCTCCTTGATGTTTGAGGAAGGGATCATCTTTCAGATGATTTGAGGAGGCAGCAGCTTCCTGCTTGTGGAGGGCTTGCACAAACCACCCCTTGCCTAGTCCAGATGGGCCGTCCAGAGCCCCACACAGCATAGTATTTGCAGATCTCCTTTTGCCTGCCATGGCCAAGGAACCCAAGTTTCCATCAGCCCTTTCTGTTTAACTTGCAGGTCAATGAGGTGCATTTCCTCAGGAAGACTTGTGTTCCCAAAGTAGAGGATCCAGGTTCATGGCAGATGATGGCTGCCATACTGCTGAACTGCCTAACTCTCTGCCATGCAGGACTATTCTTCTCTTCACAGCCTCCTCAGTAGTCTCCAGTGAGGCACACAAAGCTTTCACCCACAATGGTATATCATATGTAAGAAAATTTGAAGACTATAATCCCAAGAGGGCTCAGGCTGTGCTCTGAAATAGGTGCTGTCATGTTAGATATCCTGACAGACAAACATCCAAGCTGTCAGACAGTACCCCAGGACAGCAGACAGCACTGGCAGCAGATATCCTCCTTGGCAGGAAAGGCAAAGTGAGACAAACCACCCAAGGGCCCTCTGAATACATCTTTTTTCAGATGCATCTGCCATTAGCCATAAAATGGTCTCCTCAGGTACAGGCTGCCAGGTGTCTGGAGAAGAGAGGCTTTGTGTAGGACTGGGAAAAGCTGAGCCGTAACATGAAAAGGGGAGTTTTTGCCAAAGCTTAGAGCAGCCCTAGCAGACGAGAACAGAGCAGGGAAAAAAGATTGGAGGGGATCAAATCTTCCTCAAATCCGCCTAAATCCACTGAACTGCTAGCTACTGTGAGACTCTCGTGTGCACAGCAAAACGATGTCTGTATCTGGGGCACTGCAGAGAAGCAGAACGCTTCTCAAACCCTCCCAAACTCCTGCCCTCACCCACATGTGGACTCATCAGACTGCCCAAGAAACCTCAGGGCCAAAACCACGCTGGGAGATGCGTACCGCAGCCCCTCTCCATGGAGGCACAAACCACCGAGCTGGGCGATCCAGTGCGTCACCTTCCAGGCTCGTCCTCACGTGGAGCCTCCCCTCTGCCTCTGGCTCCCGGAGGCCCTGGGGAGCGGCGTGCGTGGGGGGAAGCGATGCACAACATGCCCATCGCTGTGCTGGCTGGCATCTTGCTGCTGGCACCAGCCTCCTTCATGCTTTCAGCTCTTCGTGCCCGCTTAGCAAGGCTGGCATTTGCCACGGGCTCCGGGAGGCCCAGAGAGTTTCCATGAAGCACCACGGTGTTCGTAAAGCGTCCACGACAGACGACGCCGGTGCCAGAGCCCGTCTGTCGCAGAGAGGAGTGGCACACCAGCAGCGCTGCCCTCTCCCAGGCTGCCCCAGGCGCTGCCGGCGCCCTCCCAGAGGCCAATGCTCAACGCGTGCGGGCAGCTGGCGGGAGGTGGCGGCCCGTGGCTCCCGGGGGCCGGGCCATCTCCGTTCCCAGGTCCGCATGCGAGCTGCTCCATGGTGGCACGCTGCATCCACCGCCCCGGCATCCAACGCTGTCGCTGCCACCCAGGAGGGGACCTCTGCGCCCAGCCCAGAGCTTCCCAGCAGAGCAACCCAACAGCTCACATCCCTCCACAGCAGCAAACCCCCGCAGCAGGCCCGTGCCCGGGCTGAGGGACCTGCCCGCGCCACACACCGCCTTCCCTTGCAGAGGGGACGGTTCTAGCCCGAGGAGGTGGGTCTGGCTCAGGTAACTGCGCTCGCAGCCGGCAGCTGCGGGGCTGGGAGCTGGTCCGGCACCCAAGGAAGCGATCACGTTACCGGGCGGCCCCGAACATCCCAGGCTGCGGTACGTGGCGTAAACCTGAACCCTGCTCCATGAACGCTCGGCGCTGTTATATTTAGGATGCATAGCTATGCTGGCTGCCCTGCTTTCGCAGGGCATTTTTGGGAAATGAGTTATTCCTTAGCTCCACATTTGGATATCTGCATGAGAGCAGCAAGGCATAGGAAACTTTCCTAGATTTTTTGGTTTGTTTGTTTTTTTTTGTTTTTTTTTTTTTTAAATATAAGAAGTGAGAGCAACTATCAATGTCAACCCAGTTTGATTAACCATGGTGGCCCAAGTAAACTTAGGACATATCCTAATAATTTAAACGTGCATACTCTTGGAATTCACCTGTCTGGCAAGATCCTGAAATACCACAGCAGAAGTGCGTTTTGTTTTCATATTCACATGTAGCACACCAGAAACCATCCCTAACCTCACAGAAGCAGGAGTAATTCCCACTCTCTTCCTGTGTCCCCTCCATAAGCATGCCATGTCGCAAGTACTGGGATTTCAGCCCACACAAGGCCAAGACTGAATGCTGCTGTGGTGCTCTTTCAAATTCGAGGTAATGTACAGACCATGCAGAGTCAAGGGCAGTGCAGTGCTGGTCTCCCCACAGCCACAATAAACATCCCAAAGGAGCTAGGCAGAACACACATCCCTGCTGCAGGAGAAGCAGCAGCCATCGCGCCGTTTGGAGCAGCACGACCACCGCGCGTTAATAAAAGCACGACGCACTGCGAGTGATTTATGAGCTGGCGCGTTAGGTGGGAAGGGAACATGCCTGGTTCTGCTAGAGCTGGCAGGTTGTTCCTTATGTCCTGCAGCACACACGATCCACTGACAAGCATTTTATAAGGTTTACATTAGCAAGTCATCGTGCAAGACTGAGTTCTTGGAGTTGAAGCGTGCGGCCACTGTTCAAATATGACACGTCACAATCTCAGATGACCTAAATGCACTTAAAACAACTCTAATATTGCTCTGGGTGATAAGAGAAGCTGCTTCCTTCCTGCTTCCCAGAACCAACTGTTTCAAAGTCACAGGGGACTTCAGCTTTCATCTAGCAGCAGCATGATGTACAAGCAACTCTTGGTAATCCCCTTTGGGACATATCACCAGGGTGTGTTAGTAGATGTCTCCATTGTTTCTTAAATGAGTAGGGATTTATTTCTATGCTTGTGGGAGACTGCAAGCTACAAGAAAGCGGTCAGATGTTTAAAGAAAAGCTCCAATATTACCAGGGGAAGTATTCTGAAACCACAAACTACGCAGATTTTCATGCATTTACGGGTGGGCAAGATCAAAGTCTATAAACTCCTCGATGTGATCGAGTCAGTCTGCTCACTAGGTGCAGGGAATTTTGTAAAGGTGACTAACTCCCATCAACCTTGGCAGGTATACTTTCCATGGTTGTGATGCTGCACTTATAAATACTTCTCTTTCAAAAGCAAGTGTTTCCCAAGGACTGCAGTTACTACACGATGTCACGGCATGATCTGCCTCCTTGAATCTCCTCTGCTGCAGTGGAAGGATTGACACCAGCAAGGGAGAAGCCTGATCTCCTTTGGTTCCTCTTCCTTAGCAAGTTAATGTTCTGAATTTCATTGCTAAAACCAAACTACTGGAAACTGTCCTTCTTTCTTCTGTAGCACTGCAAAAACAAGTCATACAATTACAAAAGGTTGAAAACTGAAAATCGTAATTACACTTTCACAAATTACTCATTCCACATCACACTAGATAATGCCAAGATGTTTTAGAACAATAGAAGTTTTAGAACTGCACAGCTCAGCAGCAATAATATGATCTGATAATTTACAATCATCTCATAACACTGTCTGTCAAACTGGGGGGCCACAGGAGTCTTTTGCAGTAAGACTTTAAGCCTTTAATTTTGCAGTTCTCTGGCTCACCTTTTAGTCAAGGAAGTGTGTTTTCTGTAAAAGCTGATTGCTTTTCCACAGACCTGTGTGACTTGAGCTTACAGGTTAAAGTTCAGTCTAAATTGTCTGCAAGACTCTGAATTGACAACTGTGCCCCTGACCAGGTCATGCATGCAGAGCTGAGGTTATCTTTCCAGAGCAGGGCTGTGCCACATTGCCCAGACAAGAGTAGAAAACATTTTTAACAAATGTTAAAAATACTCATTTAAAAGTATTTAGACTTTTGTTATGATCTGGAGAACTTCAGATACCTGAACTTGATAGCATTAAAACTGTTTTTACAAAATCAAAAGGCTGCACACATCCCAGGGAATTCCTATTTGTGGATACAGGGAAGAATCTTACCAGTGTAGGCTTACATGCAGGACATGGAAAGGATGTCTGAGCCATACATCACTTGGCATATATAGTTCATAATTAAAAATTTGTCAGCTGCTGCAGGTATGAAGAATTCCCTTCTTCAGTGCTACACATATTGGACATGTCTTGTGGGATGGAGATTGCATAAAATGTATTATTGCTAGCTACATCACATCCAAGATTCAGTAACAAATAACTGATTTTTTTTAAAAATTAATATTTAAAAAATAATTCAGATTTTCCTTTACTCTTTTATTTATCACAATTTACTGTGCAAGCAAAGCAAAAATTCATTCTGGGAATGGACTGGGGCACAGGTATCCTTTCTGCAATGATTTCAAATATCAGCTTCATTGAAACAACTTCTCACTGAACATCATCATAAGACATTTTAGCTAAGGGAATGTATTGCTGAATACTTCATTCAGCCATGTGTTCAGTGCATGCAATGCACATGTAGAAGTTAAATACTCTCAAGCTGTCTGTCCTCTTCAAGATGCTTCAAAGAACACACAGAATAATCACAGAAATGTCTTGTTACAGTCCCAACAATACACATCCCAGCATGCCAATACACCGAGCTGGAAAAATTGATCCTATTCCAAGGCAAATACATTATATAAAAATTATCAGGTAGATTGGTATTACTTTCAGACTTGCAATAATAATAATAATACTAGTAATAATAACAACAATAATAATTTTTTAAACACCTACTCTGGATTAACTTGGAAGTCTGTTACATAACAGCTGTGGTACTCCCCCAGCAATTTCAGCAGCTCAGCTATGACTGTACACACATCTTTCATAACCTTGTTGGTGATTTTAATCTACCTCAACAACTGTTGTTCTAATAAATATTTCTTGCAAATGAAAAAAAGTCATTGTAGTAATTATGCAATAATAATTTTCTAAATTACTATAAAACCACCAAAATAAGCCAAAGCTTCTGTGATCATAAACAAGGACATGAAGCTCCCTGGAAAGTAAAAAAGCAGGACCTACCTGTTACAAAAACATTACAGGTAAACCATCATTAACCTTTGCTGGCTATTGGAACAATGCTTGCTCAGGGTCTGTGATTAGCCAGATGAAATTGGTATTTGGCACTAACATGATGCTTTTTGTGTTGAAACAGCACATGGAAAGTGACAACACTACTACTGTGTATTGTCCAGCAGTAAAACACCATGACATTACAGTGATTATTACTCATATTCCAGGGTGCTGCATGCCCCAGCCAAGAAGCTACTGTATCAGAACAAACCCACTGTTCTGGTCACAGGGAGCTTGCAGGAATGTGACAGATGGATGCAGACAGACTGGAAGGCAAAAGGAACACTGGAACAGTTTTCATTAACACAACAGATATGACCCCTTGCACACCAGTAGCTTAAAATACTAAACTTCTGTATAGAACAAAGCCCAAGGGTTTTAATGAGGGATGCAGAAGACACCTAGGAGGCAATTTTTCAGAAATTTATGCAACAGCTCTTCAGGAGCAATGGGCAATTAGAAACAGAGCCTAGAAATGCTTATTTAGAAATCTAAAAATGAAGGGTGACCTGGTGGGACAATCAGACTAAGAGATAACTTACATAACATCTTGATTTGAGTAAGAGGGATGGCGTAACAGCAGGCTTTGGCAGTCATGGGCAAGTGAAGAGAGAAGCTTTACAACTAATGCAACAGGGATGGCAGAGCCAGGGCAATAACACAAGGCAAGAAGCAACAAGTCAAAGACTAATAAACAACCCACTCTGCATCTTTCTCAATGGCTGTGAAATCAAAGTTGTTCAGCTGTCAAGGACAGAAAAAGGGACACCATAACTCAGATCAGTATGATCAGGCTGGATTAGACTGTAAACTGCATGACTAGGTAGGAAAAACAGAGAGAGATGTGCCGTAAAAGAATGGAAATTGAAACAGAGCTGGCATAGGAGGTTTTAGAAACAACCAAGTCAAAGCTCTTGACTAAGCACAATCTTATCAACAAAAGGACAACAGAAGCGGAAACCATGTGGGTTAGAGAGTTGGGAATATTCAGTTGCATTGAGGCTGAAGGAACAGCTCAGTCTTGAGGTGTCAGAGATACAGACTAAGTTTTTTGTCAAAAGGACACTCCTATTCCCACCCTTGTGTAAAAGGCACATCGAAAAACAAAGCCTCTTTCTTAAGGCAATGGGGAGTGCAAGTAAATCCCAACCATTCTTACCCATGCAACTGTTACGGAGAAGACAAGTAGGATTTTTGGAAGGAGTGATTTATCCATCCCTCCATCCCTCTATCCAACAAAAGTTAGATGGAACAGAAACACCGACTAGCAAAGCACACAGAATCCCACTTTGAAAACCCTCCAATATGCTCTAACTCAGGCTTTTCATGTTGCCACCTGAAATACTTGAAATGCTGCAAGGTCCAGCAGGAGGAGAAAGCAGGAAGGTAGTTATTTCCAGAAGAGAGTAAACCAGCTTTCTTTTTCAGAAGATGCATCTATGGGTTTGTCATGCAAGTAATAATGAATCTCAACAAGTGCCATCTCTGTGGCATGCCTGCACACTCAGAAGCAGAGAGCAAAAGCTGAGAGAACGCTCCATCGATCCTGCTTCGCATAAGGCTTCATTCTATTTCGATAGACACACACCCGCGAATATCCTCGTGGGCATTGTAAAAACTGTCATTTCAGCTCTGAGGTTTTGCAAGCTTTGTTTTGTGTGGTGTATGATATCATAAACATCCTGAATATAATTACAACTGCGATTTTGTGGGCTGTATTTTCCCTACTGGTAGCCCAAAGCTGATGTTTACAAAAACTTTTCTGCACACTCGTTTGATTTGAACTTTTTATTATTATTACAAATGTATATTATTTTATTAAAAAAATTCACACTGAAGCAAAGTCAATTCCATTTCATTACAACCAAGAATATAAAATAAATGCAATGAACTCATAGCTTAGTTTTAACAGTCATTTCAAGAGTGACATCAGGACAACTTAAAAGCAGTAAACTCTCAACTCTAGAATGAGAAACAAGTATTCTGCTTTGTGGTTTTGGTAGCCCATTGGCACGGGCACTGCTGAATGCAGCCACCACAGATCTAGAGCGGCAAAGGTTTGTGGCAGCACCGGGCGCATACACGGTAATTTCTAATGGAAGCTACAAAAATGAAAGATGCGTGCATGAAATTATTAGGAAAAAAAATAACTGAGTACAGACAGGCACACTTCCACAAATAGTAAACATGGGAATATACAACTAGAACAATTTGAAAAGTTACTACCTTACATATATAAAAAGTTCTTTAAATTGCTGTTAAAAAGGACATGTTCTGTCCAGATTTTGTGTAATACTTTTTAGTGTCTACACAAGACAAATTTTTAAAAAAATTAAATAGCATTAATTTACTACTAAATATTTAGGAGATAACAGTGCATTAAGGACTTTTTTTCATATAGTAATACACATCGCTCCTGTCTGGCGACATTTTTAGAAGATTACGTATGGCCTTATGTACAATACATTTATTTAATCCTAAAACAATTCTTTGCTTAATGGTGTTAAAGTACCATTCCTGAAGATTATGAAGGGGAACTAAGCTTATTATGCTTATATAAAATATCATACATATTTGAACACTTCTAGCTTCCCGCCACCCCTCCCTCTACGAATGCGCTTCCCTCCCCCTCCCCCTCCCCAGATACAGTGTCACAGATACAGTGCAGGACTCGCAGCTTTCCCTACATTTTCCTTCATTGTGCAGTTTGTGCTACATAAATGTCACCACGTGGACCAGGCTGCTCAGCCCATTAACTCCCCACGTTTGTCTCCTCCGAGCCACCACGGGAAAGCTGCACTCAGCAACCCGCTCTCCCAGCAGGACGGAGAAGACAGCTCCGCGCCTCTCAGTACAGGTGTGGAACACTTTGGTGAGGCTCTACAGGTTACAGGCAGAGATGGAGTTGAGTAATAAAGAAACTGCACAGGCAAAAAAATAACAAAAATGACGTGGTCCTGGTTTCCCATGACAAACTGCACAATTCACTTCTGAAAGCAGAGTTTTTACCTCGTGGGATAACCCCTAGGCAGCAAGGCTTCTTCCACTATGACTGTCACCCACCCTGGCAGTATGCATCAAGCTCCCAGGAAAAGGTGAATTATTTCACCACCAGGAAGGAACTACAAGAGTGTGCAGAGCCTACACTTTGCAGCCAGTGCTGTTACTTTTATTTGCTCTCCTCCCAGCTGTGAACTTAAAGGAACTGAGGAAGTCAGCTCGGCTTCACCTGTGCACACAAAAGCTAGAGAGAGGAGTGGCATGTGGTCATCTATCAACCCAACCAAGGCAAGAAATGCAAGTGCAGCTTAGAGAGGTTGTGGCAGTCACTCTAGAAGCTGGAAGCTCACTCAATTAAAACACCTTACATTGCTGTGAAGTTTCACACTCTACATACAGATTAATCTACACCATGATTTTGCCTTATTGGCACAAGAGCCCACTGTAATTAACCATATGGTTCCCTGCTACTTCCTGATCTTGTATGAATTTTGATGATCAGCTGCAGGTCACAGCAGGGAAAAGAAATGCTAGGTAACTGTAGCAGAAAAGACAACATAATGTTGAGAGAACAGAAGGATGAAAAGAACAGGAGGGGACAAAAATGATTCTGCCATAGGTTAATTTCCAGAAATTAAATTGCGGAAGTAGAAGTGTTACTTAATGGCATTGGCCAAATATCCATTTAATCAAAAGTACCTCATCCTAACATCAGTAAGGGGTGGGGAGACATAAAGAATGTCACTCCAGAATTACTGAAATAAAGGAACAATTAAAACCTGTTATTTCAAACAGGCTATTACAGTATGTATAAAATGTAGCATTTCAAGGGTTATACATGGAAAGTATCCTTCGGGAGATTATTTTTCCCCAGAAATAATTTTTCCTTCCAATTGCTTCATTTAATTTTTCACCACCTTCTTATCCATTTGATGACAAAAGCAGGTTTTAGTTGCTTTTCCAGCGCAGCTGGGTGTTGTCAAAATCACATGATGGTAGGTATGGCCACAGCAAGCCAACTGCTCACAAAAAGTAGGAAAACAGCACGAGTTTGAGGAGGAAGGGGGCACTAAAGGCGACTGGGAGATCAAATCCAGTAGAACCATGTACATGAGTAGCTGTGATGAAAAACATTCTCCTCAGAGCAAACAAATCTACTCATCTTGCTACATCTGATCACAACTTGAGTGTGAATGTGTATGGGTACACCATTTTTTGTGTGTGGGCACAGGACAGAAGAGAATACTCTGCAGTATAAAAAACCTGCTACCACTGACCATTTACACCTAAACTCCTCTCACTTCACCTCTTCTCTGGACACCAGCTGTGGAAGCTCACTGATGTTACACTGCCAGTAGCTTTCTAAATGCATTCCTCTAGGTTTTCTGCCACAAGAGTCAGCCTTATTTCTGAAGGCTGAAGCAAAAACGAAGCTGTCCCAAATTACATGTTGTGTCTCTCCGAATAACTGTGGTTCCAGAAGTTGGACAATAATCCTCTGATTATGCTTCTGAACTCTTGCTTAATTACTGGGGATTTTCTGCCAGCTACCCATCCACTTACAGTCCCTTAGGCACAATCAAAACATGTTTGCTCTAGGGAAAAAGAAACATTTCAGTGCAATCAAGCGCATCTGGTGTAACTAATCTGGTTAATCACAGCAATGTGAGGGACACAGAATATGCATTATAAACAAGAAAAAGGAACAATTTTCAACATGCTTTTCAAACTGCACAATAATTTCTCTTAATTATAAATTCTAACATAAAATGATTAAATGCATTTGTTTTTGCAAGTCTTAGTATTTCTGTCACCTTTAAATTTTGAGAACTGACTCAGGAATGTGAAAGAAAGCTAAATTTATATAACTCTCACACACATTAATAAGCTACTTAGCAGAAAAACAGAAAAAGCCCGTCATCCACATTCCTACTGAGACTTGAGGGCAGTAAATACATTTTCCTGACTATTTTGGTGTCCAGCCTGGGAAGACATTCCATTCTTCTGTTCCAACAGATCCTGAAAGCATCTCCTTTTTATGTGACTGTCCTGGTTTCATTTAAAGTAATGCTTAATTTAAAACTAGTCAGAGCATGATCACTGTGATTTCAAGAATTCAATGTGAATGAGTTAAGAAATATCAGCAATCTTCTGTTTGGCGTTCAGTCCAGTAGCATGAAGCATATCTGTCGCTGCAGAGACTTGGGTGGGTTTTTTTCTTTTTTCATTTTTCTTTTTTCATTTTATTAATTTTTAAAATTTTTTATTTTTAATACTTTGCCTGAAAACTAGACTAATAAAAACAGAATAGTAAAATACTCTGGAACAGTAAAATTTTGCTGTTCTTGACATCCATGAGCAAAACAGTAATATCCTGTGAAAATAACATAGTGCTTTAAAAAGGTGCAATATACCTGTATAGCTAAACTGGTTTGCCTAGTATAAAACTAACTATATACAAGCTTGAAAGCCTGGGAGTTCAAGATTTTAAAACTTTAAAATCCCATCAAAGAGATTGAAAAGACAGATTTATGGCAATCACTACAGCATAAGGAAGGTGCACCAGGAATCCTTCAAAATTCCAAAGGTTAAAGAAGTTAAGTGCTGGGTTCAGATCAGAAGGGTTCATTAGAGTAACCACAATGGAGCACATGCAAGGGCAGGGAAGAAGGAAAACTTCACAAGAATCTCCTTTATGGCAATAAAGGGATGGGGATGGGGCAGGGGTGGGGGAAGTCTTCAGTGAGTGAAGTTTTCCTTTTATCATCATGAATTTTAATTCTGCATCACAGTTTGAATTTTTGGTCTTCTCATCGTTATGAACTTCATATTGCTGGAGTCTTCTGGCTTCTAGTCCATTCCTTTCTGAGTGCAGCCTGTCAGGCCCCTCAGTACCTGTGAGACTGATGAGATTGGTGATACTGAGAGCTCTGCTGAGACGATGTGGAATAGCCCATTGTACTCTGGGACTGAGAAGATCCCTGAATGTTGCTTTGGTAACTCAGGCGCGAGCTGGAGTGCTGCAGGAAAAAAGAGAGGGATCAAAGGAATGAAATCCAGCCTGTTAGGACCATGCAGCTCAGGAAATTTTTAACCTCTTTGGTGCTCATTAAAACACAATTGTTGGAGAAGCCCACTAAATAGTGCTACTATTTAGGGTCCCATAAAACAAGTCATGGTTCTGATCTGCAATCAGTTTTCACACAGCACACAAAACACACAAGAACCCTTGGAGACACCTAAAAGTACAGCATGTACACACCTATTTTCTGAAGAAAAAATACAGAGTCCCTTTCAAAATTCATCTGTTTCTTAAACTTACATCTATCCTTACTGTAAACACTATTAATGCAAAATCCAACTGCTAAGACTACAAACACCCTTCTCAAGATAGGCAATACTAAATGGTATAGAGAAACATTTTATTCTTTTCTGAGAAAAAGACAACCATGATTTGAGTTACTCAATTTATCTAAATGAAAAATTATCCTTTAAAATAAAGTAACAATTTTAAGTCAAGTCTTTCAACCTGCTCCCTTATCTACTCCAAACAAAGACAACTGCTTAAAGATGGGCATGTGTATGTACATAATCTTACATTCATTTTCTTGAATGATTTTATTTTTCTCTTCACAGTTTGAGACAGTGAGCTCAGTGGACTCCAACCTCAGCTGGACAAATTCATGGATCTTGCAACCTCAGGCCTGCTGAATTTGGCCTTTCATTATCACAACCATTCCCCATCCAGAATTAATCATGAGCTAACCAATGATGCAAGTTGTAAAATCACTTGTATGAGAAGTACTGTTCAACGGACAGGAGACTCTCCAGCAAGGTAACCCCACCAACAGTCCACATGAGTAGGCTGGTTGTGTAACAGTGTCTGAAACCCACAATTTTTCTCGAAATTCTGGAAATCTTTTCAAATTCTAATGGAAAAGAAAAGGAATTGCAATAAATGCTATGACTTTATGGGAGCTCTTTCTGGATGAAAAGCATCAGCTCACTACACTAAGCAAAATACCCAAGGCCACATAAGCAAGGCTCAGTAAAATTCAACAAGGAATTTGCACTGTCATTTGTGGAAGCAACATATATTAAGACTGGTGAATGACAAAAAAATTTCAACAGACACTTTAGATCACAAGCTAAATGAAACTCAAAGCAAAGGGAATCTTCTACCTACTTCTGAATAAGATAAAATGGAGTAAAATTAATGCCGTAAGACTAAAAGAATGCATTAGCTTGCCCAAGCTTATTTTTGTTCCACAGTTGAGAATTTGTTTTTAACAAAGTCAGACTTGGACAAATTGCAGACATTCCTTTCTGGAACAGAAGATAGTCAGCTAGAATTTAAAGGCAGATAGCCAAACACAAGTGTAAAAATGGATAATCAGACCATACTATTTAGTGAATGACGTAAAGGAAACATACAGATCATGATTTTGAGGCCTGTGCTGTTAAAGTTTAGAAGAAAAGCATCATAGAGGGCAAAAAAATCTGAAAAAAAGAATATTTAGACTGCTAGCAACTTGTAAGGGGGAAGTCTGCCAACAATTCAGAGAGCTGGATAAGAATTCTATAATGAATATCATCAAATGCAGCACACCAGTCCTCAATGTATAGAGCAAACCAGACCAGCCATAAATACTGTGCAGTCAGACAGCTGTACTGATCTGTCCAGGCCTCAAGCCTGTCTGGAACTTTTCAAAAAAGAAACCTAGTTGTCTTTCCCCTTAAATTGCCCTAAATGCCTTCATGACCATTTGTAACCAAAAGAGTCAAACAAAAATGGGAGAAATATGTCTGGCACTGACTAATCAATTGTCTGTGGAGAAGGTCTGGAGGGCTAAGTCAAGACAACTCTGGAGATGAGTGCCTTAAAATCCGCTCATTTTAACTTTAAAGCAGCCTGAAAGACCATTCTTCAAGGTGGGATCCTCTTGAAGGCTAGCAGCAGATGGAATCCCAAACATAATTTAAAATTTACCCTTAATAGCTACCTTTTCTAAATTCTTATTTCAACTAATTACTGCTCCAGCAAGTATAAACTCAGAAGCACTGAAGATCCTGGTACGTTCAATGCTTTCTATACTTAATGTAAGTCATTTTTTGGTGGAAAATATAATTCTAATAAGCAAAAACAAGTATGGAAATTCAAAAATTATTCAGTGATAGTGCTTTTCCTTATGAATGCTACTGTACTGAAAAACATGAAATCTATTGTACTTTGGTCACATTAGAAACAATGCATGTCTTTGTGCCCTACTTAGGCATGAATCAAACAGATGAACCAAATTGTCATTCCTGTGCTTACAGGCATTTTTTTCTTTAAGATTAGAAGTAGACTTAGAAAGATACCAGAAAAAACTAGAGAGCCACTTCATACATGTGACAATATGAAGAATGAAATGGGAGAGCCTGGTTCTAACTTGGCTTCTCCTTCTCAGGATTGTTTCACATTTGCTCCTCACATGGGATTTAATTTTGCCAAGACTTGAGTATCCTGAACTTGATGCAATGCAGCATTTACATCCACTGGCTTCAGCAAGATTACACTAAAATATAAAGTTAAGCAAATATTTAAGTGCTTTTCTAGAATGGACTAGTCCTCAACACTTTACAGGGTGTAGTAGATACAATTCAAACTGGTATTCTATCGAAAATTACCAATCACAGAACACAAAACCTCAGCATGCCTCAGGTTATACCAAAACCTCATTAAAACACGACCTGTTTTTGCAGTGGCGAAGGGGAAACCCGCCATTTTGGCGCTAGAGCAGCAGAAGGAGCAGAATTTCCAGCGGTACCTGATAGTCTGAAGGCATGACAGGCCCGCCTGAGTTAGCGCCTGAAGGCCCTATGCGTGGTTTCTTGTTCGGAGGCACCTGGTTGAGGCCGGAGTCCTGGCTGTGCTGCAGCCCCGTGCCCGCGGCCCCTCCTCCCGCGCCGGCGCCCGCCGCCGTCCCGTTGGTCTGGGCGCTGTTCTGCTGCTGCGGCTGCGGCTGCTGCGGCGCTGCCTGCGGCTGCTGCTGAGGTGCTGTTTGCTGCTGATGCTGATTCTGCTGCTGCTGATTCTGGGGGAAGCAGAGACACCACACGGTCACTCGCTCTGAGCCGCGCTTGTGAGCTTCACGTCCGCGAGGGTGAGGCAGGCCGCCCGCCCGGTGGGAAAACACGGCAAGGTGAATGCTGGGAGAAGGTCACCCTCGGTACAGGCGTGCACACCTTGTGGGGGTCTCCCACTTGAGGTCGTGTTGCTGTTTCAATGAAACAAGCTGGACTTAGACTGGAAAGACAGTCTAGTGCCTCCTACGGCTACCCAGGTGCTCAGAGAGGATAAATGAACTGTGTATAGCGCAGTAATCACCTACCGAACTAAATCAAAACGCCCAAAATTTCACTAGTGCTCAGTGGCAGACATGGGGTACCACAACAAGTTGTTGTAAGTGCTTCAAAGAAGCACTTGTTCACTCAGAATCAAAACCACTTTTCAAACTTTCACTTTTCACCTGAAGAAGGCTGACAGCATTACTGCCAGGAAGTTAAGCAAACTCAGACCAAAGGAATTATATCATGTCTTCCTGCCTGTGAGGAAATTCTGTGGCAAAACCAGAAACTACTATTTTGATCTCCTGTGCTTTTAAGCACCTTGCAAAGTGCTACACTGGGAATAGAACCCAGCATGGTGCACAAGCTGTAAGGCCAGAAAATCTTATTGAAATAGCAGAAAAGTGAAAATAGACCATAGATGTTGAAGACAAAAGAGGAGGAAACAGCTGGAAGAAGAACCTGGCAAGGGAAGGAGAAGACAAGCAAAGGAAGAGAAGCCAGATAATTAAAATGAGACCAGGACCTAGCAGGAAAAGAAACAGAGAAAAGTGTCACAGAGAGGAAAAAAAAGGTTAAGAAGGAGAACACAAAAACAAAAGACATTGAGAGCTCTTCTGGCTTCAGAGGGCTACAGACTAAAAGAAGTATTTGAGGAAGTGGAAGGGAGGTCAGAAAATCAACTATTGGTGTTAGAATTCTGAAATTTGTGTTTTCATAGCAGTGTTTGGTAGTTACTATTGTGTGAGCTGAAAAACTTATGTGTAAACAAATACTGAAGGCATTCTCAAAATGAAAGTCAAGAGCTTGTTGTAGGTCCCAGGTTTTAGCACAAAACCTAGCTGGACTAGCCTGAGCTTGCTCTTGTGTGGAAGTGCTACTGCTACTGCCTGGGTAGAACTGAGACCTGCTCTGTCAGTCTCCAGCTGGAGCCTGGCTGCACCATCCTACTGCACAAAAATGGCTTTTGCCAGCAAAAACATTGTCCTCAGGTCACTCTGGTTCGTGACAGTTCCTAAATGACTAAACTCATGAAAGGTATACACTAAGCAATACATTGCCATATGTCACCTCTCAGGCACATATCACCAAAATGAAATTTCAGCCCTACCTAGAAACAAACTTAGCAGAAACTTGCCCAACAGAATTTAAATGAGAAAAAAATTTTTCACTTTGTTTTACAAACCCTTGTTTTAGTCCTGCTAACTAACAACTAACCAGTTTGAAGAATGGATGCTTCTGCTAAATGTTATTTAATTCAGATGAAAGTTCCAAATAAACAAACAGAGACAACTTGTCCAGGTTTCCAAATGATTATACAGATATTTACGGTTTTAAAAACAAACCAGTAACAAACCAGTCTAAAAAAAAACCCTAAACCTTTCCTTTACAATAACATCATAAAGCAACAAAACATGGCACAGATTCAATTTTAGAATAGCCTTTACCTCCACATTTTCTACATTGTGGGAACACATTCAATGAGTAATGTGTGAATTATATTACCTAAATGGTCCAAAAAAAGTTTAGTTTGTAGTTTGCATAAATACCTGACTGTCCTCAACAATCTTGAAGACCATTTATATATTGGCTGTTGTAAATATAACCAGGCCGTTGTCCTCATCCCTGCAACACTCCCAGGGAAAAGACAGATATTTACTTTTAAGTACACTGACTTAAATGCAAAAAAGACAGGATAATTTTAGTTCTTAAGGTTTCTTCTTGTTTTTTGAAGCTGTGAGAGTTGAAGCAAAACTAGTAACTAACTTACAATCAAATCAGTATCATGACTTTCATTTTATTTTTACTCAGGGGCCTGTTTCCTCCTTTGGAAAAAACTATCTGGACACAAAAATCATGGATACTACCACTTGTTCTCAGTAAAGAACAATCTGCAATATCAGTTCTGAAAACAAAATTTGCTCTCTAGAATCTCAGCTAGTTTGTCATGCTACACAGAAAATTGAAAACAGAAGATTCACGTAGTCAAATGGTTTCTCCAGAAGACAACAGCCCCTCACACAGTCCTCAGAGAACTACAGTTCAAGACTGTGCTCTCACATTTTGTTAGCCATACCTCACTGCTGGTGCCTCACGTGCCCTGCTCAGTGAAAATGACACGCTGTTCCCTGCACTGTCGCGCCATTGTCCAGCCTTCACAGCGCTCTGGGACAATGGCTGTGGTCACGCAGCACAGCTCAGCTACACGCACCGAGCAGATCGGATTCTGCTGCAAACACACCACAATTCATTATGCACACAAACAAGTTCTCGCCCGTGCCTATGGGGCTATGGGAAAGAGAATATTCAGAGCAGATTGTTGCTACCAGAACAGTTCACAGTCCTTATTACTCCTTTGTCTGAGGGCCCTTAAAACATGATCAGGAAACTGTGTGCAGATGGATGAAATGTTCTGATGTAGTGCCAGAAGCAGGCTGCCACTATTTGTTTGAGACCCCGACAGCCATCTACATTCAAATGGCTGGATGCATGCCAGTCATACAATGAAAATGCCATTCTTTTCATGTGCTCACAACGTATTTTCAGCTTGTGATGCTGGAGGAAGTAGCAAGGTCTTCTTGGAACGACAGCAGCTGAGAGCAGGCTACTGCTGACAGAACAGCCCATCCAGCTCATTCCCCACAGGTCAGGGCAAACCGTGCTGGTGATACCACCTGAGACACCCCAAGTCATCTGATACTTTTCAACTGCAGTTTGAAGAGAGTTTTGCCTTGGAAACACATTTTTGGTTAACTCTTCATGTTTCATTAGCTTTCACTTGGCACCATGATGCTTTCTTATTGCATACTTGAAAGTTAAAAAAACCCAACCAAACATGGAATTTATTATACCTTATCCCCTTTCTCTTCAGGTTCATCTTCATTGAGGAATTCTCTTTTTGGATATGGAATCTGGCAGCCAGCAAACACACTGAAACACAGTAAACATTCCACAAATATGTACACATGGCATACACTTACTCGAAGCTATGTTAAAAACAAGTGCATACAACACAACTTCATTTCTTGTATTTGATGAATCCTATTTTCACAAGTGAGTGGCAGTGTGAGCACCCAAGATAGGTGCTGATTGTAATGTCAGATCTCTTTGCTGTTGGCACAAGGCTGTCATTTAGAAATCATGGCATGGTTATACATGCCCAAATGCCAGAAAGACCACTTGTTGATCCAGATGGTAAAATGAACAAACACAGCGTCAGAGGTTCCACAACACCCAGTTGGAACATGCATGGCTCACTGAATAAAGGGACTGATCCAAAGAGTATTAGTGTCTCATGAGCCTGCCTTGGCTTACAACAGGCTTCAATATATTTGCCAATCACAACTGCAGAGTTACTTTCACTAAGCTTCTGAGGTCTTGTTTAGGAAAAAAAAAAAATGCTTTTAATTTCATCTGACCAATGGAATTTGGAACATTCCTTAATGTTTATGGCAGAGACCTTATCGTAATGTTATCCTGTAATCCATGGGGAGCTACAGCTCTACATCAGATAAACCCTAAGCAGAAAATTACTGGTAGATCTTGACCAGTATCAATTTCTTAGATTTCTGTGCCAACATTCAGAGTACAATCAATGTGATGTGCTTTTTAAAAGGGTGTAAACAGTTTCTAATCTTGCTGCTATGTAGTGCTTGATTTTTTCAAACAGAAAAAGAAATTTTAAAAAGCCAACTAGTCTCAACTAGACTCCTTTTGCATTCCAGTGACTGTTCCCTCCTTTTAGTGTTGCCTACTAGTTGAGGAAACAGGGAAAGCAAAGGCAGAAGTCTACCTGCATCTACCTACAGATCATAAAGCTATGCACCACCATGCTTCTGAAAACTGGGAAAAGAAACTGACAAAGTCTTCCAGCTGGAATTGAATATATCATCTGAACTTTTCATGACAATAAAATACACAGATAGATCAATTCTGTACTCTCAAGCCTTCTGAACAAGGGATTTATGGGATTTTAGGCAGCCATGTATCTCTTCACTTTTCTCACACTGTTACCTTGTGAAAGAGGGCATGGGAATGGGCTGTAGGTCAGAGAACTGTTCCCACTCCTAAGGGAGAGGCACAATCAACCAGGCAATGGAGAACAGGGCTCTGTGAGGCTGTGTAAGGCAGAAGAGGGCAGAGATTGATTCTCTAAATGCTGTGGTAGTGTTGTCACTCTGGCTTTGGTAGTATGTTCAGAATTACACCACCAGTGCAGTACTGGGTTATTTTTTATGACCACTCAGTTCTGGCACCAGTAGCTACATGCACTTCCATACTACACTTGTAGTTTCTACTGAGCATGGCTGAGCTGCTACTTCTTGTGGACACAGGTAGGCATCTGTGAATTTTTAGCTGTCATGTCTTTTCAGGAACTAGCACGTAGCAGGAAGAAGTCACCCCAGATATGCACAGCAGAAGGAATACATACTCTGATGTAGGCAGAGGATCCTCTTGAAAGTAGGGGTCCTGCAAAGCCTGCTCTGAGGTAATTCTCTTCGTAGGGTCCATAGTAAGAAGCTTCTGAAGCTGCAAAGCATAACATTAAAAATAGCAAAAAGCTTATCAAACTATCATTTTTCAAACTATGACTTGTATGTCTTGGATTGTGGATTGCTAAATTATTTCTGGCTTGTCCAGACCAGCCTAAGTTAGCATTGCTTGTTCAGTGAAGTTCCCAAGAAGTACAATGCACATGCATCAAAGTACTGTGGCTGTGAAGTACTTCACATGTAATAAACAGTTAAGTGTATCAGACAACATTAATTGCTCAGACTGAACCACTGCACTAAAGCAACACTAACTTCAGCTATTACAGATTCAGAAAGCATGATTTCTAAATAATAGATTTTCGTTGTGGTACATATATAGCTTTTATACTGTTCTGCACTACTGACAGAAAAGGAAAAAAGTGTCAGAATGGACTGAACATGACCAGGATTCTCCATATCACTTTAGGGATGGAGACAATAAATCTCTATTTCTTGCAGTGGCAACATTCCAGAATCAGAGCGCTTTGCTACTCATGCAGCTCCCAAACCCACCCTAATTGGTACTGAAATGAGAAAGAGCAGACCCTTCCTAGTAACCTTTCTTCCTTGCTAGGAGGAAAACAAGCACAAATTTATTAGCTAGAATGCTTTTGACTGCAGCAGGCTATAAAAGAGATTACAATATATTAGTAGTATAAAACAGGAATTATAGGCATATCACACCATTTTAAATAGTTACTTATTTATCACATTCTGGTAAACCTACAGTAAGAAATTTGGGTGCTCAAATTACATTATACAGTATCCTGCTCTCACACAATACTCTCTTAATTCAAGCCAGTAATGAAAATAAAATTCCTTCTGTTAAGGACATCTCTGCTCGAACTCTCTTTCAGGTCTCCAACAAAAACTGCCTGGATATTCAGCAAAGAATGTGATTTTGGCATGGGTGTTTGGGACTTTTTGTTCCAATAAATTAAAAACCTGACATACAATTCTATATCCTATATATATGCTACAGTGAACAGCCTCAGTAAAAGCACTCACCCTCCTCAAGAATAGAAATACAAGGGATTCATCTTTCTCAACAGTTGTAGTTAACCCTACTTGATAGATAAGGTCTCAAAATTCTCTGTACTTTTGCCATTTCCTTCCCAACTCTTCTTATTCAATACTTTATGGGCCACAGACCTCAACAGACTAACAACATAACAGAGCCTTTTCGGCTGTCTCTCCACCTATCATTTCTTTTGCAACTAGCTCCTAAATGGATTTCTGCTGCTTGCCTAGAGATGCACCTTAAGATATTCCTGCATGTACACACCTGGAGGGTTTGAACAGGCACTTATTTACTGTATTTTTGTGTGGTGAGGTAACTCTTAACCCCACATTTTCTGTTCATCTTAACAAACTGAACTTCTAATGTGATGTTGGCACTTGACATAGTGACCTCACACAATACAACATAGAAAATAATTTGGTACTCAGTATCTTTACTTCAAATCACCTTTCCCTACATGAAAATTTCTTTGTCAGCTAGAGCAGCTTCTGGCACCAGTACAGGTTATGCAAATTTCCCAGTTCCTCCACAGTGACTGCAGGGACAAACATATATATTCTGTACAAGGCCACTCCTGATGTTTGGTACCTGATGTCATCATTGACAGAAGAGCACAGGGAATCAGCCTCTGTCCCCTGGACTCCTTCCTCACACCTGGTTGCTGCAGTCCTACTCAAGAGAAAACTCCTCCAGTTTTTCCACCATATGACATGGTCATCACAAACTGTCTCCAAACATGACCTGTATTCTTTGTCACTCATAGGTAAGGCTAATGTACTACAGCAGAAGATAGCTTGGCCCTTTTAATGATCTGGTCATTCCCTCAGCATTCCTGCTTTACTCCCCAGGATACAATCAGCTAGTTCATTCCAAGTAATACTACACACAGTATCACTCCCAGAAAGATAACCTGCCTATCAGTGATGCTACTGTGAACAAGCTTCTTTGAGAAAGTCTGATTATCTGTAGCTTCTGGGAAAATGAATTAAAAAAATGTCTGGAGACCATTTGTTTTCAGGGCTGCAGCTGCTCAGACAACATAGGAAACCAATGAGACTAGATTTCATTAAGATCTCATACTTCCCAGCAGGTCTCAAGCTCTCAGGCTCCACTGGCCTGACATGACAGCTATGAACACTATGCTTGTAACTTTTCCAGGCCAGCAAGAACAGATGCCTCTTCCTGAATGGAAAACATTCTGCCCTTCATGCAGACATTATCATTCAATGTCAATCAGCAGAATGGCATAATATCATTCTCTTTGTCAAAAGTCACTTGCTATCCTGCACTGATCTACTTGATGCCATCTGTTCCCCATGCACCACACACTTCCTGTACTCATTAGCACAGTCTCAATCAATGACTGCTACAAAGCAGATGTCTTCAGAGGTCACCCTGCAAGATGCAGGTTACCTCATAAAAATAACTACCTTGGATATGAACAAAGAGTTTTAGGGAGTCTGTTTCACAATACACGTACCTCCAGTGTACAGCAATGAGTATCAGAAGGTAGTCCACACTCCTGGGCATTCTTATTCAGAGCTCTGGGAGACTGACCCATTAGAGATCAGCTTCTGTCTCTCTATGGTTGATCACTAAACCACCCCTAATCACCCCTTGAACTGTGAGAAAATCTAACAAACTACTTTCCTTAGGTAGACAACTAAGTCTTCCTCACGATGTTCAGAAAAAAAGGCAAAGTATGGTTAGTTTTGTTGTTCTTCAGAGATCTGGTTAATATTTCCCCTGGGAAAAGCAGCCTACTCACCCAAGATGACTCTCAACTCAGTGTTCAGCCTTAGAGACTTAGCAATTCAAGCTGACAGCAAGCAGGTTTTCTGGTGGATTCCACTTTCAGTAAGAAAACATGGAAATTCATGTGCTAACTAATGATGTCTCTTACAATTGTCATCTTTTCAGTTAGACTTACCCTCCAGGTGATTCCAATGTGTGCCCAGTAAGCTGAGTTTAAGAAATTTTAATTCATTTTTCCTCAAGTCTCACTCTTATGGAAATTCTTCCCTTCCACCCACTTGGGACCAACCTACTCTGCTTCCACAGCTATTTGTGTCATCATCCAGCAGCCACTAATGAGTCAAAGAGCAAATCTTTGCCAGGATGTAGAAAGATTACTGCTATGCTGGATTTGTAACTGAAAACAGACCACTGAAACTCAAGCTGCACTAAGAGCCTCATTACAGAGCTCCCTGTACACAGCATCACCAAAGTCACTCTGAACTTCATTCCTAAATTTAGACAGCACAAAGTCATCACAGAGGCATCCAGAAATGATGCTGTATTAGACAGAGCAACCCTGTGTTGGCCTACAATGGATGACTCAACTAGGCAACCAGCAAATATATGTTTAGGGATTTTGTTTGGAATCATCCCCAGAACAGTGGTGGACTACTGTCAGAGGGAAGAAAAAGAAAATCCAATTACTACAGGAAATTAATTTCTCCTTTCCTTTTCCCTTTCTTCACAAAATTCTTTAGATTTTGAGGGCTCTTGAGTTCTCTGAAGCCACACAGAATCAAGACACATATTATGCCCACTCTTCTCTCTTATTTGCACAGCAGACATAATGGTAAGGCATAGAAGTGTCTTGCAGATCTTAATTACTGATCTTCTTACTTACTCTCAGATCTTCAATACCAGCAGTTTAAGCAACTTGTATATGAAGAAAACGTATTTCCAAAATGGCCAGTTAGTGATAAATAGCTTTCTTTAACATTGGTGTTCATTAGAATGAGACAGGAGAATAGACACAGATATTACCCTTAGAAATGCAATTTCATTCCTGTCACCATAGCAATTTTCAAGTTGCACCTACCAAAAGAAAAACTTTGCTGTCAGGCTTGACTTTGTGTTTCTCCATGTATTTTATGAGGCTACTGTTGGCATATCTGAAAAATACAGTTAAAGAAAGACGTGTCTGAAATAACAGTGCATTAAAAACATGGAATTCTATGAAGTGGCCACAGAAACACTTCCCAACCCTCAGTAATTAAAAAGAACTGCTATTAGAAGACATGTCAGATATTTAGCTAGCACTTGCACAGGTAAAGTGTGCTTTCCACCAATAGGAGTGCTATCAACTGTGTAAAGATTATTTCCATGAAACATGCAACTTTTACAGTATTTGGATAAGCTGTTGATATGGATATATGACAGAGAGACACAACTTGAAGTTTATACTCTATTTTTCTAAAGCAACTCTCCCACAGAAAGCATTCAGCAGTTCATCAGAGCTCAACATTTAAGCTATTATTTCCAGTTAGAACTTGGCAGAGCAGTTAGATTAACATTCTGTCTCCCCAGCCTGCAGTCCTTACAGGTCCCAAGCTCAAACTATGACCTGTGCCTTGCCTTTAACTTACAGCTCCAGAGGTTATGTATAGCCATTTCAAAAGAAAGAAGCTTCATGCACAGACAAGCTTCATATCTTGTGTAAAGCCAGTGTAATGAATCCATGTCAGAGCTGGACACAGAATCCAAAACTCCCAAATCCATATCCTCTGCCTTACTCTAAGGAGTCCATGTGACTCCTTACCAGCTCTGATCAATTATCACCACTTGATTAATTTAGCCAAAGCACCAGGAGACAGTAAAATCAGAAAATTCTCAGATCCCAGGCAGACTTTGAATAACAACCTATTGAACAAGTTACCTTCAACAGAAATTTCTGCCCAATACATTGTTGTCTCCCCATATCTGCTTGTCAAAAATACCAGTGCTTCCCTATTCTTTCCCACACAAAACGAATGAAGTTACCTTGAATATGTAATGGAAATGGTTTAAGCAAGCTCATTTGTCTGTGCCTGCCATAGATTAAATTACACTTATGACAACCCCTTCTAGAGAAACCAGGAGGCCACTCAGTTGATGTTCTTAACTGAGCAGCTGAGGGACAGAACACCATTCAAGTAAACCAGTTAATTCAAACAGGACAGCTACCACAATGTTAGAACCCAAATACTTCAAAATCCCCTTTCCAAAAACTCAGAGCCAATTTCTGCCTCCACCACACTCAATGAACTGTTGTTACTTTATCATTACTTACGTTGTTCTTCTAAAATCTTTCTGAAGAGTTGGATATTCTGGCATCTTCCTTATGTCTTCCCAGTCTTTATCTTGGGTAGTGTGGAAAAAAGAAAAAGCATTTACAATTCTGAACATGTAGGTTAAGTAACACACAAGAAGAAATAACTACAGCACTTGTTTGACTTCCTGTTTGTTGGCCAGTGCTATTGTTCTTTAATTGTCAGCATTTCCAAATCCATCAAACTGACAGTTTCTTCATACCTATACAAACAACTGGTAATTTCCTTTAGAAAAAAACCCCAACAGACAACTCAGTAGCTTTATGCCTGCTGCTTTAATGAAAATTAATTACCTGCAGGGAATCCCATTACACTGAAAATGCGGTCCAGCTGATCGTGATGAAAAGGATTACTTGTTTTGATGTCCTCCTGGCGACAGTGAAATATAGGTTCTGAAGTCAACAGTTCAGCAAATATGCAGCCAATTGCCCAAATATCTACAAAAGAAGAGGGATAATTAATGAAAATTTACTCAATTGCTCTGGTTTTTTGTTTCTGCACAGTTTTTCAACCTGTATAACCACAAATGCTTCACATTTAAAAACAATGCATTAATATAATACATTAAAAAGGGTAAAATCTGGAGACATGTTTTCTTTCAAATAAAAATTAGAGTCTTGAAATCCAATTTGTGGCAGTCCAGCACTTAACATATTCACAGGTGTGGCAGAAACCTATTTGCTTACAACATAGCTTAAAGGGCATGCAATTGACCAAATATTATCCCCCACAAAGATACATTGAAATAATACTTCTACCACATAATTCAGAACAATTCCAAATTGTTAATTAAGAAAATTGATAATCAAGTAAATACTAAGGAGAAGACTAATGGCTCATATGTTTAACCAAATGGTGCAAGCTAGTTCAAATGAGGGGGGAAAAAAGGATACTAATTTTAATCAAGTATAAAAGAGTGATTACCAAACTCTGAAAAAATTAAAATCCTATTTGACAGCTGACTCCCATAGCAGCAATACTTTAACTGTCTCAAGTACATCTCATGTACATAAAGAAAACAACAGCATGATATTTGACAGCTGGACTTGATAATCTTGGAGATCTTTTCTACCTTTATGACTCTATATACTGAAAGATAAAAAAACAACTTCTATTTCATAAAATTCTCATTAATACGCTTTTTTAGATTAAATCTATTGTGGACCAAAACATTAATTTACAAGGGAATAGTTTTTCAGATTACATATATTCATTGTAGTTACTGTTCATTACCATTACTCCATCCATCTTAGTGTTCTGTATAACTCAAATGGTTTATTATGCATTTTAATATGAAAGTGTGAATTTGCCAGTGAGAAGAAGCTTGTTACCAGAAAAAAAAATTTTTAAAAATTTAAGGATTTAAGGATTTGCTACACTGGCAAATATGTTTTCTGAGATACCAGGATACAACTTTGGAAAAGGTGTTGAGATCAGATTAATAATAAGCATAGTCTGCTGAATACAAGAGTGTGGACACTTGTGTAGTAATTGAAGTTAAATTAGATATGACTCTAGGAAACCTTTTTGATTTTTTTTTCTAATTTAGCAGAATAAATACAAAAAGCAATTTAACTTTAATGCATAACTCAAAGAGATACAAAATTCTTTAACCAGAGTTTCGTTTATTGGATTCAGACTAAAGAAAATACCAAGAAAAGTTTCTTGGTTGTTGCAATTAATCTGAGACTCCAAATCCCACTTGCTGTCAATGGTGGACTTTGGCCCATGCTGCCTATGAGACACAGGGGGTCCTTAAGAAAAAGCACTGCTCTCCTTATGTAGGAAATAAAGAAATGGACCATCACATTCTATTTGCCAAAACTGCTCAGGTCCATTTCCATCACATTACTGGTGTGGAGCCTGAGGTGTCCCAATATATAACCCTTTCTTTCAACCTCCTTTATAGGAAAATCTGGTAACATTTCATTCAGACTTTACAGCTTTGACAGGGTATAACTTGCTCTGTGCATTACATCACATTCTAGAGGTTTTATCTTCCTTTGATTTTCGTATTAGCCTTATCTGCATGAAAACAAGATCTTTAGCTGTTGAGATTTTATCTGCTCAAGCAACTAATGCAGCATATTAATCACGATTGCTGCCTGGGTAGTAGGCATAAATTATCTACTCCAGAATGGAAATTGCTTATTAATTGAAGAATAGAATCTCCACTTAACAGTATCTATTCACTCATTTTCATAACAGATAGCAAATCCTTTTGGAGATGGTTTATCTAGAGGCCAAAAGAATTGTAGCTCTCTTAGTTTTCATGGCTTTCTGCAGTGCTCACTGTCCATCACACTGTGAGGGAGAGGACAGACCACTGCTCATCATTCCATCAATTACTGCTCTATCCAGACTGACCTTCTCCTTTTAATGAAAAAAAAGGTAAACTCTAGTATTCTCCCCAACAGCAAAGCTGAACTGGGAAATCTCCCTGATGTGATGCAGGAAACTTCAAAACTCTGTTTCTCCTTCATCATCTGCACTGTGTGACAGCAGAGCCACTATACAGTGTACAGAGAGAGCATTTTAAACCCTTTGAGGAGTCAGAAAGACAAACATTGTATCAACTGGATGTTAGATCTGTATTAAACACTGGAAATTCCCAAGATGGTGTTATAATTTTCTGTGGGGTGGCATTATTGGGCAAGTCAAGCATGAGATTACTTTAACTCTGATCAGTTGTTATATTCTCTAGCAGTTTCTATGCTGGGGTTCAACCTTTTATGTTTCCTGCCAGATATTCTTAATTTCCAAAGAACTAATATAAAATAACCCAAAAGACCTGGTACAGAAAACCTGAAGCTTTAATTTATGTAAGAAAAGATTAAATAGATGGAAAAGGCCTTGCAGCCATGCAGCTCAACCAGGTCAGGGTCTTCTCTTCATAAATTTTTTATGTAACCTGATCTTGAACATATCCTTGGCAGATATTGATATCATTCACAGTTAATGATTTTCTGCCAAGATTAACTAGTCCTTTTGTTTGTTTCTTGTAAAAAATATTCATAATTTGCAATAATAATGTACCACAGGTGGCATTTTTTGTCTAGCAGGAATGCTTCATTAAATTCTGCTAAGTTTAAATGCTTCATAAATACAAGCAGTCTTGATAGGTATTCATCTCCTATGTTGTTCCTAGTAGTCAACCAAATACAAATTCTAGGTCTAACTATAGAAAAAAAAGGTCCTTGTCTAGTGCTATTTAAGGTTTTTCCATTTGCAATCCCTAAAAATTAATGATTATTACATCTATTCCAAATATATTCCAAGTAACACATACTACCCCTTTGTAGTGGGCAGTGACAGAGCAGAGCTTAAAACATGTAAATAGTATTTTTCAGGCACAGTGTATTATTTGTCTAATGCACATCATCTGCCTCTAGCCTAAAAGCAGCTTCTTATAATGTTATATAAAAATTTCATTATAAATAAAACTTTAAAAGCAAGCACCAAAATAAGTGGCAAAAATTATCCAACAATTAATTCTCTCCTCTCCTCTCCTCTCTACTAATGATCAGGAGGGTGAGTGGCCTCACTACTCCTAAGCCAAAGCTAAAAGTACTGAAGGCATCTATTTGTTATGTCCCAGACCCACTGAAAACTGGGACAACAAAGGTCCTACGGAGTTGCACTGAGTACTAAATGTTTTCCCATCTGATGCCTTGGGAGGATCCTAATAAGTTTACCAGAGTAACACAACCATTCCTGCAAAGATGGTTCTGTTTCCTACAGTCTCTTCTACTGTCACTAGGCTTCACTGGTTTTTACTGTCTGTTGGGCTGTGTTGTTTTGCTGATGTTCTCCTCCACCCCCAAGACCTACAGATTTCCCCAAGTTTACACTGGACCCGAGTGCAAGCCAGGTTTGCTCCCTGGCTCTGAAAAGAGGGGTGGGAGTGACTCTTAACCAAAAACTTCCTAAGGTTCCATTCAAACCTGTTCTCCAGTGAAACATCCTTCCACTATGACAGTACTTCTCAAGTACTACATAGTTTTATAAAAAGAAAAAGAAATAGCCTTTGATGGATGGACAGTTGTGATTAGTAAATAGACTTCCCATATAAACGTCTGTGTGCACAGATTATTAAAATATTTGTATGGCTGTCTATGTCCCAGTTTTAAAATCTGGGACTCTAATAGCTTTATAGGTCAGCTGAGAAAATCCTGCATGCCCTACTCTACTTTAGCACTGTAGCCAAGAAGCAAGAACAAAGGGATCCTGTTTCAATGATAGGGCTGATTAAGCAGACAAATGCTTGTGTATTCTTTCATTTCTATGGCACAATAATCTAATTTCTGTATTCATTCCAGCATCTTGGAAACATTATTTAAGAATACTATGATCACTTAAGACAGTAAGACAATTTATTAAGCAATAGCCTTAACTCTTAAAATGAAATATCTTTTCCCATGCATATTAACCAAAACTTTTCACTGAACACAGGACACAATCCAAGACTAAATACATCATAATTCTTAACTATATCCAAGAGAGGAAATACATGAACAATCTCTTAGTCTCAAAGACTTCTTTAATAAAATTCTGTTAAAGAAAGTAAGTAAAGACTTGGAAAACATCTATGTAGGTGCAATCAATCTGAGGAATTCATCATTAGAGACATTTAGTATAATAGCATCAATACTCAACCAAACTGCTTTTTTCTGTTGTTTTGAACACAAAGTGTAGACTCTTGGATACATGTGAATGTCTGGTAAAGGTAGTGAAGAGCAGAAGGACAGACAGCAGAATACAGCTTCCCTGCACCTGCCAAGAGCTAATACAACAACCAGGGTACCCAAAAGCCAGTTTGGCCTTAGCCCAAACAGGGCTTTTCAGGCCACCTGTAAGAGCATTTACTTAAGATCCTCCAAAACTTTCCAATCAAGGCAAGGACATCAAACACACCAACAGACTGGAAACCTGAAAAGGGGCTGTACAGGCAAATGTCTATTTTTTTTCAAATAACATTAACTGGTCTAATAAAAAGGAATAACCTCTATAAAAAAATATTCCATCTCATACTGAGCACAACAGCACATTCTAGACTGACATGGAATCTTTATGCACAAGAGTTTAGGAGCACAGAGATACTATGGAAAAAGAGTTTACTAATTTTTATGCTGGTTTTAGCACTAGCAATTAGATTTAAGAAAATAATATATCCTTAAAGAAGGATTTCTTTGGTCTGGTAAGGTGAACTGAACATACCTGTTACACATGTTCTGTTATCACACATTACCACAAGGGAAAGACCTTCCCATTCATACATTAATGTCCCAATTTTTATGTGCTTCATTTAAACTTACAGAAGGCTGAGGAAGTGGTTACTAGCCTTTTAAATCTGACACCTGTGGAGAACTGATAATGAGGTCAAACATTTACATGTGACAGGCTTTTCAAGGGGAAGCAAAAAATAGTGTCAGTGGGTTAAAGGACAGAAATTTGTCACTCTGATGTTAGGCAATGTTGACCAATTTGCAACAAACAGCATCTCAACAGACCTTGACTGAAGAATAACTTCCACTGTAAAGCCACAAAGATGACTGTGCTGCAGTCAGAGACAACATCTCCCACTGATCTAAGGGATGTTCACAGCCAGACAACCATGTATCTAAGAACAATGTTCTATTTCAAAAGTGCATCTTCTGTGCCATGATACAATGTCCAGATAATTGAAAACTTTGAACTGCAAAACCATGCTAACTCGAAATAATAATAAAATCCATTATCCTCACTTTTCTTTCTACCTGTATGCCTTCATCCTAGCCTTTTAAACTAAGCTGCCTTCTTTTCATGTTTGTACTAACAATTTAATTAATTTCAATTAATACAACTCTAAATATTTTAAAGCATCTTGACTTAAGTTCTGAGTTCACTTAAATCAGTTGTCATTTTCTGCAGTGCTTTAATGGGCCAGGCTTTCATCATTCTCTCTTAACAGAGGTATTCTAGATTGTCTAAATATTTTACTTTCCCACTTAAATTTCTACTCTTTGGTATATCATTAAATGAAGATCCTGGATTATATGATTTCAGACTTCTGCTATGCATTAGATACATTATCTAGCTTGCAACATTAGACTTAAATTACTGTGCTAAGCTTGACAACACAGGTACAATAGATTTAATACAGGGAGTGGCAACAAATCCAGAGGCCCTAAGTAGTCCTTTCATGCAGCAAAAATATGATTTCAAATAGCAAAACCCTCTTAAAGAACTTAATCCTTCGTTTACAGAACTTCACATCCAAGAATTTGGAAATTCCAGGTTTATGGTTCTTTATGAAACCTTGTATTTAAAATGTGCAGATTCCTGAAGACAGGAATCATCAAGGCTGAAATCTTACCAACAATAGTATCACAAAGCACAAGAATTCGACCTTGAGAACTAAACCTTCACCAACATTATATTGCTTTTGCAAGGATGTTCAGTGACTGTCTTCTCAAAGACTCCTTTCTCCCCCCCACCCCCAAATCCTACATACATTTTCATCAGCAATTCTTTAACTCCTCACTTGTGTCTCCAAGACTAGTGCTCTATGTACCACAGATTATCTACTAGATTTGCTAGCAGTAGAGCACTTCCTTCCTTGGGAGCACAAAGTGATAGTTACATGAATGCAGAATAGAGTGACAGTTCCATCTTCTTTCTCCTCTTCTCTCAGTTCCTCCAGAACCTGGGGTTGCTCCAGCCTCAGGGGTGTCATTTCAGGGCAAGGAATTAGGTCAGTGGGACAAGCACTTAGTTCTGGCATGGAAAGTGTGTTACAGCCTTCCTTTTCCCCTAATCCTAAATCTTTAGATCAGTGGAGATGGCAGAGGAACATTATGACAACTCCAGTACCTCCAAGATTTAGTAAAGAATGTACTGCTACTTTTGTTTCAGCAGCAGCCATGCTTATACCTCTGAGTGTCCAAGAGGTACCCTGACAAGCTGTCAAGCTTTCCATGGAATCAAGGGTAAGAAGAAAAATGGCCTTTCAGTGACAACTCTTCAAAAGTATGAGGAATGTAATGGGTGACAAAAGGCAGCTTTGTAGCTTCAGGGCTACTTCCCCCTACCAAATATCAAACTGCAGCAAGTAATTGAAGTATGAAAACTTCTTATTGCAAAGGTCACGAATCTCTCTTACACTGCAAAGTATTAGGCAGGTCTAATACAGAAATTGTTACTATTTCCTCCTGTAACGACGACAGAATTAAGAACAGGCAAGATTAGCCACTGTTTGGTAAAATAGTATTTACAAGGCTTTTCAGGAAATATGCACAGCTCTGCATTCCATAAAAACATATGAAAAAAAATTACTGACAAGAGCAAATAAGAAAGCAGTAAATATTCTTTGAAAGGGAAATACACTTTTTTTCTAATTAAATGGAAAATATTTTAATAAATCAGCTTTTTTTGTACACAGAGGAGTTCTTTGCATGTTAACTCCATGCTAACTGAAGAGGAACAGTGAATTTGTTATCTGTTGTGTGCTCTCATTCAGCTTGTGTCTTTAACTATGATAACTTTTTAATAGATCCAATATGTCAACACCTTCAGAGCTAAAATAAGGTGAGCAAAAGCCCTGCTATCTGGTAGACTGAGTTATAACAAGAACATCTGTGAAGAATACTTTCTTGGACTGTTCCAACTCACAAGCCAGGACAGTCTTTTCTAGAAGTCATTAAAGCTTTTGATGCCTACTTTATTTTAGTCAATGGAGAGGAATGCCCATGAAGAAACCCTGCCTCCCAGACAGTACCACTGGAGAAGCTTCTTGGTCCTTCCAGAGTGCTTTACTTCACATTATCTTAACATTTCTGTTATTAAAGTTTTCAGCCTTACAGCTATTTCTAGTAAGGCACTGACAATAACTCCAACTTAATTATAAGCAACTCCATTGGATAATACATGAAATAAACTGGCGTGAAGAGTAATTCTGCTGTCAATCACAGTTATTGACAAGAAGTCAACTTGTGAAGCAATCACACCTGTCCTGAAAACCAGTCATTCTACTCAATCAGTGCTGTAGTGTTGAAAGTTTCAGTTGATACTGCTTCAGTAATTATGCCTGAAGATCAAACTGATGGATCAGCTAAAACAACTCCTCTGCACCAGAAGTATGCATCTTGTTAGGATAGTAAGCACTTGGTTTTCAGCCAAAATCAACTTCTATGAGCCAACTTCTCAGATTTGGTAGCAAAAAGTGCACATTAAAAGCCTTCATTACTGCACAGTATAGTGAGGGTAAAATGCTTTAGGAACCAGCTTTCACAAGAAAAATTGTCTCACTTCCTTAAGTAATGTTTCTTTTAAAAAATCGACATTTTTTTAAACTGACTTCATGGCACAGGTTGCTCAGGAAGATTAGAGAATCAATGCTGTTGCTTCAAAGCTCATCTGTCTGGTAAAGGGCAAAGTCAAGTGAGATACTAGGGAAGAAAAAGCTTGCCCATATGAGGTTATTAACAGTTTGGAAGAACACAAAACTTATATTTGGAGGGAAAAACAGTTAGAAGGAAAAAAGACACAGAACTGAAACTATGACCAGTATGGAAAATTTTTGGCCCACAAATCATTGACGGCTCCTCGTGTACATGGGACTAAGTGTAGACAGATTTTTGAAGGCACCTCTTGCTCAAAATTGGGTTTTTATCACAGAGCTATTGCTATAGAGGATATTCTGCCTTCTGAGTACTTTTATATTATTTTTCCTGCTCTAAAATAAGCCATGTACAGTTAGGTCATAATAATCATGCAGCAGCAAATCTGCCAAAATACTGACTAAAACAACAAAAGCATCCAGTATTTCCCTTCAGAAGTATTGCAAGGGGAGAGAAAGTCATGAGAATACAACAAGTATTGGGTGACCACATGTGGAAGTTTACAAGTTAATTTACCAAGCAATCCAAAGCAGGACAATTAGCAGATTGTAGTTGTGATTGAAAATTTAGTGGTTTTGTTTTCCTTTTCTTTCCTTTTTTGATTTTAATGTCCAGAATGTGTCTATTTTTCAAGTTAATTGCAGATGTTAAGTGACATCCCAGGTTCTCAGACCAATAATCCATTCTCTGAGTTAACAAAAACAATTTATAGCATACTTGTACTGGAGCTCCCTATTATCCTTAACTGACTTAATCTTCAGGACAAAACCATTAAGCAGTGTCCCCATTTTATAGATAATTAAACAATACTTGGGACAGAATGTGGCCAGCTACATACAACACTTGGGACTGAATCAGTATTTAAAGTCAAGTCTTTTGAGTCCCAGCTTATTGTTCTAAGAAATGAAACTTAGGCTGCCCCACATTAGGGTACCTCTGTTGGTGTTACACCAGCAGAGACAGGTCAGACCCAGCACTGTTCTCATTCTTCTGACTAATTAAACTATTACACACCTCTCAGACTCTGCAGAGTTGGTAATGGCCACCAGTTTTACTAGCTAATTTCCAGACATAACATATTTGAGAAGCAATAGTAATAGAGGAGTTAGATGAAGGCAGGAGCTAGATCACAAAACAGTTAATGTGTTAAAGTGTGAAACAATCCTGCAGACAATATTCCTTGAGTTGCTGTCAGCATCCCAAGCTTCCAAGAATACTTACTAATATAGCTTTAAAATGTTCTAATTGGGTGATCTAATAATATTTTATATATTAATTTCTTAGATTATTGTAGTAATGTAGAAAATGCTTTTTATTTTTTAATAAAAGAAGAAGCTTGTATAGTATTTTGGACATATTTTGCTATTTTAGAGAGCAAGAGGAAAAAGCAGCAGTAAATCATCCAGTACCTGCAATAACTAGATAAGACAGCAACAATTAATTCTTGGTATTAAAATATTTTGCCTCTCAGAAAAAGCATAACAACTTTGATAATCAAAATTAAGAAAGTTTATCACATGCCAAAACAAGTTTACCACCACATACCATCTGAATCCAATTACTCCTAATGTTGTATAACATTTCCTAAGGCATGAACAAGGCTCCCTTCTTGGTGTAGCCTGAGATTTTCTTTTCAGCGTGCATAAATGAATATTTTCCAAACCTCTCTAATTTAGTTCATTTTTCTAGCTTTTCCACAATCCCTTCCTCAAATCACCACCTCTCTCAAACAAGAATATGGATTCCTATACAGCAATCCAATGCTGACTGACTGATTTGTTCTTAATTATTTCTCATGGATGTTTAAAAGCAGTTCCCCTGCTCCTGTGGCTCCACAGACAACAGGTGGGAACCTCCCCTATACATTTTTTCCTGAAGAGTTTTCAATCTTCTGATTGGTCCCACCTATAATTTCTGGTTCACCAGATTTTCCAGACAGGTCTAATTTTTTTCCTCCCAACCCTCCCAGAAGATGAGACCAAAAGAGCTTCAGGCATCAGGCCAAGATTTCCAGAGGCCCCACAGCCTGGCCAGAACGCCAACAATCTGTGCACTCGCAGCAGGGACATCTGATGCACTCGGAATGTGTGGGACTCACTGCACAGGCAATATGGAACACATATGCACATATTTCCATCCTAAATCCTATATAATACACCCCAGATATCTCCCTCTCTTTTTTTCCTGCATGAGGTCAAATAGAGTTGTCGAAACTCTGACAGATCCCAGCGTTCATTATAAATTCATTCCCTCTGATACACCAAATATTTTCCTGTGACATTTGCTTTCAAAGGCATTTTGATATCTGCCTATACCTTTCACACATTTCCAGCTTCCATAACTGCATGCTAGTCTGGAAATAGAATGAGGTGATACTGCACTACCCAGGCTTTGAATTACAGTTTCTCTGCACCTAAGTCTCATTTGGTCTGGTAAATGCACTTACCACACAGCCATTTCTGACATTTCTGCTGACCTATAACTTAGACCAGTGCAAAAAAGTAACTAAGAAATAAAGATTTTTCAGGTTTCCAGATTTATTTTTTCACAATAAACAAGTCCATCCTTTTTTTGGTTCAGGACAGTATTTTAGCCTTGCTTAATGGGTGGTTGAATGATCACTTTAAAGAACTATTTTGTCAACAAAATCCAAACCATCTAAAATACTGTAAGTTATCTGATGCCATTTATCAAATATGCTATTGCTTTAATTAAGGCAAGTGGTAAAGAGAGGTAAGATAACATGCTTGTTTGATAGCACTAATAACTGTACAAGCTGCAGCTTGATAAAAACAAGTCATAATTATGTTATTACCTTGATATGCTACAAGATGCCCTAGAATGAATCATATTGGAGACTGCCACATGCTTTCTTAAAATCCTATGATGAAAGAGTTCTTAGTATTTGCTTTACCTACTAAAACATTCTTTTCTAATCTGATGTTCCCAGAGTGAAAAAAAACCCTCTGATTAATGTCTCCTTTCAAGCTCAAAGTTAGCTTAACTTTTCCTTTATTTTACCACAGTCATTTCTTTTAGTTTCCTTAAAATTAAAGTGCAGAAGACTTTGCCCATACATGAAAGGAGCACTGTACCTTGCCATTTACTTCAACCTTGTTTCTTTAGTATTTTGAGCATAATAGCATTTTCTGTTTTTCTGGACTTTCTAGTTGTTCAGTAATTTTATTCAAGTTTCCATGATCACAAGCAATTTACAATTTTGCAGCTACTTGGTTCCACCTGAAGCTTGTTCAAGTAACTTTTATTTACAAGTTTTACATCTTTGCTAAAGTATTAAGAGCTGATGAACACAGAGAAACATTCTATTTTTTAATTATGATGCTGAAAATCCAGAAAACCTTCACAGGCTATAGTAAATTTAGTACAAATTTATATTGTGGCAATGGAATAGAAAGTGAACTTTGGATTCTACAACACTGTTATCCCAATTTGGACTCATCTGGTAAGTTAGTTATTTGTAACTAGGGTACCAGATATTACATGTGAAACTTTTATTAACAAGTAGGGCTTACATTACAAACATTCACAATTCAGGAAATTAACTATTACTCTCCATGAGACCCTAACATGGGCTTTTTATTATCTTTTGAACATGCAGAAAACAAAAGTTTATTTCTGTTTTTCAGCAATAGCATTTTTCTGATCCCTATATCTCTTTAAAACAAGATGTTATATATATACATATATATATATATATGATGAACAACTACCTGTTATGCAAGGAAATAAATTGAAAGTAGAATATTTAATTAGTAGAAAGAGACAAACTAAATAAAGGAAAAAAGTCACTGAAAAATCACTCCTAAAATAATGAACTATGCTAATGTATTGTTTTATGTAATATATAGCACTTTCTAAACAGACTGTATTTACTCCAATTTTCCCTCAAAGTTAAATCCATAAAATGTAACTAAGATCGGGTCCAGAAATCAAAGAAAAAAAACTGGAACAAGTCAAAAGTCAAACTCTAATTTCAGTCTTTGATCTTGTATGAGAATTATTTACATGCAAGCAAGCACACCTAAAGACTTTATTACGAGAATAAGACCAAATTGGACACTATAGTAGACAGTGTCCAGGATATTTTGAATACACTGCTAATAACTAAATTATATGTTAAACAAAGATAAGGATGAGAGTATTACATGTAGAATACAAAAAGTACATTTAAAATAAAGTAAAATCATGACAAAGTCAGTCAAAACCTAAGCAAACATCTGAATTATGTAGCAGCTGTTGGACAATATTCAGGATGTTGCAGGAGAGAACTGATGACAATGATTTCCTAGTAAATTCAAACAAAAATATTTCTCATTATAACAAAACTGAAAGAGAAAATTCTGCTTTTAGCCTTATCTTTTTACTAATCAATAAAAGTTACATATTATCCAAAAGAGATGGAAAAGTAACTATGAAAAACAAGTAGCTATACTAAACCTGTCTTTTTTTGTTCATAATTCGCTGTTTAATCAACTTTCTTCTAAATTATTTATTCAAGAGCAATTAAATCAGAATTTTATTTAATTTCTGAGTTATTACTAAAGGCAATAAATTAGATGTCCTGAGAATTATGTAATATTAAGAGATATTAAAATTGTATTACTTGCACTTAAGAGAAAGTTTTAAGAGTTGCATCCTTTGCCAAAAACATTAGCATTCGAATTAAACTCTCACTAGCATGCTTAGCTCATGAAAATGGCTTTTTTTTAAGTGCACATAGTGCTAGAAGCAAAACACATGTCTGGACTCAATAAACTGCATGAACATCACTACTGTCATTTTTTTACTCACTTCTTCCCTTTGCCTTAAAGCTGCACATAGACCAGTTCTATGTACCCTTTTTCTTTTCTCTTCAGTCACATGCTCCTCTAATCCTTCAGTCAGCCTACAAATCCCAACTTGCAACTTCCTTTGTTTTCATTTCCGTATTTTTTATTTCGCTGCCCAAACTGTTTTGAGTGCCCCTCAGCATTCACACTGCATGCCAGGTGCTATGTAACCATTCACACCCCTCCTGGGTGACTCACTGCTGTGATACAAGAAATAAATTAACTGCTCAGAAATAATAAACTACTAGCAAAACCAGATCTCTCCAAAGTACCATCGTCCTCTGAAGTTTCACAGGAACTTCTTTGCCTGTGTTTTAGTATAGACTAGAGATCCCTCAGGGTAAGAACCAAGTTATTTATGACCTAATTAAACAAACAACAGCATTATACTAATTCATCCTTCAAAGAGATACCCTGAGATAGTGGTACATATCATTCACCCAGATCTCCAAACAATATACTATCTATCAAAACCAGGTAGCTGTCAGCTGAGATAACTTCCCCATACCACACACGCAGGTCACTCAGTAACCTGGTCCATTTACATCAGTGTTTTCCACTATGAGCACAGTAAGGGCAATTTAAGCATCTAATTTACAGGGGTTTGAGGCAATCCTGTTGGTATTTTCTTTAAAACACTTGAGCAAATGCTATTTTAGTAGTTAGCAGCCCAGCCTGCATGGTGGCAGATGCAAAGCAGGCCCCAAGAGTCTGCTCCTGCCACCATGGGATTGTGCCAGAACCATGCAGGGGACAAGGGCATTGCAAGGCTCCATGCCCAGCTCCCACTGGAGCAGATACCCTGGGATGCCTCTGTCTCAGCTGAGGCAGAGCTCCAGAGGGAGGGTGCTGGCACACAGGAGCTGGTCTGCAGGGTGACACCAGCCTCACACTGGGAGATTACTCTGGTTGGGGCACTGGGACACCAGAGAAAGGAGCTGTGGGAGGAGGTGAACAGACTATGGGGCATCATGGAGAACAAACTGAACACAAATAGGGTCACTTCAGGGATGCTGAAAAGATTTCTAGAGGACTTGAGGGTAAATTATGTGTGTCATCTCTCAGATCTGCTGCTGAGGAAGAACTGTTTGGGGATAGGATAATCAATGGCAGCCTTGGCTGTAACAAACATGAAACAGTGGAGTAAGAAAGGCAAGAAGCAGAGGTAATCAGCATGGTTGGAGGCTGGAGAACCTGCTCTGGGAGAGGATACTGAGGGACATGGGCTTGTTCAGACTGAAGAGGAATCTATGAGCAGCTCCCCCAGCACCTACACAGAGGTGACCACGATGACAGAGCCAGGCTCTCACAATGGCATACAACAGGAGAGCAAGAGATTATCAGAATAATCACTAAAACAAGAAGTTGTAACTAGGTATAAAGAAAAACTTCTTTGCTATGAGGATGATTTTGCAGTGGAACAGGTTAACCAGAGAAGGTGTGAAACCTTTGTTCTTAGAGGTTTTCGAGATGTAGCCGGACAAATCCCTCAACAGACCAGGCAGAATTCATAATGAGCACTCCTTTGAACAGGAGGATGAACAAGAAACCTCCTAAGGTCCCTTCTGACCTGACTGAATCCGTCTGCAATTAGTATTCTTCTTTGGACCAGGTTTTTGGTTTTGAAATGGATCAGATTTTCCTCACTTCTGATACTTCAGCTTCTGCTGCAGAGTTCTCCTAGAGTACACAAAATAAACTCCTGCACTGGAGGGTTCCAAATGGAAGTGAAAAGCAATAAAGAAATGGGAAATGCAAGTCTACACCAAGAAGTCAGGTGTCAGTTTGTTCATTCTCCAAACCTTCTGCTGTATATGGTAGTTGAATAAACAGGAGTTATTTGAAAAAAAAAAAAAAAAAAGCACGCTGTGAGCTTTAAAAGTGTTGGTCCATCCAAGAAAACACTCAGACTGAGATGCCAGAATGACACAGTATTTTGTAACTCTATACAAAGGCCCACAGAGCATCTCCAAAAACTTCTGCAACAGAAAAATGCCTGCCAAGAAAGCCACCTCTGTACTCATAGGAACGATTTAACACTATTAACAGAGGGTCATTGTTTCCTTTGCAGTTCAATACATAAGCCAACCATGCAGCCAGGATACCTCCCATGCACCTCAGTGCTTCAATTCTCCAAACAGTTGGGCACTGAGGCTGATTGTGCTTTCAGGAACTTACTGGGGGGGAAAGAGCCTGGCTACCAGCATTTCCTGAACATGGAGCTTCATGAGTCATCAGGAGTAAATGACTTGCAGATTATGCACTGCATAAGAGACCAGCCTTCTGCTTATCTAGCCACATGTTTTACAGAAGCAGGTAACACCCTACAAGAAGGCTACAGCTATTTCTCTTTTGAAGGTTTACAACATTACAAGATTTCTAAGCCCATATTAAGAAAACATATAAACCAATTCAAAGGATATTTTTGTTTTAAAAACAGAACAAACAACATATTTAAAATGTCTAAGTTATATTGAAAAAATAAAAGCACGATCCTCAAAAAGTTTTAATCTTGATTAATCTTTTATGGATGGGATCATCCACTACTATTTCAAGGAGAAAAGCCCAAAACTAGCTGGTCAGCTGATCATCCCATCTATTGTAAGGCTACTATCCTTTCAGAACTTGCAGGCAAATGTCTTTCTTACAGGACAACTTACCAATGGCCTTTGTGTAATGTCTGGCCCCCAGTAACAGCTCTGGAGCTCTGTACCAGAATGTCACCACAACTGGATCCAAGTCTGCCAATGGCTTCAAAGGAGAGTTAAACAATCTTGCAAAACCCATATCAGCTGGGGAATGGGGAGAAAAATGAGGAGAGTATTTCAATTTTAATAAAAATAAATCAAAATGTAACAGTGTTGTCAAAAAACAATTACAACAATAGTTCAAAAGCATTAAAAATTACAAATCAAAGTTTCTAACAAAACAAACACTACTTATAACAATACTGGACAAATTTATCTAAGGTCAAATTCCATTTACTTCATTCCTAAGACTATGAAGGATAACATTTGATGTGTTTTCATCATGGTACTGTAAAACTTGACATAACACAGATGTCTGTTCATTTTTTAAAACTGTAACATAAAATTGATTAACTGAAGTCAACAGTAGTAGGTCTCTAAATGTACATTTCCTCATTTATTTTTACACATGCTTACAAAACTCTGAGTCCTTTTGACTGCTATATATTTACCCAAAGTGAAAAACCAAAATGACTGCAGTGTAGATTGTTTTGCACTATTTTTCAAGGCATGCCTCCTACATGATTTGGAGGAATGAGCTCCAGAGTCAGTCAGCATGCACTGTTACAGAGGTGTATTTTAAAACTAAGCATTCATCCTACAGAACTCAAAAATTCTCTTTAGAATGAGCCTTGTAACTAACTGTATGAAATGGTATATGTGAAAGCACAAAATTTGGTGTACTGTCAAACTCACACACTTTAAACCCAATTCAAATCTGAAACTTCTCTTTTACACAAACCTGAGTATTGCCACATGCTTTATTTAAAAAGTGTAATATCCACAACACTAAAACTGAGAAGGTAATTAGATTTTGGATAAAAGCCATCACAGCAACATGTGTTACTCACCTTGACACCAAATAACTTCTGCATAACAAGAGTTTGGATCTCTACATACACGTGCAATAATGATATTTATATAAACATAATAGAAACTGAACACAATTTATAAGTAACAATGCTAACTTATGCTAACTAATCACAGCAGAAGTCAAAAGAACCCTGGCCATCACCACTGTTCTCTGTGCTTATTACTTTTTTGCTTCGTACATGCTTTTATATCTCATCAAATATCCTTAGCAAGTTTAGAAATGTGTAATAATATATCTGGAATTCCTTAACTCTGTAAACTCAGTGAATGAGATTTAAAATTGAACTAGAGGTTGTAGAAGCATACATTCAAAGAATACTGAAGAGCTGTTTCTATCTTACATAGAAGATGCATTTTTTTATTATAGTAATCCCTTAGCTGCACAATTAAATTTTCTCAAAAAGTTTACCTATTTTGACTCTTCCTCTTTCAGGACCTTCACCCATTACCAGAATGTTTGCTGGTTTCTGGAAAACAAAAGCAGAATTTTTAGCCGATCAGCCTTTGATGATTACTTTAAAAAATAATAAAATTACACACATTTATTTTATAATGAAAATATTTGTAGAAATATCCTTAAAAGTCAAAAATTACCATATCTTTACCTTGCTGACATTTAGTTTTTATCTCTAGTTACCAACTTCATAATTAGAAAACAGAAATATACTTTGACATTTCACAGTAAGAAATGCCATCTTTAACTAAATGTGCATTTCTATTGTTACTAGAATGATTATATTCACTGGAGAGATTTTCTTCTAGGGGAAAGTTTTATATTAAGCTAACTTTTATGCTACACATCAATTATCTGGCAAGAACCACTTCTGCTGATATAACTTATTTAAAGTGATGCCAAATCTTGGTATGCAAATGCATAGTTGAGAGTCAATTTTGTTATCATACATTTTTAGAGCAGTGCTTGGTTTTAGTGTACAAATGATAAAAATCACATGGGCAAAAGAACTTTTTTCCCACAAAGTTCATTTCATGCTATGAGAATTCTCTTGAAACAGGAATATTCACACACAGCTACATCCCCAAAGCTTTTGACAGTGCAGACAGCAGCTTTACAAGTAGAACAAAACCTTTATTGGCATTTTTTGCAATCTATTTGTTTGCAACCAGCTGTTTGTGAACACTACATAAAATCTGCACATGACATCACAGCAATTGTTCTGCAATTAGGATCTAGGTTCCCTCAGACATCAATAGTCATTCCTTGGAAGCTTTTGCCCTATTGTGTTAACAGCTGTAAAAAAGTAAACAAGATTGAAAGCATTAAGTGATTTGAATGAAGAGATGCATAACAAAGCTTCAAAGCAGAATTTTTTGAATATTCATCCAAACAATAATTATATTTAAATCGTTAATGCCTGCAGAGGGTCTGCTCAAGCAGAATTTATTCAAGAATCTGAGTTGTCCAGAAAACCACCAGAATCTCACTTATATTCTCAGTTCCATGCCACTATTTACCTGAAATGAGATTCTCAAACTAGGGTTACTAATTTGGCTCAAAATTACACATCTTTAGCTTTTTTGAAAAAACAAACAACCAAACAAAAAAAAAGCACCCTACTTCACCTATTCCTTCCCCCAGGAAGCTGATCTTTCCACTTCATACTCAGTGCTAGACATTGTTTCTTTCCTGGCTCCAACCACTGCCTTTCTTTCCAGATTCCTCCTTTACTCCTCCTTTTTTAATCTCTAACTCTCAACACCATCCCTGAGACTTTTCATTCCCCAACATATACTGGAACCGTTCAAGAGGCAATATGCACTCTTCTTGGAAAACACAAGAGCAATTTCAACAGACCTTGAGCAAACTCTCACTAGTAAATCTAGGAAAGAGAAAGATGATGCTTGCTCTTAGGTAATGTTTAATGATAATAAAATCAACACCTCAAGGCAATTGTCAAATGCTAGTTGTACATTTATGTATTACCCTCAATTGAATATTCCAGAGAACAGGATAATCACTTTTTGCATATTCAGTAACCAGGCAGCAAGAGAAGCATGCAAGTTCACACTACGTTTTACCACTGTCAGAAACCTTATGGCTACAATTGTCCTAACCAAGAGAGCAAAACTCCAGTTTCCTTGACGAAATTCTTCCTAAACTTTTGCCTAGCAACTTTGTTTCATGTTGAGTATGATGAGTTTGCTGGATTGATTCACCAAAGCCAATTGTATGAGGTTCAACAAGGCAAGGTGGTGGGTCCTGCCCTTGGGTCACAACAATCCCATGCAGGGCTGCAGGCTGGGGAAAAGTGGCTGGAAAGCTGCAGCTGCAGGCATTGGAACAGGCTGCCCATGAAACTGGTAGAATCACCACCCCTGGAAGTGCTCAAAATAATGAGGATTTGGCACTTGAGGGCGTGGTTCAGTTGCACACATGGTGCTGTGAGGTTAATGGTTGGACTCGATCTTAGAGGGATTTTCCAACCTTAATGATTCTATGAATCAAAAATACTACAACAGACCTTTACATCCAGGATTGGATTTTAAGCACTATAAAAATGCATTTATTTGTCAAGTGAAGCAAGCTGATAAAAATAATGTTACTGCACTGATTTATAGTTCAGGTTTTTTCTAATAAAATAATTAGGTTGTAAGAAATAAACATTAAAACTCCAGGAGATGTACTAAGATAAAAATTAAAAGCTAAGCCGAAACAACAGGATTCTCAAAACATCTCACAAAAGTCATATTTTATCATGACAATACAGTATTCTCCAAGCAGCAATTTCTTCACAGAGAAAAGCTCCCAACTATTTTATCTGCTGACATAATCCACAGTATTCACAGAGTAGTTCAGGTTGGAAAGGACCTCTGGAGATCATCAAGTCTCAAAGCAGGATTAACTGCAGCAAATTACTCAGGCCTGAGCCAAGTTGGATTTTAAACTTCTCCACAGATGGAGATTTCACAGCCTCTCTCTAAACCTTCCAGTGTTTGGCCGCTCTCACAGTAAAAAAGGTTTATCAATACACTATATTTACATCTGCTGCCTCCTGGATAGCACTGCAAAGAGTCTGGCTCAGTTTTCTTTATTGACACTTACCAGGCACATACACACATTGGTAAGAACCATATGAGCCTACTCTTCTAAAGACTGAACAGTCCCAGCTCTCTCAGCCTCAGAAAGACTCCCCAAAGCCCTAGGAGACTTAGTGGTCCCATGAATATAGGAGATACACTAGGTTAGAGTCTATGGAAGCAAGAAACTTGCCCATTTATATATTTTTTAAGCCAGAATGTTTTGAAGAGATGTTGTTCTGATTAAAATTTAAATCTGTACTAATATGTAATCCACCGAGGTTCAGAACCCTGCTTAGGCAGCCAGCAGAAAAACAAACTGATTTAGAAACTTAGCAGATGTCATGTTCATTAGCTCTTGTGAACCCCTCCAAGAGTCAGGGGCAGGGGAAACAGAGAAGGAATAAAATGGGAAACAATTAAAAACTTATTTCCAAAAGAGCAAGGGCTCCTCCTGAGGCACCACCACCAGTGTGAAGACAGCAGGCATTTCATGGGTGGCAACCTGACACCTGCAGGATCTCACTGTCTCAGTAACATCTTGCATTGTGCCACTTTCCTGAGAGGTGAGAAGCCTTGGTTCCAACCTGTTCCTTAAGTAACAAGAAGCATATATCTCAATTTCTTACTTCCCACATGAGCAAATTAACCATTTGGTTATCTACTAATCAGCACTTTCTCAGTTCTTCTTGCTAATCAGAGCTGTTCTGGCTAGGAAAGGCTTTTCAGTGTACATTCCCTAAACCTGATGGGACCCATCTTTTTCAGATGCAATGTATGATAGCCAGTTCCTGTGCTCAATTAATTTTTATTTATTAAAAATAAACAGTTTCAGCACAGCTTAAAATACAGGTCACATATTTTGTGGTTGTTTCACATAATAATGGCTTGAATACTGTAAAACTCTTTCCAGAGTCTTCACAGTGCACACACCATGGTGAGAGTAACACAACCCTCACAGAGCAGCAGTGCTTGGCTAACCAAGTGGCACCAAGGCAGAGCAGCAGAACTTCAGGTGCTCAGGTATGGAGGAAAGATTTTGGTTTACTTCAGAGGGATTAATTTGGCACTAGAGATCCTCAGGAAACTGTGGAATGAAGGTTTCCTTCATGAGGTAAGAGAAAGGACTACCAAAGGGGAATTCAAACAACCTCTGCCTCTCAGAGAAGGTAGAATGTGTTAGTTCCACCTTAGTTCTTGATAACCTCCAAAAATGTAGCATTTAAATTAAAAAAAAAATTTTACTCCAAGATAGTCACTTAGTCGACAATAAAACTACAGTCTAGTATACTATAGTTACTGGAAAGCTGCAAAAATCAGGTTAAGAAGTAGGAATTAAAAAGCCCCATAATTCATGTATATTCAGGCTACATATAAGCCATAAGCACCAGTGTTGTTCCTGATATAAATCCTACTGCTATCCATGTGATGAAGAAAAGAGGGTTTTAGCTGAAAGGAACCATCAAGAACCAAGCAGCAGCTAAAAGACCAAAAGCTGACACAAACATAAATCATCTATTCAAGAGAACAGGATTTAATAAAGGAAGTTTGAGAAGCCCTGCTCAAAACCATTAACTCCCTCTAGAGTAAAGGGTGAGACAACTCAACAAGGAGTATACTTTTCAACCAGTTACATCCTAATTAATACTGCATTTTCCTCACACTCTCCCCCCTTGCTGAGAACACAAACACCAGCTGGGAAGCAAAGCAATGCTGCTGCATCTCCCTCTATCTAGTTGCTATAGGAACAATAGAAACAGTAAGAATTAGGAGTCTCACATTTAATATAAGCTATAAAAATAAACAGGCAAATCCCTGCTGAGAAATTCAGTTGAGGTCTGACTGTCTAAAAAACATTTTCAAAAAGAGCAAGGTCAACAGCAACAAACAACTGAAGCAAAAATGTGAAATATCTGCAAAAAAGGATGAAAATGATGATTCTTCTGGAGTCTTTACAATAGGTTCTTTACAAGTAATAAGCATGGATAATAGCATTTACTTTTCTACATTGCTGGGGGAGAGGGAATAAAGCAATTAAAAAAATCTTGGTGGGAGAGAAATTAAAATGTTGGACTAACAAGTGTGTTTGCACAAATACTAGAAGTGTTACAACTGGGACTCATACAGACATTCATCTGAAGATACACTTCTTATTTAATATTTAGACAGTAAAACAGAAGAAAGGTTGAAAGAAAAGAAACCATCTGTGGTATTAAAAGAGTGTAACAATTCAAAACAGGAACAACAACCTAACAATAGATGGCAATACTTCAGTTTTAATAGTTGTTGTTATCTCCTTAAGTACAGCAGTAACACAATTCATAGGAGATTTGGTGCAGAATTACAGTCCTGTGAGAAAATGTCCATAGGGATATACCCCTTTCCATACACCATTCTTTATTGTTTATATCCAAACAAATGTGTTTCCCTTTTTGAATGTGTCACTGGACAAAGAATAATCTCAAATTAGGAGGCTTCTATTGTAAAAGAGATTGCGAGTCTTACAGATAAAAGCTCTCCCCACAGCTACTGACACTGCCTTGTGATGAGGTCTTTTCAAGTCTCCATTATTTAAGAAAGCAATTGTAAACAGCACGGTGTTGATACAGAGAGATACTTTCATTTCACAAGCCAAAGGAGAGCAGTAGTATTTTTGTCTCAGCTTTTAGCATGCTGCTCCCCAAATGACAAAGGTCCTGAGTGAGATGGCAATGTTCCACCGCAGGCACTACTCCAAAGACCACTCAGCCTTTCAGCTCAAGATTAAGAGGGAGATGCTGATTGTTCACAGAAATTTGCAAACAAAGCTTTTATTCTTCTCATCTGTAAGGAAATGTAGGCACTTCCCTACCTTATATCAACCCTATTCAAACTCAGACTTTTTGCTCAGATCAATAAACTGGCACATAGGTACTAACACTGTTGCTAATAATTAAGCTAATTAAATTTAATTAAAAAAAAATTAAAGGTTCTTAAAATATTTTATTATGCACTGCAAACCTCCAAATCATTACCAATTCCATATAAAATACTTCTATAAATTGAAATGCATGTAGGAAAATTGTTAACCCCACTTCTCTTTTTCTAGAAGACTGTTCAGTCAACATTTTTCTGATACTGAAGCACTAGACAGAAGTATAACATATAGAGAAAAATATCTTCACATCTGCTTCTCTTTAGCCTTACACACTGCAAACTCATTTGAGAGTCACTACTCTGATTACATAGCATCATTTTCAACTTGTTTTTTTATCAGTTGTTATCCTTAATGTTATAAAAACCCAACCATATTTCATTTTATTTTTGGCCTAGATTTGTAATCCATAGAATTTTTTTCCAGTATTTCTTTATTCTGTTGAAATGATTTGCCTTACAAAGTAATATCATTAACAAGTCCCATCAAGATATTTATCATTTTGTTCAAATAATGTAATAATACAGATATTATCAAATTATCAAAAGACCAAACATAGCTGATTAATACAGCACATGATCTCAAGAGTCAGCAAAAACACAAGGAATACAAAATGTTTTGAAATGGTAGATTATTCAACTGAACTCAAAACTTATTTAAATCTGAAAAGGGGGAAAAAATAAGAGGTAAACACATTAAGTAAATATAAGACTACACAGGAAGCAAAGAGTACCATAGAATGCTTTTATCCCATCAAGCAGAGTGCTTGTGCCTCTGGGATAACAGATTTCAAAAAGGAAAAAAAAAGTTATGGCACAGAAGTAATTGAGGCCAGAGTAGAGAAGAACGGGAATACGTGAGAAACTCTGCAGACACCAAGATCATAAGGAGGGCCAGGAGGTGCTCCAGTCCCTGGAGCCAAAATTCTCCTGCATCCTGTAGTGCAGACCATGGGGAAGCAGGACGTACCCCTGAGGCCCATAGTGACCCACAGTGGGGCAGATCCACCTGTAGCCAGTGGAGAAGCCCATGCTGGAGCGGGTGGATGCCCAAAAGACAACTGTGACACAAGCAAGATTTGGGATCCCATGGGGGACCCACGATGGAGCAGCCTGTTCCTGAAGCACTGCACTTCATGGAAAGACAAAAGAGAAAAAGGATCCACGCTGAAGCGGTCTGTGAAGAACTGAAACCCGTGGGAAAGACTCCTCTGAGAACTTCATGGAGGAGTGTCTCCTGTGGCAGGGACATGGCAGTGGAGCAGGGAAGGACTCCCCTCCCTGAGGAGGAAACACTGGCAGAACCAACATGGGATTAACTCACTGCTAACCCCATTCCCTATCTCCCTGTGCCACTGTGTGGGGAGGAGGTAGAGAATCAGGAATAAAGCTAATCCCAGCAAGGAGGGAGGGGTGGGAGAAATGTGGTTTTAGGATTTGTTTTACTTCTCATTATCCAGCTCTGATTTTGATTGGGAATGAATTCAACTAATTTCCTTCAGTTAAGTCTCGTTTGCCTGTGATGGCAACTGGTGAGTGATCTCTCCCTGTCCTTCTCTCACCCCATCAGGCTTTTATTCTATTTTCTCTCCCCTTTCCAGTTGAGGAGGCTTTGGTGGGCCCTAGCCATCCAGCCCAGGTCAAACCATCATAAAATAGTACACAACATTTTACAGCTACACGTCACCAGATTGTGTCTTTAAAAAGTTTCCAAAATTTATTTTATTTTATTACCATTAGAGGAATATTAGTGACAACAGGAACATTTAAAAATGCATGGTAACTTTTCCTCTCCATTCTTGATCCTTATAAAATAATTTTAAAATGAAATGTGTACAGAACTGATAAAGAAATAGAAGTATGTGCCAGTCTTTGGGGGAAAAAATGCTCTTGGGGCATTCTGAGATATGGAAATTGCATATTCATTCACAACTATGCTGTAGGATTATGGTAGTGACTTATGTATTTCATAGCAGCTGAACTGATATGGTCAAAATAGTAATTTAACTCCAGATACCATGAATTCTAATAGCAACTACATCTGCAGAATTTACCTGAGATTGATGGTAAAACATATTACTAACTAGAGGTAGGAACAAACTGTACAGAAGATACCTGAAATACTTCTTTGGAATGCCTTAGGTAAAGATTTTTGTTAAACACATTCCTTGCTTGTATTCATTATGTGTTGAGAGGGGAAATGTACTGTTTTCATATGGAAGCTAGTTAGCAAAGAAATATTTTCATGTTTATATACTCTTATAAAACTTTGCATAAAAAGCAAAGGTAAAGGAAAGCAGAAACACAAACTTTGGCCACAGTGCAACCATAGACCTGCATATATTTTTAAAAAACAAATCCCTGAATTAAGCTTAAGGTGATATAGCCTTCAGCAAAGCAAAGATGTCTCTACACAAGCTTCATTACAGACTGATTTAAATAGCCCAAAAATGTGGATACTCATCTGGAGGATCAGTCAAAATCATACAATGCTTTGAGCTGGATAGAACCTCTGGAGGTCATCTGGACATTTTGCAGCTCAAAACAGAGATAAATTTGAAGCTGCATCAGATTGCTCAATATCATGACCAAGGGAGCTGCAAGTCTCCAACACTGGAGGTTACCAAGCCCTTCTGATGGGCAACATCTGGCACTGTCTGACAAAAAAAATTGTTTTCCATCACCTAATCAAAATGTCTCTTATTAAAACANCTCCTGCATCCTGTAGTGCAGACCATGGGGAAGCAGGACGTACCCCTGAGGCCCATAGTGACCCACAGTGGGGCAGATCCACCTGTAGCCAGTGGAGAAGCCCATGCTGGAGCGGGTGGATGCCCAAAAGACAACTGTGACACAAGCAAGATTTGGGATCCCATGGGGGACCCACGATGGAGCAGCCTGTTCCTGAAGCACTGCACTTCATGGAAAGACAAAAGAGAAAAAGGATCCACGCTGAAGCGGTCTGTGAAGAACTGAAACCCGTGGGAAAGACTCCTCTGAGAACTTCATGGAGGAGTGTCTCCTGTGGCAGGGACATGGCAGTGGAGCAGGGAAGGACTCCCCTCCCTGAGGAGGAAACACTGGCAGAACCAACATGGGATTAACTCACTGCTAACCCCATTCCCTATCTCCCTGTGCCACTGTGTGGGGAGGAGGTAGAGAATCAGGAATAAAGCTAATCCCAGCAAGGAGGGAGGGGTGGGAGAAATGTGGTTTTAGGATTTGTTTTACTTCTCATTATCCAGCTCTGATTTTGATTGGGAATGAATTCAACTAATTTCCTTCAGTTAAGTCTCGTTTGCCTGTGATGGCAACTGGTGAGTGATCTCTCCCTGTCCTTCTCTCACCCCATCAGGCTTTTATTCTATTTTCTCTCCCCTTTCCAGTTGAGGAGGCTTTGGTGGGCCCTAGCCATCCAGCCCAGGTCAAACCATCATAAAATAGTACACAACATTTTACAGCTACACGTCACCAGATTGTGTCTTTAAAAAGTTTCCAAAATTTATTTTATTTTATTACCATTAGAGGAATATTAGTGACAACAGGAACATTTAAAAATGCATGGTAACTTTTCCTCTCCATTCTTGATCCTTATAAAATAATTTTAAAATGAAATGTGTACAGAACTGATAAAGAAATAGAAGTATGTGCCAGTCTTTGGGGGAAAAAATGCTCTTGGGGCATTCTGAGATATGGAAATTGCATATTCATTCACAACTATGCTGTAGGATTATGGTAGTGACTTATGTATTTCATAGCAGCTGAACTGATATGGTCAAAATAGTAATTTAACTCCAGATACCATGAATTCTAATAGCAACTACATCTGCAGAATTTACCTGAGATTGATGGTAAAACATATTACTAACTAGAGGTAGGAACAAACTGTACAGAAGATACCTGAAATACTTCTTTGGAATGCCTTAGGTAAAGATTTTTGTTAAACACATTCCTTGCTTGTATTCATTATGTGTTGAGAGGGGAAATGTACTGTTTTCATATGGAAGCTAGTTAGCAAAGAAATATTTTCATGTTTATATACTCTTATAAAACTTTGCATAAAAAGCAAAGGTAAAGGAAAGCAGAAACACAAACTTTGGCCACAGTGCAACCATAGACCTGCATATATTTTTAAAAAACAAATCCCTGAATTAAGCTTAAGGTGATATAGCCTTCAGCAAAGCAAAGATGTCTCTACACAAGCTTCATTACAGACTGATTTAAATAGCCCAAAAATGTGGATACTCATCTGGAGGATCAGTCAAAATCATACAATGCTTTGAGCTGGATAGAACCTCTGGAGGTCATCTGGACATTTTGCAGCTCAAAACAGAGATAAATTTGAAGCTGCATCAGATTGCTCAATATCATGACCAAGGGAGCTGCAAGTCTCCAACACTGGAGGTTACCAAGCCCTTCTGATGGGCAACATCTGGCACTGTCTGACAAAAAAAATTGTTTTCCATCACCTAATCAAAATGTCTCTTATTAAAACAAGAGATACCTCCTTCTTCTGCATTCCCCTTGAGAAGGCTTCACCTTTTCACAACCCCCATGAGGCTGCTCAAGTCCCCTCAAACCACTCATGCTGCCGAGTTGCAATGGCAGCACAGCTGACGCTCCCAGAGCGTCTCTGTCGCCCTGCTGTAACCAAACCTATTGCACCTTTGGCTGAACAGCTCCAGAGTCACACATTCAACACCAGAAAAATGTATCATCAGCCTGGAAGTCCAGTCTCTAGAACACACTCACTACAAAAGTATTTTACCAAAGGGAAAGGCAGACTTTTTGGTTCCCGCCTTCATTTTAACCAAATCACACAATCACACTCAGACATACATTCTATTCAAATTGCTGTTCCTTCAGTTACTCTCATATATAACTATCCTTAACATAATGAAATCAGTGGTCAGGTAGGGTATTCATGTCTCTATTTGACTTCATTGTTCATAGGTCAGATGTTCTCTTGAGATGTAATTAAGCATAAACCTCAACTGACATTAAGTCTTAAAATCACTCCCCTCAGTTCTATCTAGGCCTTCCCTAGAAATGGCCAAAACATCCAGGTTCCTTGCAAGAATGCTCTGCTTCGAAATCCATTTGAAACAATGGTTTCTTAGGCAATTTCCAGAACAAATATTTAATTTATTAACTCAAGATGTTCGATCACTGTTGAAACAGGAAGACTAGTCACCAGCTCTGGTAAACCAATGGATAATATACTTGCAGTTATGTCATTGAAAAATTGACTGTAAACACAAGGGGAATATGAAATAAGAGTAGTCACAAGAAGAGAATATAATTCTGGGCTACATAAAAGTTCACAAATGAAACAGTCTTCCTTTCACACACCATTTCAGGTTTCTTATGGCTGACAGGGCATTAAATTAGTGCAAGACAAAAACAAAGACTCCAGACAATTTTGGATGCTGGACATAACTTTGATTAAAACAATCTTCACAATGTACCAGTGTACCAATAGTTTCACCCCAATCAATAGCAATGCAATTGAAGTGAAAAAGAAAAGGATGAAAAAAGTCACATTAGGAGAATGCCAAAACATTTGACACAAATTAAATTTTATGTTGCTATGCAACATTATCCAAAGCATTCTGCTGTTACTAGTGCTGCAATAGCATACTTGAACTTAAAATGTAACATGCAACCTTGAGAAGGACAAAGAAGGGGGAAGTCAGAAACAAAGAGAGAAATATGATCATAAATTTTCAATGAAAAATAAAAGGTCATAAAGCAAATGTTCAAATAATATGCTGAATTCACATTGTCCCCGGGATTTTCAACACATTGCAGTACACACTACAGCAAAATTCCCATGAAGCTACCCATCAACCATCTAGGGCCTTGTCTTCAGACCTTGCCTGGGCTCTTTGGGAGCACCAAGCATAGCAAAGGGCAAGACAGCTTGTCCAGTCTCTGCTACCCCATTTCTGAACAGTGAGATGTGCAGGCCCACCATGCATGGGAACAGGAGAAAGACTCACCTCAGGAATACTTTGGAAGAGTGTTCTGCTTTTAATGTATTACGAAAAACAAACAAACAAACAAACAAGAGGAGATAAATTTTGTTCTTTAAAAGCACAGTCAAACTCTTCCTCTGTTGGGCCTTTAAGATACATCCTAAATGCCCCAAGATACTGCAGTCAAGCCAAGTCTTTGCATCTCTGCCATCAAGTTCTCATTATACATTCTTCACACATAATCTTTACTCAGAATAATAACCCAAAGGCAAATAAACTGAGAAGATATTTGCACGTGTGAAACATTACAAACACTACTATTTCCTTCACCTTTTAAAAGGCAAAAGCCAGGAGACAGTAGGTCTGACAGAGCACTAACATAAGAAAGCCTGTGCTTGTACTCAGCTCAGGACTAGAACTTAAGAGAAGGGGGAAAGGACATGATGCAATTCTCACCTGTTCCTTGCATTACTTTGTTTCTGTTACAGCAGCATGAAAATTAGACACCATAAGTGGTAATTCTTTCAGTTGCAGCACTAAATTCCACCACAGCAAAAACCTGGTATTTGTTTTCTACCATATTCTGACAACTCCTCTTGATTTAGTAGGGTTATTAAGACAAGAGGATAAAGCCTCTATCCAATCAAACAATAAACGACTGGAAGTGAGACTGGTGACACCATCATAAAACATTTTCTTAATTGCCTTTCACAAAGTATATTTGGCAGTAAAACTCCAATACCTCCATTCCCCCAAGAGCCTGGTAGAGTCAAGTAATTAACAAAGCTTTTCTGACTGCAATAAATAATATAGTACCAAATGAATAGATATAAATGTAACCCATTTTCATCACAAACAAGCTTCTACTTGGATAGCTTAGATTGACTGGATTAGGTTGAAATATTAAAAGCCCTTTAATGGAAATTTCAAAGGAGGAAAAGAATAGGGTAGCATGGTTACCTGAACTGGTTACTTCCATGCTGAGTGGGTCTTATCAAGTCCCTTTTTGTCTGCATATGGATATAGAAACATAGCTGAATGGACTCAGAACTGTGGAATATATTTCTTTGTTACTGGTGTATAAACTCAGGAAGACTTAGAAAAGCAATAAAAACATTAAATTTTACAGGACTTTAACAATCAAAGGTTTACGTCCAATAATATTTAATATAGTTTCATTAGCTCTTCTCAGTTTATTACATAAGTAATTTTGTAGCATCAAGCTACATTTTTAATCCACTTTTCACATATGGTGTTTTTCTATGCTCATTATCTCATGGATAAAATGGTGAAATCCCATCTCTTCTCCCCTCCTTCCTTCATGTTGAGTCTAAAGACTAAAACTAACCCTTACCTATATGAGCAATTTAAATGCCTGTTACATTATAGCATCAACCTTCTTCTCTGTGTGGAAATAAGCTAGATCAGTGATTTATAATAACTCCAATCACTATATGTAGTCTTTCTTGGAGCATCTTCTTGAAGCAAGCTCCCAAGTTCCACTATTTTAAGGGCTTGATTAAGTATCCCTTTTTCCTCATGATTTGTCCAGCAGACCAGTTTTCAGGTTTCAATAAGAAATTTTATCACCCTAATACAAGCCTTAATTCATACAGCAATACTGACTGGGATTTAACAGTCCTCTGGACCTTAAGGCCTCAAACTCACTACCCAGTTACCATATTTAGACAACTTACTCTTGTATCATTTGAGGCAGCACAACTTTTTTCCCAGTTTATCACCATCACCCTGTTCACCTCAGGACTCAGATTAAGTCTCTTTATCTTTCAGTCAGTATTCTTCTCAGGTTCCTGACTTAAAGGAGATCCTCAGGCCCATGAAGACTCTGATTTTCAAGAAGACAAGCATCAGTGGCCAGCTGCTCTAGCAAAAATTGTATTTCAGACCCAGTCTTGTAACATTAAGTTAGAGAAACCTTGTATTCCTAGTTTTCTCTTGGAGGTTTTCCAAAGGTGTCTCCACCTGAACAAGCAGCCATGAAGTCTTTCAAGTAACCAGTAAATGCAGTCAGCCGAGGGTGTGCTACAACGTGGTTACAGATACTCAATTTTATTTCCACTGTTATTCAGAAGAGCATTTGTTTCACAACATTAACCAGATTACAGAAGATCAGAATCCCCACACTATCTCAAGAGCTGTCCTGCCTCACACAGCTCACATTTCCATTACTGTACCCCTTAAAGCGGGGTCCCTGGGTAGCTGCAGTGCTCCCCTGAGCCAACAACCTGCTCGTGTGCTCAAGGTGCTCTGTCTTGGCTGGGGCTGCAACAATTCCCTTGGATGAAAAGGCACTGATGAGATTTTATGAGGCAGTGAACTTCACAGCAAAATATTTTTGCATATACTGCTATAGCAGTATTCAGTATTAGATTTCAAAATTATGAAGTTAGTAAAGTACCAACAAGATAGGCTGATTCTCTGAAATGTTTTTAGTCTCTTTTCATGTAGAAGAAAAAGTCAGAGATAAAGGCTGTGTTTGCTGATAGATTCATAAGTTATAATATTTCTATTTGTTTTCTAAAGCCTGAGATGTATTCATTACCTGCCATTACTCCCACACACAGATGAGATTAAGAGATACTAAGCAGCACATCTGCATGTGTTCACATTCATGATGTCTCAGTAATGTTTCTCAATACAAATGCACTCGGTAAAATTTAGAATAATACTGTACTCCCCTTTTCCTCATTTTATCAGTAAATGCTAGGGAAAGGAGCTTCATATTCATCTGGGATTCAAATTTTATGGTGTCCCTTTTGTAGTATAAGCTCCAATTATCATAAATCCAGTGTAACAATAAAGGTCTACATGGTCTATATGTGCCTGAAGAATTGAAGGCCTAACCCTTAAATCAATACTAATTCAGAATTAACAGCATCTCAAAATAATTTGAAAGCATCTCATCATAACAATTATTCACATAAATTAAAGATCATATGTGTTTAAGAAGGTTTTCCACTGATTAAAATAATTTTCTAATAGGCCAGGCAGGAACAAGCATGGACCCTTTCAAGACAAAATGTACTTTCCAAAATTACCATAAACAACTGAAAGGCATAGATCTGGAATACTGCTATTCCAAACATGAGCAAACACTGCCTACACAACAACCCAATTCAAGTATTTTATTGTTTATTTATGCAGCCTTTCTTGCACAAAGGGCACAATATCTAAAGTACCAAAAAACAGCTCCTGCCTTGGAAAGCTCCAGTCTGGGAAAGGCCAGTACAGCAACAAAACACGGGAGCAAACAGAGCAGTGCACGTTGTGTAAGGAACACACAGTAACTGCACTGACACAGCTCAGGGCTTTGGTTTCAGGGAGGGTGAGAACTTGGAGAGCAGTAACCAGAGAGGTTCTTTCAAACAAAGACTAACACATAAAACATTGAAACTGGAAGGAGCAAGGGACAGAGACCAATGAAAGCTTCTCCACCCACAAGCACAGATGGTAAAGGCAGTGAAAGGTGTATAAGCAACAGGAAAAAAAAGGCTCTGAATACAGAGACTGAAAACCCAAAATTGGTTGAAGAAAAGGAAAATTATTTAAAGTTAAGATTTAATATGCCAATTAAAAAATTACAGAGACCACAAATTATCTTTTAAGATTCTTGAGCATTTATCCCAGTTACTTAGCTACTTTATGTATAGTCCAAGATTGCTAAGGTTTCTTGCCTTGGAAAATAAAAATATACTCCTTTCTCAAATACCACATTATTTACACAGCTTGATAAATATTTATGGTTTAAAAACCGTTATTGAAAATCAAACAGTTTCACTTTAAAGAATGGCATTTGTAATTTGTGTTTTAGTACCAACATTCACAGCCTAAGACAAGCTGGAAGCAAAGGCTTTACATAGTTATGTACCCTGCCACCTAGGGCATGAGTATTTTTGCCTGTTAATCCAGTTTTGAGATTTTCACTCAGAAAAACATCACTTGCTTATCCAGAAGAATCATTCCACAGAATACTTTCAGCCATTCATTTCAAACCAGCACCTCCAAAATTTCAAAAAAAAAATTCTGCAGATGCTGAGGCAAAGTATGAACACAAGCAAGGAAGGTTCCTAATTCCACAACACCATCACCTGAGAGCTGGTAACACTGCTCACTCCTTTCAATCTATGAATCTCTTACTAGCAATGAGATTGTGTTTGAGGGCTGAAAATTGCACAGGATTTTAGACAACCTGGTTTTGAACCTAAAAACCCTGGCCACAAAGAGCTCACATTGCACTTCCATGCTAGTGGGAAGTGCCAGGACCCCTCATATATTTGCCTGAATAACCAAAAGCAGTAGGCTTTCAATGGCACACTTCTCCACAGCATAAATGAGTGAGATCCCACTTTAAAATGGTTCATAAACACATCCATTAAACACTTACGTTACATTCTGAGTATGTGCCATGGGCATTTTCACGTGCAGAGCAACACGTTTGGAGTAGCCCATGATGTTCATGCAGCTGGATGAACAAATTAGGCTAAATTAAAGCAGGAGCTATCAGCACCTTCACCAACATGCAGGTAACTGCCATGGGCACGCTCTTATCGTGTGGTGTCTTGCAGTAAGCACTAAGCAACCTGGTCCTTTCCATATCTTATATTTACCACACAATACCACTGGTAAAAGTGTGCTCACAGGCAAGTAGAGCTGCTAAAGGGCTTTGAGTTCATATTCCCCATCTCAGCCACAATAACACATCCTTCAAGAAAACATTCTTACACCCTGTAAGTCTCAGAGGAAGACGTTCCTCAGGTTAGAGGCTACACTGATAACTGATAAATGAAAACTGAGGTGCATCAGATCAGTGATGAAATCTCTCTAGATGAATAATGAGGTTTAACCACCTGACACAATATCTTACTGTGTTTATGAAGTCAACACAAGACTGAGGTGATAACATTCTGTCAGATGCACAAGTATTCCATTTAGGCTTCTATAATGCATATGGAAGCTTTTCAGTCCTTAAATTTAAAACAACCTAGGTAGATAAAGAAGAGTGTTTGTATTGTACATACTTGATACAGTGACTTGAAGTGTTCATGGAAATTACTACAGTTTACTTAAAGCTGCACAGTATCTAATGCAAAATGCTAATCTTCTGTCCTAAAAACATCTTGATTTATGAATGTATACAGAAGAAAAAAATCATGTTTGAGGAAGTTTGAGTGAAGGCAACTAGACCAGAATAAGTTAGACAAGAAGCAAGTTGTTTCTTTATTTCCTTTCTTCAGGAGCGTACAAGAACTTTTGTGGGGGGAAAGAAAGTACAGTAAATGTATTTATATAGTATAACATACTGCTACAACATAGAATTTTGGATTCTTAAAATTTGTTTCTGTAGTATATTGCCAGAATCTTTATTTTTTATTTTACTACCTAATAAAAACGCATCAGAAGACAATTATGTTAAGAGATGCTTTCATGAACGAAAACAATAGGTACTAGTATTACTTGTCCTCATTAATGCAACCCAAAAAGCAGCTCTTGGCAGGATATTAACAAGTTATGCTTAAATATTTTAGATAAGCCAGCTTAAGACAAGATGTGAGAGTCTGTTAACTACTTTTGAAGATTAGGCTCTTTCCAAATGACACATACAGCACAAAACAAAGAAATCATTAAGTCACCTTAGAAAAATTTAACCTGACACATTAACATTTAAATAAAGCCTTGTTAATGTCTCTGGAGTTATTTGCAACACTTTTATAACAGTTTTATAGTGAGCATCAAGACCCCTCTTACACACTGAAGCTGCTGTGCTGTATCTAATACCATGTGGAATGGCTAATTCATTATTGACTTGGAATGCCTGCAGACAGTTTACAGCACCAACTACTAAAAGTTTTTTCAATCAATTGTCAGTCAAGGCTAATTCTAGACTGAAGTCTGTGGTTGAAGATTTTCAACTTTCATGTAAGCTAGTTAATTATGAAAAGGGATCAGCCTGAAACCTCCAAAACCCCTGCAGTCAGTAATACATATAGTTAGATAATACAAATAACACAAACACTTCTGGAAAGTTTGAATTTTTTGATCCTCTTTTTTAAAGAGTACTGACAAAAACGTTGTTTGCTGTTTAAAAAAAAAAAAAAAAGGTCTGTCAAACTCAAAATGGATAAACCTCCTTTTTATTTTGTATTTTCCCAATGATCTCCAAATGCTTTAGAAGAATTACATAAAAAACTAAGACATATCAGAATTATAGATTGTAGCAATTTAAATGTACATGACCATATTCACACATAAAGCTACTAATGGAAGCTAAAAGATAGAAGGGATAGGGAAAGAAGTTTTGATACATATAATTTTGAGTGAGAAAACAGAAAAGCTATTTGGGGAAACAAAAGCCTTAGGAAAGTCAGTCTCAACATCCTTTCTGAGACACAACCACTACAGTAAGGAGCTTTACTAAATTCAGAATCTAGAGACTAAGTTTTAATGTGTCTGTAAAGTTTCTGTATGAGTATGGGACTTTTAATGAGAACCTAAAACAAAGGAGAGTCACTCCACCTGAAATGTGTGAGCTTTTCCTACATGGGGGTCAAGTTATGAAATACAGCATTCTACCTGTACCAGCCACAGAACTCAAAGTTAAGAAGGCCAAAGGGAGGAGCAATAATTAAGATTGTGAAGATAAGATAGAGGAGTATTTCAGGAAAGTCAAAGCTGAGTCAAGGTTATATGAGTAATGTTAAAGAAGTGGCAAAAGGCAGATCAACAGATATGGAACGTGGGCAGAGGAGAAGGAAGTTGGAAGCAAATGAAAGATCTGTGTCAAGAAAAAAAAAAACCAGAAGAATAGTTGTGAAGAAGGTTCTACGTGCCGAAAACAAAATCTGAAGTAGTTCAGAACTAATTATAATATTTTTCCATTCAACAATTATGCCCTTCTAAAAAATGAAAAACAACCTGCGTAGACATGCACTGGCTGTGAGATACTGCCAATTCCTGCGAAACATTCTGTGATTCACGTCAAAAACACGAGCATGTTAAAGAGTGGCAGGTCAAGCTCCCTTAATTTTTTTAATTTAAACAACTCCAAACACATACTACACTTTTAAAGTAAGACACAACTGTCCTTGCTACAGCAAATTTGCCTCAGCTTACTAGATAAAATATCTATTATTTCAGCACTTAAGTCTTCAGATTTACCTCACTGTTGACATTGTTGGTAAGTCTTTAGACATTTTCACAAAAATCAAGTGCTTAAAATGCAAACAAACTCCCTGTGGATTTTTGGTTTTTTTTTCAAACCTGCATAAACAGGCTAGACACTCAGGTCCTGTTACTCAAGGCTGGATTATGACTTTTGAAAAGTTTACTGTGTAACAAAATGCCTTTGAGAAAATCCCCTGCTTTCAGAACACAGCATCATAGCACTTTATACTTCCTGTTACTCTATCCCATGTTTTGCATAATCTATGTTCATCAGCTGAAATTCTTCTCTATAGTTGCAACATCAATTTTCAAAATAGTCACAAACTTAGGACCAGGATTTAAGTCTAGGGAAGCTTTATCAGAGGCAATGATAGTTTTGATACAGATTTAATGGCTGCAATGTTCCTATTAGAAACTCCTAAGCTATCAACACATTTAACAACTTGAAACCTAACGTTAATAAGATGAAAAGAGACACTCACATCTTCAATTCTGAACAAAATTTTTTGTAAGATTGAAGTGCTTTTTGCATGCTGAAGACTAAACTAGATATGCACTGTAGGAGGACTGTACCCAAAAGGCTGCATTGTTCTACAAGCTCAGCATATGGGTACCAGTCAGAAAAACCCAATACCAATCTGTCATTATTATACTGACATTTTAGTCACTCCACTTTAATGAAATCATTCTCAGAAGCAATGTAAAGCACTTGAAAATTCACAAAGTAGCTGTCCGGTATCTCACCCTCATTAAGGAGTGAGATATCAAAGGACTATGTGCTTTCTACAGAATAAAAACATGCAGGTGAGCAGATACTACAGAACACCTAATGCAGAGTAAATCCACACCCTAGACTACCTTGCTGTAACTTGTTCATGTAGTCATACCCTCTGCATTAGTTTAAGGTTTTCAATTAAATTGAAACTACTGAAATACCAAAAAAGGGTTCCACATCATGTGCAGCAAGAAAAACAGCTGTATAGTTTAACATGCTGCTACTTCTAATGCTGTGTCAGCTGGAAATAATCACCCAGGTAGCAGATGGCTGGAGTGGACTGCTGTGGCACTCCAGTCCACTTTTAGCACCTCAAAGGCAGCACTGGGACTGTGGGCTGGGTCAGACACAGTGCAGAACCACCCTCACATCACTGAGTGCATGTACCCAGCATCGCTCCCCATACTGCAGAGGGCTGGGCTGGGACACCACCACACTGGCAGAGCCAAACTGAGCACAGGCCGTTTTCAGAACAGCCACATAGGTACTTTTCAGATCACTCAGAAGAGCCACAGGGCAAGCTTAACACAGTTTAGTAAATCTACCTCAACACTTTATGCAGACTTTCTTGAGTGTCCCCATGTACACCACCGGTGAGAGTGAGGAAGGGAGATTAGCACCTAGTATTTTTCCAATGAAGCAAGAAGAAAAGTCCTGAAGTGAGCAGAACTGTGAGGAACAGCATTTGAGTAAGCTACAAGTTATAAAGGAATATAAAAAGGAATATAAAGGAATAGGAATACAGAGAATATTTTTTCCCCTAGAGAGAGGGGAAAAAATAAGAATCAAAACTTCACACTGCAGAAGGAAAAAAAAATCTTTAAATAAGATTAACAAGAAAACAGTTTGATTTAACATTTTTTCAAAAGTAACAAACCACTTGCAATATACACTCAGGCACTATTATGGTACATAGAAAAGATTACTTTTAGGTCCCCTAAAAGGTTTACTGCTGCTACAATCCTTCCCATCACACTACAGAAGCTGGCACCAAAGAATAGCAACTCCCCACCAGAGCAAGGAGATGTGCACAGAGAAACAACCTTCAAGTAAATCCTGTGTCCTAGAAAAGAACAGCAGCCAGCCAGCAACAGCATATACATTTGCTGACAGCAACATTACTAAGAAGTTACTGAAAATGTATTCTGTTATCCAGCTATAACCAGAATTTCAAGCACATGCCTTACCCAAAACCTAAATGGGTCTGTAATTCGCTTGGGTTTAGCTATCAAGAATAGAAAGTAATATTTACATGATAAATAGTTTCAGGGCTGAGACTGGGATTCACACTCTGAATGGCAAGAAACAAACCAAACTTTAAACATTTATTTAAGGAATTTTAGTTCAGCTGAGCTGGCAAATAGATAATCGTACTCACAGTTAAACAGCCACAGAAACCGTTTTCATAGCATTACAAGTCAGTATCAACTCATTAAAATGTAACCTACTCGAGTTTGCATTTTTTTCATAATTCTAACATTCATCATCCACAACTGTTACATCAAAAGTAACTACATGAAAGGCAAATCAAAGTAAAAACGTGCAAGCGCATTTCATGGATTAGAGAAGAATGTAGAACAGAAGACATTTGTGAAAAATCCTCTCTTTGGCAACAACTACAGTGTAAGACAAAATGGCTTGAGTAGCTGAAATCCCCCATTCCAAGAGGATTTTCAGGAATGCAAAATATTGGCTGTGGAATTTTTTTTTTTTTTCATGAGTTACATTTGAGAACATCAGCTACACAGAACACTGCCATGTTAAATTTTGGGATTTGGGCTCAATATTTAAACTAGCAAAACAAGTGGGCATAAAATCTTAGTGCAATCTGACTTCATTTTTATGACTATTTTTCTCGATTAGGTAAAACACTTCAACCAAAAAACATCCCCAACAAACCAGAACTGGTTAAATAGAAATAAACTAGTAGAAAAACAACCTTAACCTATGTTCAAAGATTATTATACCAGTAGGAGCCAAAATGTCACAGATGGAGGACTAGCTTTTGGGTGGGAGGAAAGGGTTGCAGGAAAATGTAAATAATTCCAATATAAAGAACATTTTTCAGATGCCTCCAGCTTACTTAAATAGAATAAAAAAATTTCCACACAGTTTTCAACTACTTTACAAGAGTAGCACAGAAAGGTTACTGAACTGCTTGGAAGTGCTTCTACAAGCCACTCAGAGGAAACCAGGTGAATTGTGCTCTAACACCACTGAGATGCTGAACAAAGTGGAATAGGTCTGTCAAAACACCTGTAATATATTCCCATGGGCTTGAGCTTCCAGAGGGCAGGAAAACATCAGAGAATAGCAATTGAAAAAGTCCTGTTAGTACTGAAGTTTGGTATCCAGAAAACTGTGTGTGTTTAACACTGACTACTTTGCACTATGACAAGCTTTTTTTGTCTTGAAATCTTTGCTGCTTTGCTGTTAAAATAGGTGACAGAATAATATAAATATTTTACCAGTGGTTCATATATCCTGAAGGAACTATTCCTGTATTAATTAAAATGTCTTGAAATTTTAATTCCAAGATGGTTTTGTGTGAAATTCAGAAAAAAGATTACCATAGTCCTCCCTAAAGATGAATCTGAGGACCTAATGCCCAGTTTCTGAGAGGATCACTTCACACAGTAGGGTCACTTCGCAGATTATGCAAAGTATTTCCTTTGTTTTCTTTAACTGACATAACTGTGGTATTCTGGCTGAAGAGCTACTGTAAGGCCAGTGATTTCTGAAACATTAGCCAGAAAGCAGAAAGCATGGAGGCTGGAGAAGGCAGAGGCCCTGAGATGAGCCATCTGGGAAACACCAGCTGATCAGTCTTTTTCTGCAGCAGAGCCAGTTTCTTTGACAAAGTTCACAGGTAGTAAAACGAGAAATAAACTAACATCCTTCGCTAGTCGCTGCAGCTTCCTGCATCACTAATCAAAGACACTTAATTTAAATGCAAGACAATCTGCAATGTTACTGCTACTGCTTAGTAGAGCAGCAGTAACTACAGCATGTTTGCAAATGAAGAGAAATGCACATGAGAAAGCACAAGATGGCAGGCAACAAATGCCTATTTTTCATTTTTTTCTTGATTATATGTCATTACATTAGTTGTATTCACTGATTGTAACACTTTTCTTAAGCTTCATTAATTTCTATTACTATAAAACAGCATGGTGCCAACCTCTGTAGCCTTATTCAGAAGAGGAGTCCAAACAGAAATAATCCCATAGATGCACTTGTAGTCAATCCCATTATCTCAAGAGTACTTTCTCCAACAGAAAAAAAAAAAAGTAGTAACACTTTCACAAAAGAAAAACTTCTAAAAGCAGCTTCTAAAATTTATATTTTTATTTAGAAGGCAAAAACTCAGTTTGCTCACTCCAAATGGTCTGCTGCACCAGTAAGCTTAAACACATCGTGTATTTACCAGAAACCTCCTTACAGCAGATGGTACCTAAACCAGGGCTACTAGAAAAGATGACGTTTTCAATCTGTTTATTCTGTATCAGGAAAAAAAAACCAAACCAACAAAAAAAAAAAAAAAAAAAAAAAAAAAAAACCAAAACAAATAAATTCTAGAATTATTTTAATACTTTTGCTTCCTTGTTGCCCTTTTTCCATCTCAGGAAAAGAGATAAGAAGTTCACAGGCCATATGTCATCTGTTGACTTTAGCAGCAAAACGCAGCCAAAAGAACATTAAATCAGTCCCTTTGTTTCTTCTGACTCATCTGAATTTATATCCAGCCAGGGTTTTATGAGCATAAGCTTGTTTCAGAACCTGAGGTAAAGCATTTCTCTTCAACTGTAATTATTTTTATTAGTAAAAATTAATCTACAAACATCTTAATACTCTTGCCACAAACCAAAAGGTATGCATTAGTCAGCCATGGAAAAATTACTGTTTCTATGTACATAACAGAGGTAACAGTCTGCACGTCTTCACATACCTTTTCAAATCATGTGAAGATTAGTTTTTACAACTGAAGGACAAAAGCAAAGTTTGAGTAATGAAAAACACATAATTTTTAAGAAGTGCCCTCAATAAATGCTTAATTTAAAAAAAAAAAAGAAAAGAAAAAGAAAAAGATAAAAGCATATGCTGATGAAACTCAGTTTATTAATCAGCATGTAAAACATCTGGTTCATTTATCTATCTAGAAGCATGTACTGATACGTGTATAGGCACCTATATACTGCTCTCCTTCACTAGCAAATAAAAATGTTTATGTTCTCTCTAACCAGATAACCAGATAGAAAAGAGGAAAAATGTGTTGACCTTTCAGTTAGTAAATTCAAGTCCCTTTCTAAAGTTATCAGTGGAGTCTAATTTCTTGAAATATGTGGGTTTAGCTTGCATTTCCGTTCTTTTGGGAAGTCTGCAAGCTGAGTATGATCAATCATATGGTCCTCTGACACTGCGGCAAGTGCCCTCCATCCCAAAGAGACCATGCAGATGGAAAATTAAATTATTAGGAGGCCTGAATCCATACACAGCTCGGGAAGAACACGAGTTCAGGAGTGCATGTCCACACATATTCCTGTACCCTTCCCACGCACGCACACACACGATGACACACAACGGTGGGGATCACAATTACAGTGGGTTTTAAAAGTTTAAAGAAACTGGTAGACAGGTTGACTCGATATTTATTTATAGGAGTCATGTGCATGCTCAAATGGGTGCAACAGGGCCAAGAAGCTTTTCAAGCCAGTACAAAATTCCTGGCAGAAGGCAGGACCCAACAGTTCTACATTCCTACACAGCAGCTGCCTGTCAAGAGAGGGATGCATGAACCTGTAGCTAAATTTACTTTTGATATCAGCACATAAAAATCCCATTTTAAAACTGCTAGTAAAAGGGGAGTTTCCCACACTCATCTATTTACATTTAATTTTTCAAACCCACAGTTTGCTTGCATAGCAAAATCTAAGTGGGAAATTTGAAAGCCACTTCAGTTCTGCTGCCTTTTTGGTAACTTTTCTAATCATTTACTGGAAAATCTTGGGAGGGCACAGGGAGGAAGCGGGGGAAGTAGTTAAGTACTATAAACTAGTAATAATAAGCATTTATTTTTCAAAGGCTTTGAGATGAAAGCATAAAAGCAGAAGCAAAAAGTGAGTATCAACATAACAATTTTAAGTTTTCTGGTGCCTTCATACAATATGCAATTTTTTTTATTTTAGAAGAAGAGCATCAAACAACAAAAATGTCACCTACATAAGCCATATCATACTACCAATTTCATAGCACATAAAGCAGTGAGCAACAAAATAGACATATAAATAGGTAACAGATTGGGAAACAGAGGCAAAGACAAGTTAAGTGAGCTGTGTAATGTGGGAACAAAGTTTTAGAGCAGAGTCCAGGTACAGGTCCATGGTAAGAGACTCCATATTTACATATTAGCTAGAAAAGGATTACTATGAGAAAATGACCAGGTGTTTTCCCTAAACTAAAAGCTGATCAGTCAACTAAAACCCTGAAAACTGTCAGAGCTTCACTGAATTTAATATAACTGAATTACTGAAAATTTACTAAAATGTTGCTATTCTATAGAAACATTGCAATGGGTCATTTAAAATGCTTAGTCTGAATAAACAAAAATATTTTTTTAAAACTTCATAAATTATCAGAGTTAGTTAGAGGATGAAAAACTAATTAGTTCAGTCATTTCTGAATAGGCTATGCTTTTGACAGAGACCTAAGTTGCAGATTCCCACAGAAAATTATCTGTCTGACCCCTCCAGTTTGGATTTTGTCTTTCTGCTTTACTTCTGATAGAAGAAAACCCAGGTTCCAGATGGCTGCAGTTCCCAGAAGACCCTGGGAGACAACAAGTACTGCATTGTCCACTTCACACAGTTCCACAAGAGACGTGGAGTGGGAGCACTGGAGGAGACAGCTTGCCCTGAGTGCAGTCACAGCCAGCTGGAGCCAGACACCACACCACATCTCCTGGCTCTGCTCAAGATTTACCCTTGGAAAGATACTGGGCTCCCTGTTACTGCACCAGCTGGGTATCCAGGGGACTTGTTCAGATGTGTGAATCCAAGAGCTCACGTTTGATCATCCTAAAGGCTGCGTATAGATATTTGCTATACAGACAGATAAGCAGAGTCCAAATTATGTCAGCCTCAATTGTCTGCTATGCCTTTCCACCAAAAATGCCCAGATTAGCTCTCCATAAACTCCGAAGGTGGCAGAAGCACATAGACCCTCCATAAACCACCCCATAAAGAAACAGAAACTGCTTAGCTTAAGCATACAATGAAAATAGCTTCTCCCAATACAGATGAAGTAGTGAAACAAACAGATCCCAGGCATTATTTTCTCCTTCTTTAAGAGACAAGGGGATGGTAATAAAAGAGCTGGAGATGGAAAACCAGTAGCAAAGTCTTTACCATCATTGGATTCCTCCTCCCTCTCCTTAGTGAATTAGTAAAATTAGAGGGGAAAGGCTGATTTGGAGAAAAAGGGTTACACTGAAGAAATCCACAGGGACACAGATGTGCACAGACTAATGTTTATATAATAAAAACACTTAAGCAGCTTGGTTCATTTCACAGAGTTACTTCATATGACCATCACAACAACAAATTTTTCTATTTTAGAATCCTTAGAGCAACCATTTCACATCATCGGTGGGGGGGGGGAGAAATCTGCATTTCTCTGGTGAGTTTGATTTCCAACATTCATTTTTTGACTAGTTGTTTTAATAACAATAAGCAGTATTCTAAAGAAATGCCCAAGCACATAAGTGGAATCTTAAATTAATTTCTCAATATGGATTTTGTGTGCTTCAAATATCACATCGATAACACCTCCCTTCAGGAAAATACATTTTGTTACAAATAGAAATTGCTTTTGTCAGGTTATAAAAAGCAGGTCTCTACCTGCTTTTGACTTAAGCAACTAATCTACAGAGGGATTATTAGCACAAGAAAGTGTCCAAATCCTTTCAGTTGCTAATATGAACAAACATTGTAAACACTACGTGGAAGATCTCCATTTTTTGACATCCCAGCAAAGACCTTTGCTGGACATTCCTATATAATCTAAATATTTCCCTTCTAGGGGAGGAGGGGACAAAGATCTCAGAATACTCTGAAATAGTGTACTTCAAGTGCTGCATCTTCTAACTTGCTCTTAACTCAAGGTATGGAGCACTGGCTAGATCCCATTCAAGCAGACAGCCCACACTGTATATAAAGTATTTTAGAAAGCCAAAAGCTTAGCACTCAAAGGTTTTTTCTCCAGTATCTATCTCTATTAACCTGCTGTTCATAATGAAATGCTCCAGTAGCTGGAAGAGTCAGTAGACCCTCCCTCTTCTCATGCACAGCTTTCAGGAACGCTGCTATGTTGAAAAGGCAAAATTATCATTACTGAGTGACATGTAATTCAACAGCAAAATCTCACTTGAAATGAGCTGTCAGGAGAACAAATCTATGTATTTTTACAGACTTAGGTCAACTCCAAGGTATATAAACTGACACAATGCTATTCAAAGAAATCAGTAATCCAGTACTCCACTCCCATAGTCTATACATGTTTGAATCTTGCCATAAAGGCTGAATGTTTTTTAACTGAGAGAAATTAATAGCTTAGCCAAAAAAATATACCTAAAAAGTCATTTAGCACCTTTCAGCTACCCTCAGGATACAAAAGCCAGACACAAAATAACCCAAATACTACAACAAATTGAAAGATACACTACACTAATTTCCAATTTCTAGAAGCATGAATGCAAGTCTATTTGGTGTTTGCCTCAATTTGAGCAATTTTCCTAAAACTGGACTTCTGTGTGCACAGTCTTAAGGTGCTATGAATCTTGCAAAGATTCTATAACAAAGTTATACTGATTTAATCTTTTATGAACACTTGCACTCGATTCTAAGAATCAAAATAGTGCATTTTAACAATAAAACAACCAGCTCTAATGACAGGTGATGCTAGACCAGCCTGCTGAGCTTTGTGCCACCACCTCCTGCCTCACGCTGCCTCCGTGCCAGCTCCTGCATCCCCACTAAGCCCCCAGTGAGGTCCCTCTGGGCGCTAACCCTGCAGAAGGTGCAACGCTGTCTGTGACACTTTCTGGGGGTTTAACTCCCTGAAGGAGCTCACCAGGAGCCAGGTGGGTGTCCCCTGCCAGGCCATGAACATGGGTGCCAATGCCTGGTGGCGGTGAAGAGGGGAACGAGACTGTCTCCTTGTGGTAAGAGCCATCCATTAGCTCGGCCGAGGAAAGCACATGGAATGCAAGTCGGCAACTTCACATTGTTCACCACTTCTATCACTCTGTCATGCACTTGGCTGCCTACTGCTGATCTTAAAAATGATTTAACTAAAAAATACCTTAGTAATTTTAAGGTTTTTAAGTAACGAATTTGGTATTCCAGCTTCTTTAAAAACCTCTTTGATTTAAGGCAGTAGTAAATTAAGACTTAAACAATGTTCTTCAAATATCTCTAAGCAAATACCCAAACTTACAGGTTTCTGTTTTTTCACAACAACATTTGTTAACTAAATTAGAGAGGTCATTTCCATGGTTCAGGAGAATTTGACTAATATTATGATAAATATTCTTGGAGAACCTAATTTTATTTTTTTTAAGCAATGAAAAAAGCATAACATGACTTTTATGGATGTCACCATCTTTGGTTTACATCCAAATACAGGTTAAAAATAGTAAGAACAGAGTTATATTAAACCAAGAAAGTACAAGGTGTTTTGATCCAAAATTTGGTTTACATAAAATAGGAAAGTACTTTTTCCAGCAGATGTAAATTCAAACAGCTAAGAGAAAAACACTGGGAAAACTGCTCCCCATCCTAAGAAGACACTGAGGAGCTGGTATTTATGTATTATGCAAGAAACTGATTTCAGTGAAATAGTGCCTGAGGTATCATTCTTAGTAGCAAAAAGTCACAAGTATGAGCATATGAATAAAAATTACAGATAAATAAAAATTTTTGGTTAATCCAGGATTTAAATTGATTACTAATTACATTAACCTCTAATTTCAAGTCCAGACACATGGACACATCCAGAATAAAATCAGGGTTTTTCATGCCATGCTCAAGATACGATTACTTAACATACCTGAATTCTTCAGAAATCCAGAAACATTTTTAAGGCAGCAAAGGATTCAGTTTACACCTTTAAATCACTTGTGTATCAAAGCAATTTTGGAAATGGTTTCCTTGGTCTTACTGTGGCATCCCAGAATCCATCAGTTTACATTTATTTGCAGACCAAGAACACACTAATACTTCACAAATTTCTGTTCTTCTCCCTTCTCAATTATGCCAATATCATTCAAGTACTATCATTCCAGAACCAAATAATATAGTCATCTTTTTCACAACAGCAACCATCACCTCCCAAAATTCCAGAAGACAAAGACATTAGACAACAGCTTTGCTGCAACTCATCAGCAACAGATAATAACTGTAAAGAAGCAGCACTAGTCATGCAAAACACCTGGTGCTGCAGGCTGAAAATAACACCAGCAAGAAAATTCTCAAGGGTATTTGTTGTTATTATCTTAGATACTATCTTATATTTCCTATCAAAATATCGAGTTTTTACATGGCATTTAAGTGTATATATAATTAACAGTTCTACAAACAGATCTGGATATAGACTTTTCAGGTGTTCCATCTCAAGCTGTATCTAATTACATCTGAGCACTCTGCCAAAGCAGCAGCTGACTCTTTAGGAAAGTAGTAATTGTAACGTAAAAATCAGAGTTGTACATGCTTCCTGTTTTTACTCATGGCTACTATTCCAAAGGCAAACCACACCCACACCCCTCCCCAAATATACTAACATCTGGAATTTAACAGAAAAATTGACAATAAACAACAAAGGAACAGAGTAAAAAAATGATCCATAACGAAAACTGAAACCCGTTCGAGCCACTGTTTTAGGTATTACAACAAAAATTAAATAAAATTTACTTCAGAAGCTGTTTGTGCCTTGTATTCCAGGCCTGCCTTAATTTATTTTTATCCATTAAAAAAAACTTGCTTTGCAACCAAAAATTAAGTCCCTATTAAAACCTCAAGAACAATCTATATCTCACAAAACTTAATTAGTGACTCTAAGTTTCTGGACATGCAGCCCTGTTTTGGCATACTGGGGCAACTACGAGAAATAACCAAATGCAAGCAGTGACTTTATACACAGATTACCATACCTCTGAGTGTTGTTTGGCATATTAACCATCACATTGTTTGTCTCATTCTCTCAAACATTCTGGTTACAATGCAAATGGCACCACATCCATATTAGTATTCTTTTTGTAAACTATGGTAGCACTCTACTTAATTGTGAGGAGCGATGGAAAACTTTAAGGGGAAAAGGGGAACTAAGACAAGGCAACTGGCTGCCCTTGTAATCTACAATCAACTTCAAGAGCTACTTCAGGTCATGAGAAATTTCAAGATGATAACTCTTTTATAGTTCTCTTCCCACGGTCAGAAAAAAATACCACATGGAAAAGAAATACTCCATGAAAAAACTACTCTTTCACTGGCTTTTATGCTAACTTGCACGTAAGCCAAACAATGTAAAAGGGTATCAATCACTTTGCTATTTAGATGCCTTTTCAAAGTCATGCGAAAAGTTGTAGGAATGTTCAACCAACACACATCAGCTGTCTCACGTACTCTTTTCAGATATTGGTATCTGCAATCCCTTTACCGGATCTGGCATCATTGTCCAGGCTCAGATGACTCAGATAAAAACAATGTGAAAGCATAGTTTGTTTTCGTGTTTAAAGTCGCAACTGCTCTCCCGCAACAATAACAGGAAGCGCTGTAGGGATCGATACGCAAGTTTACGAACGGGGGCTTTTCTCGTCCTACCCAACAACGTGCACGTGGGACTTTCTCAACCAGGTATCACATGCCACACTCACCAGATCTCTGTGGAGCACCCAGTTTGCATGGAGGTAATGGATTCCATCGAGGATCTGGTAGAGTAGGGATTTAACCATAGATCTTGGCAACTGCATGGGCTTTTTATTTGCTTTTGAGGCACGGTGAAACTTGATAATATGCTAGAAATAAAACAAGTAGAAACATGAAGAAAGTTAGGTGATAAATAGGTGAGAAGGTTGGTAGTTTCGGGATATTTTAACTACTAACACTAAATAATGGAATGAAATACAAAGTCCGTTGAACTTTGCAATTAAAGTAATAGTGATGCACTCACAATTCTCTTACATTGTTTTTATTCTCTGAGTTGCTTCAAAGAACAGCTGTCAAGTTTTTGTAAATATCTAAAAATACTGGCTACTTACCTCCAGTAAAGGGTCTTAGACATTCTCCTCCCTCCCTCCTCCCCATATGGCATCCTCTCACCCCCGGCAGCTAGAGCACAACTTTTCAAACCAGAAGTATCTACCAGTAGGAGGACCACACTCTATGCTTTTACACTTTCCCTCCTCTTCTTCAAAAACACCCAGGCTAGCATACTTGCAACTATTATTCCCCCCAAAATCAGAATCCCAGTAAAAGAGATTAAATAAATATTTTAATAATTATTTGAAGGGGGCAAGGTGTAACCCCAAAACCCCCACACCACAACACTTGGGGGAGATAATGTTCAAACATCTAAAAATGGTTATCTTCTTGCTTCCAAGTTTTGGCTGCATACTTCATTGATGATGACAAGCTGGTGGCTCTTGGACTACAGAAGTCAGTCTGCCCACTGGGGGATAAACACCACTTGAAAACATAGAATGCAGGAAAGGATCCCAGTATTAGTTCCAGGAAGGAAAAACAAATCATTGAAAGACTGCTGAGAGATCACGAAATCGTCATAAACTAATTAATTCTAAGATCAATGTGGAGATGATGGGTTAGGTTTGGTTTTGCTACACTGTGCAAGAAATAAACTGGAGTGAGGCCATTCTACCTTTTCAATCCTCAGATAAGGTGGGGCTATGCAGGGCACAAACCCAATCTTAATATATGGTCATTTATCAAACAACTAAATATGTTCATTCAGAAGGGAAAAAAAAGTCTCCTTTTTGAAGGCAATTCAATGAAATGCCTCAAATAACAAATTATGCATCTTTTGAAAGGTGGAAATTATAAAGTCAGTTTGCATTTTTACTGAAAATACAAAATGCTAGAGTAAGACTAATAATTACCCAATTTTTTAAATAGGATTTGTTTAGTTCAAGATCTTCTCCCTTCCCAGGTTAAAGAGGTAGCCAAAGGCTGTGCTTTAATTAGACCATTGCTCCCTCCTCCACCATGCCCACTCCACACCCAGTTTGTCACTACTGCTCCCAATGAAAATGGTAATGAGTTAATGTTTACTCATGGTAAATGCTACCTCTGGCTGTCACCAGTACTTTAGCCACTGACAAACTGTACTTAGCAAAAGTGTAAACAGTATTGTTTAAAGAGAAATAAGAAAGGCAGAAACCCCCAAGTAAATCAAAACAACCTGCTTACTCCCTATTAACAATGTTCCCACAGAGCCTTCCGGTACTAAATGTACAATATTTATGGCTCTGTATTAAAAAACAGTAGAAATTTACAGGATTGTCACTTTTTAATATATTCACAAGGATCAATAAACATGACAAGCTCTTAGTACCTGATCCTTTAGTTGTCACTCTGCAAAGTGTAACGAAATGCTTTAAGGGATTCTTTCCTCAGAAAATTTTTGCTTGGGATGTTACAAGAAGATTCTGTCTCATAACTTCAACTAGGAGTCCCTAGTACTACCCAATGCTCACTGGACAGTGACCTTCGTGTGTAATTACAATATGATTTATAAGCAGTAACGATACCATAAACTCACAAATTAGTATATTTATTAATACAAGAGATGAAAAAATACAAAGGAACCAACAGGCAAAGGTCATACACAGAGACCCATAAATCCAGTCCTGCCCTTTTTCAAGGTACATATAATCACTAGAAGGGATTTCTACACCCATTTAAAAGCTGACTTCTATCCACACAAAACATTACTCCTTAGGCACAGAGAAAATGAAAGAGTCTCATGAGACAAATGGGACACAATTAACCACAGATGTGTTGAGGAGGAACAACACACGTGGTTCTGCCTCTGGCTCTGCCTCAGCTGCTCTGGTACCTCTGGAGGTTGGGAATGAGACAGCACCAGGCTGATGGCATTGGATTTCATTCCCTGTCCTCCCATGTGGCTCCCAGTTAGAAAGGCTAAGAAAACAAGCTCCTTTCTTGAAAAGGTTATTGAATTGCAGAAGCAAATTAAAACAGATAGTTTTGCTTGAAGCAAGCAATATCACCACTAGGTAAAATCCAATTTCCTGCAAAAGCAAATAAAACCTGTTGTTGCCAGCTTACTCTATGGAATTTTATATCCAAAAGATAGCAGCCACCACAGTTAAGAGAACTGAACAAAAGCTAAAACTACACTGCAGGGCCAAGTAGTATAGGGAACTGAAAAGCTAGATTTGGCCCATAATACTGGAATGAATTCACAGTGTTTGTGATCAAGTCCTACACTGAAGTTTTCTAAAAAAGTAGTTCATCCAATTTCTTGTAAGCAACTAGCCATATGAAGAAAGAACAACACACCTAACAAACACTAAACAGCAATTTTAATGGCAGTGTCCATCTACGAAATAAAAGAGCAGACAGGTGCTGTTGCTGAACATCATCTCTTCTACTGGAGGCAGCAAGCCTAAACTCTCTCTTATTTCTTTATATTTCCAGAAATATATCTATATGGCCCTACCATTCTTGTGGGGAATTATACCTCAAATCAAATAAGCAAAAAAATAGATAGGTAAGAGCATCAAATGAGAAAACAACAGGACAAAAGTTTTGGTGACCTGGCAGATCAGGTGTACGTACAGTAAGCTTCAAAGCAAAGGATGCCACAGCAGTACAACAATGCTAAAGGCACTTTTTCACTTGAACATTTATGCTGGCTTCAGCAGGGGCAGGGAAATGTGCTCCTTCCATATCAAAACATTTCAGATTTAAGAGTCCAAATCCAAAACCTCAGGTTTAGAAAGGGGTACAGGTACCAAAACAAACTAGGATGTTCTTTATACATAAGTGCAAGTGGAGGAGGCACTCTACCAGCTTCACTGCCTGAAGAGTCCCAAAGGGCAGCTTCAAGTACCACCTGTAACAGCCAGAACCTTAGACCTAATAAAGATATGGAAAAATTTCAGGAATTACAGGAATTGTAGCCTGCATTTCCCAGATAATTGATCTAACCACTAGGCTTCAAAACTACACTTCTCTCATTCAATAAATCTTTATGCTGAATAGCACAAAATTAAGACTGTCCTGAGAGTTGAAAGTATAAATCTGAACTGAGAGAGGTATGAAGCACATTCTGCCTCTCTCTCTAGGAAGCATGAGGTGCACTTGGACACTGCAGTTTCTAACCTTTAGGTATACTGGAGTTCTTTGCTGAATCTTACCCCTAATGGATGACCATTAAGAACAAAACACAAGGACTTCCACAATTCAGGCAAGTCAGAGGCATGTTTGTAATAAGACAACAAGCAGAGGGTCAAAAAAGCTTCAGCATTCCCCATATCTTTTTTCACTGCGACTTCCTAAAGATAACTCACATATCCTGATAGATCACCTGGCCAAAAAAGCTGGAAAACACCCAGAGTCATTCAGCAAAATTAATGAGGGAAGCTTTAACTGTCAGTCCACACTATACCAGTTGCTTGCTACAGAACAGAAACCCATCCACAGTGTTATGTAGACAAATTCATTTTTATTAGCAGAACACTGCAGATGCAAGCTCTCTTCTGATATATCTAAAATCCTTCAAAATGGAAGAACACATGTCATAAGTAAACATAACTCCAAGCAATACTGAAATCTATTCAGCAAAAGTAGCCAAGTAATTTTCCCTTTCTGTGCATCCATATTTCTGATTCCTAAATCTTAAAAACATGCTGCCACTGACTGGATCCCAAAAATTATGTGAGCCAATTAGGTATTCACTATTAAATACAAACATAATTTAAAAAATTTTCTATTGCTTGCACATATTTTGTTTTAAACAAGACAGCAACTTTGTAGAAGTGATTTTACATCTTTATTCTAAATTAAATTAATACTTCACTGATCAACATTAAAGTACACATTCATTAGCAGTCTAGAAAAACAAGGAAGCTATAATTTGCTGTTTCCAGTGTCTGGAACTATTTGTTTTACTTACTAACTGGTTATTCCCAATTTCCAAATTCAAAAATGTAATAAAATTGCAAGGAAAACTGGACAAACCACATTATTTCAATAAGACCATTTTAGCTCTTGCAAAGGCAAGACCATATAAATGATAAAAAATGAAGAGGAGAAACAGAGCTAGCCATTTGGAAATAAGATGATGAACAATATTTAATCTAGGAGTTTGCCTGCCTTCTGCTGTGTGACCTAGTGCATTGAAGTTGGTTTGAAAGCTGGCTGGTGAAGAGCTATGTGCATTTTCTAAATTCTCCACCATAAACAAAGCAAACGTAATGCATAACAACACAGAGCAAATTCAAATCCCTAGGATTTACCCAGCAGTTAAATGACCATTCAGTAAGACCCTAATTTTAGTCTGCTTCCAAGTCTGTCTGTGTTTGTGTCATCCCATTCCCAATTCCAAGAACTGCTGTTCAGTATGACAGAGGTTAAAACAAGCAAACAAATTAGACCTAGAAACTTTTCACAGAAGTAGGAAGCCAGCTAACACAGGGATCTGCTGCATGCCTGACTAAATGAAGTAACAGTGTGAGCTCCCACCTCAACATACATGAGATAATCCAGAGACACAAGCCTCTAGAAAACCTGACTGCTTGAGTTCTACTGCTTAAGGCAATGGTTGTTGAAAATTACATGCATCTCCATCAAAGTGAAATCAAATCATGCCAATGCAAATGCCTCTCCCTGCTGAAGCGAACTGCTTGCGCTCCCACACTTCTGCAAAAACCCTGCATCCTATCCAAGCCCTAATCCTGCCTTTGAGAATAAAACAGAATTATGTCAATGTGCCAACAAAAAGTAAAGTTACATTTTAATATTAAAGAGAGGGAAGCTTGGATACATGAAATTTGTACTAAGGCCAAGAGAAAGATTCATATTATACAGCTTCCAGTCTAATTTTAAACACAAAACTACCTCAAATTACTACAATTACTTTAAATGTAAAGCATTTTAAAAGAGTATGGATGAACAAATCAAAATCTTAAGGTGGTATAAAAACCATGCATTGTTTCCATGATTTTCAAAAAGCAAAAGCAAAGACCAAATGAACCCAAGTAACATTTGTCTATTCCAAAAATAAATCATAGTTTCATATGCCTACACTTACAACTCATTTCAGACACCAGAGTTTTAGAAACCAAGAAAATTTTGTCAATTTACTTATCACAAGTAAAATAAAACAAAATGAAAACAGAAGTGGGTCGAAGTACCTCTAGAGCAATCACTTTAGTTTCCAATTTTGGAAACATTACAGCAATGAACATAAATTGTCCTTCAAAAGAGGAAGGAAAAAAAGCATGCTTGTTCTGCTTGTTCCCTCTAAATGATGCCAGTGCATGGCCATCATCAAGTATCTTTAAGATGCCTAATGAAAGACCCTATTTCAAGTGACAAGAACATTTTTAGTAACAGAGAAAGTAACTTTAATATACCAACTTTTGCTAATGCCAGCTTGCTTTAAATATCTAAGCTTTGAAACACAAAGTAGGCATAAACAGATCCCATATAATTTTCCTAGGTTTTGCCTAGGTCTTTCTAGGTCTTGTCTTTCAGCCCTAAATATTGCAAAATAACTCTATACAATGTTGATAAAAATTATGAGAATTCAGCTATCCTTTCAGTATATATATAGGTGAAACACCCAGTACTAACATCACTCTGTTCACATTAGTTTTTGCCACATTTATGCTTTTGAACTTTGCCTTTGTTTCGAGGTCTGCTCCTACCTATTGTTTCCTCCAATTCTCATGCTTTGTGATACAGAAAATGAGTCCACATAAACTACCTTCAAATTCATACAAGTCTGGCAGAAAAAGCAAGTGTATGTTCTGAGAATATGACAAGCAGCTATGGGCAAGGAATGGCACTGCCCTCTGCAAGAAATTCAATCATCAAAACCCCCCATCCGTTTCACTTGGAAGGAATCAATTATGTCATAAAGACCTATGCCAGCCCATTCCCTTCTGTCTCAACAAATCCTATGTTCTTCTTCCAGCCAGCAGAATCCTATATTGGTAAATATGCACACAAGAGAGAAGGCTGTGTGAAAAATCACCTAGAAGAATCACCTGAATTACAACAAAAGTGTAGGCAGAAGTTTAGAAAGTCAAAAGATAAAAAATAAAACTGTTACATTGAGAAAAGCCTTTTTATGTATATAAAGATATTTGTCATTGACTAGCATCTGAATTATCTCCCTTATTAAGAGCTACCTGAAGCCTGTTGAAGAAAGAATTATGACTATATCATATTTAAGGAATATGTTAAAACTCAGAGCTGTTAGACAATATTCATGTGATTAAACAAATGTGCAGGTTTATTGCACATATCAGTATGCAACATTCTCCCAATTTCATTTATTATAAAAGATTATTCAAAATGTTGTTAGCTGAAATTAAGTATATTTATTTGTAGACTGAGAGAATCAAGTAGTGCTATGAAATTCACATGTAGAAAGAATATATTCTCCTTTCCATTATTGGATGATTCTTTTTAGGTATACATGACTATGCTAATAATCTTTACCCTACATTTTTTAAAAGCATAATATATACATAACAAGTAGCCAGTCTGCCCATATATTTTTATTATTATCAACAATAATTGCAAGATGAATTTTACTCCACATTTCTCAGTAGTATTTGCTGCTAAGCATTTAGTTGTTAGAGATCACTGGAATCTAATTATAAGAGAGAAACATTCAATCAAACCTAAAAAATTCACAGATCATGGTTTAACTGGTCTGGGATAGTGAATGTATCATCACATTCAGTATTATCAAATCATAGTTAATTATTTATGTACTTACTTAATAAGAACCAACAGTGGTTTTTATTGCTATAAAACATATTTAACACATTTTACTATGATAAAAATGTCACCCTTTTCCAGAATGAGATCAAACCCATCCATAAGCTTCTTATTTAAGTTATAACATATATTTCCAGAAAAAGGGATCTTAAAAATTTGCCATTATACACACATACTAAATGAGTCTGAGAATTAACTCTGTACCATAACTAAGAAAGGCAGACAGATAACCTATCAATACAGAAAGTTTTAAAAAAGAAGCATAACAAAAATGTTGCTTAGAATCAAAAATCCTGCTAAAAGTAGAGACTATGAATTTGAAGTCACTGAATGTGTGTTTATCTGTGGTATTAAAAATGTGTGCTTTAGAAAATACTTTCAATATTAAAAATCTGCTGTAAAAGGGAACAAAAGAAAAGTTCAAATATTGTAACCTCTACAGTGGCTAAAAGTAACTAGACTGACAACTAACAATTCACCTCCAGGACTCATTTGTCCAGTCCTCCAGGACTCCAGATCTCATTTGTACCAAACTTTTCTTAAAATCCATTTTAGTCATCATCATGCATTTAAACCATTTGATACAAATTTGAATAATGCCTTTAAATGCACTAGCTTTACACAGGAAGTTCTAGACAGCAGTATACTGTATGGAAGTAGAAGACTAGGGTGACAAAGAGCATCCATGAAAGTTAATAGAAAAATAAGTTATTCTGCAGGATCTCTGGTATTTAAAACTAACTTGTTATTTTTAAAAGTCAAAAATTAAACATCCTACAGCCTGAGAACTTTACCAGTTCTCTTTGGCAGAGACAAATAGCCAAGAAAAATCATAACAACATTGTGTATTACACTAAGAATTCTGCTAATCAAAGGAAACTAGTTATAAATCAATTTGTCAAAAGAATTCCTATATTCTTAGATATTCTCTATGGTAATCTCTATGGCTTTGCACTGTTTTGTATAATGTAACTTGAGAGATAAGAAAAGAACATATCTTTGATAGGCTTTGTTATCAAAATTGATGACTATCTTTGTAGTCAAGGACAGCATAATCAGTGTTCACCAATACCCACCTAAAGCAGTTCAAATTAGCATAGCTTCTACATTCCTTGGAAATGGTATCAGCAGAAGTTACAGAAAATTAATAAATATGCTCTATCGAAACATAAAATTTCAGATCTGAGCAGTTTCATTCTTGGGAATTAAATGAGATGGGAAAAAAAAAAAAGTTCTTGCTCACCATAGAAGAACTTTTTAATAAGTTTAATTAGCACCAACCCTTTAGAACAGGACTTTTTTTTTAATTTTAAAAAAATTAATAGAATAAGATAGCATCTAATACAGTTTATTCATCTCTTGCCAAATGTTTCCAGTACAGAAGCTGAAAAATATAATGATTTTAATTAATCTAATGATTGAATGTGATGAGCATTTATTCTTCTCACTGAAGACAACAGGAGTTACTAAAGCTGGGCAGCTTTGAACAGAAAGACAGTTTCCATACTTACTGATTTTGGTAAGCAACTCTAAGCTACCTACATTTGAAAACATTGGTCTCTGGAAATCTACATCTCTCTAGTGACAGCACACCTTCAATTCCAAAACTTAAATCCTTATAAACTGATATATCCATAATGAATAGACTTATTTTGTCTTTATGTAGTGCTGGGGAAGCACATGGTCAAAGCAATAAAAAAAAAAAAGTGCTAAACCCCTACTACAATTTCTACCCCAAAGAGTTGAAAGGGCACAAGCTGTAAAGCACAGGAAATGCAAAACACAACACAACACAGACAGAATGACAAGTGGCTGGTATTACTGAAATGGGTTACAAAATAAGTGGATTTCAGGAGTTTTTCGAAGGAGGATAGTGAAGGATCTTTACGTACGTTAATTGGGAGGCTGTTCCATGTGTAGGAGGCAGCGTGGAAAAAGACACAAAGTTGGGAGTGAGCAAAACAGACAAAAGGGGAATTAAGAGCGATGCTTGGGAAGTGCTGACAGTAAAGGAAATGAGGACCAAGGTTAAGCCAGAACCAAGAGTGCCTTGAACATGGCCAACTTTATGCAAGGGAGGAAAAAATTCCTGGCAAAGGCTTAAGAAGCGAGGAAACATGGGCAATTATACAGGAAAGGAGAAATGATTTGTGTAGCATGTCCCATAGAAAAAAAAAACATAAGAGTTAGGAAGTGGGAGACCAGTTCATATCAAGTACCTCATTGTAACAAACATTTCAGTCTTAAATAGTAGAAAATAATTAACTCCACTGAGATTATATCCAGAACCCAGCCATATGGGAGGAGTGGCAAGAACATCAAGCTGCAGTGATTCTTCTTCTAAAGCTGTTAAATCATGTGAAAAATCACTATGTCGTGTAAAAACCACACACCCAAAGTAAAATCAGATGGAAAAGGTTAGGAAAAAAGGTGCTTTAAACAAATGGCAATAAATGTAGCAGTAAAATGTGTTTGTTGTGGCTGTTCCATAAAATGAATAAACTCATTTAATGCACAAATAAATTCTGCCATACAGAGATTTAGCTGATGCATTTCTCTTCATCATCACTGCCATCAGTTATGTGAAATACACAAACTCTCAGTATCTACTGAACTTTGAAGAAAACTTAAAAAATACAAACCTGCTAACCCATAAGAGAAATAAAATTAAATATCTTTCAAGCTTTTGAAGGGGAACAAATTACCATAACTTCACTTGTTCTGAGCCAGAAGTGTCGTTTTGAATGGTTTCTAAGTTTACTTTCCATGAATTAAAATTTTGTGTCATTTACAAGCTCAAAGCCAAGTATGAAGAAAATGAGCAATTTGTCACTAACATTTGTAATAGCAACATCTATATTACAGAAACCTTCAAAAGTAACACTGGAATTTATATTACCACTTCCTCTCCTTGCCAGTATTTTCAAAGGAATCATAAAGATATTGATTACATTTCAGAAGTGTTTGGTATCTTTCAGGTTTAAACACAAATCCAGGTCCAAGCAACTCACATCTTATCAATAGATGCGGTGCTTGAATATTTGTGCCTGAGTTCACAATGTCACTGATGTCCACCTCGACAACAGACTTGTCATATTATATTTGCTATAAACTTAAAAACAGACATCTAAGCCTCTACTCCTCTTCCATGTAATGATAGTTCATTGTAGGCCCAATTAGTTTATTTATTTGTTATTTTATTTCCACTCATACTGTCAAAAAAATCTCTATTTAGGATATAGATGACTGAATGTTAGCTACTTGCAGTGGTATTTCAGTGAAGGAACTCATCAAAGCAGTCCCTCTTTTTTTGTGTGTGTGTGTGCATGTGCAAAATGTCAGGAAAAAAGTATTAAATAAATTTTGAAACAGTTTTAGATGATCTAAATTTAGGAATGCTTGCTTTAACTCCAAGTAAAGTTTGCAGGAAAATCTTTTTCATTTCAAAACCCAATCTGACTGAAAAAAAAATTCTACATAGTCTTTGGCAGGCTTTGAAGTTTAAAAGTAATAGGATATCAGTTAGCCCCTTAATTGCAGAGCAAGAAATTAATGCATTTCTGCCTGTATGAAGGTATGTCACACACACATCAGTTTGAACAAGCTTTTAGTGCACTATCTCAAACACTCAGGGAAATGTGTACTTACCCACAAATCATGCTCAGCATAATCAAACAGCAGCCAAACCTTTCTGTCACTGTGAGAAAGGAAAACCTTCTGCAATGCAATCACGTTTGGGTGCTTCAACTCTCGTAAAAGCTGCAGAGAAACAGAGAAGCTCTTGTTACTTCTGTGCTTGTTAAGAAAAGCAAACACAGCAACAAAACCACCAAACAGGTCAAATTGCAAACAAGTAATCCTAAAACAGGCCCTAGAAGGACAGATGCCACTGATTCAGCACATTATCTTCCAAACAGCAAAATCAGGATACACACAGCCTCTCTAGCATGGGTTGCTGTCTGTTTTCTGTCCCACATCCAGCACAGAGCTGCCCATCCCACCTATTCATCCTGCTTGCCATCAGTATCTTTCTTAAAAGATGTTATTACACACAAATAAAACTGTTTTCTTAAGGTGAACATCAGGATTTAAGGATGCCAGAATGAAGCTTGTGCAGCTGGTCCAGTTCTTTGTCTGGACAACACAGTTCTTGATCACCACATAATTATTTTATTACCTATAATTTTCTTTTGCTTTGGATCCCTACCTCATTTGTCTCAAAGTTCATAGGCTATCGTTCTCAGAACATCAGGGTGTTTCCAAAGAGAAGTTTACCATAATGGGTTTCCTACTGGTTGTTTCAAGTACTATTCTGTACACCAGAAATAATCCCAAATTTATTTATTGCTTGCCAGAAAGAAAACTAGGTCTCATCACTAATTAGACAACATATCAAAGCAGGCAGTGCTGCTGAAGTCATCCTTCTGCCAGATTAAATCAGTCCCAGGAGAAGCTGAGAAGTGGTACTCCCAAAAACATAATTTCCATGGAATCACTTCTTTTTTTCCCCCCTCTCCACACACTGTAGTCAAAAGAATGATTGATCATTTCTGTCTTATCTGGAAATTACTTGCATCTGCAGCACTAGCATATACACTGCCAAGAATCAATTTATAATGGTAAAATTGTAAATAAAGTAGGTTCCAAGGCACATTTGGGAGAAATGAATCTTCCCTTTTTTCACCCTACAGAAAAAGACTCAAGATGTTTATTTTAGGGGAAATAAAAAAAATATTGACTTTAAATTATATTACCTTTTGACTATACAGATATCTGTCAAGACAAGAAATGTAAAGAATATCATAGCTGCTTAAATGTACTCCAGTTTTCCAGCAAGTTAAATAATTTAAATGCCTTTTTTTTTACCATGTAGGAAGTGTTCTTTTATTTTTCTTTCTTTCCCTAACCCTTTTCTGCACGTCAAACAACCCCAGCTCCCTGAGCAGCTCCTTGTGAGACTTGTTCTTTGTTACATCCTGGCTATCAAGGCTGGGTGCCACAGCAGCCAGTGCAGCAGGAGTGCAACCAAGGAAATGTTGGCTCTAGGAGTCCAACACACCACATCAAGAATGAGAGCTCTATTCTAGCTATGTTGGACTTGCAGTGGTGCTCCACAGCAGCCAGAGGAGGTCAAAAATGATAATGGAAGGTACAAGGGATGAGCATGAGCCACAAAAAAAAAAATTGTTGGTCAGATTTATGTTTAAAAATTATCTAGTCTAGAAGCAGTCTACAGCAGAAGAGAGGGTGATCACAGGGACTGGAGAGATGTAATTCACAGGTACATAAAGAGTGGAGATAAGGGAAGTCATTTGAAAGCACTGGAAAGATGTAATCAGAAAGGAGTATAGGGCAGAACCAAATACACAGCTGTGGAAATCAAAAGACAGCAAATTTGAGACAAGTGTTTCAAAGACAAGTAGAGATGTGAGGTTGAGCCTAAAAGAAACTGGGGGCTTGAGAAACTGTATTTTCATTAAAGCAGACAGGTGGAAGCCAACAATGTGAAAATCAGGGTGACACAGAGAAGCTACTTGCATCACAACTGAATCCACTACCTACCCTAACAACTTTTATGTTTGACTAGAATTTTGTCAATATTTATCTCCTACACATGCCACATACATCTAACAGGTAAGTGATCTACCTTTATGTGATATGGTTGTTTTGTCCATGCACCACCATAAACACCTTTCACAAATCTGCATTTCAGGCCTACCTAGAACCATATGAGCAACTTCAGGGATGTGGTAAATCATGGTTTACAGTTTTCCTGCAGCACATTGCTGTATAAACTTTAAACAAACAGAACAGATAAATGAAACATAATACTAACATTATTTTCTTAGGTCTTCTGCAGAAGGAAATCAGTTTGAAGACTTGGTTTATTTAAGCCTGAAGTTAGAAGGAAGAAATTCATATATATATCCTAATAATTCAAAGATTCCAGTGTACTTGATAACATCTTGTACTACAAGATAACAACCTGAACATAAGAAGGATCTGCAACTACTAGAATTTATTATTAAAGGAACACAATATTGTATTTGAATAGCACTTGAACCTAATGTTCCTCTAAAATTTAAGCTTCATCATCCCCAGCTTGAGGTAAAATGCTAATAAAAACCTGTGTCTCAGTTATGATACATTTCTTTCTTGTAGCAGCACACAAAGCAGTTTAGACAGAAAGACATTGAGAAGGACTTCATAGTGAATTGTCAACATCTGTGCAACTTTGACTGTCCTGTACAATGGTTTCATCTAAACAGATTATGATGATTATTATTCAAATTATTAACAAGAGAATTGTACAAGCATCTTTTAGCTGATGCCACAGCTTGAAGTTGAAAATGTTGCTTTTGGATAGCCCAAATAGCATAGAACAGCCCAGATGGCTATCTGCTATATGCAAAATTGCTAGTAATTTCTTCAATTTTCTGATGACTAATAAATTCTCTATGATGGACACTGTGAGAATTCCCCTCACAAGTGAATGTCTCTCATAGCAGGGGAAGGGGAAGGTCATGATGTGAAAGTCTCTGACGCCTGAAAAAAAGTTAAGTTGCCGACAGCATTGGTATAGAAGCTTTAAGCCTCGGAAATGTAAAATATCAGTAGTTTACCAAGGTAGATTTCACATAGAAAATCCAAGTAAAGAGTAAAGGTTGTCTATCCAGAGAAGGAGCACAAGAGAGTGTACAAGATTAAACAAGTAAAAGTGGGATATCATAAAATATATATACATAAATAAAAAAACTGAAATATTTTATCTCAGGGTTTAGTAACAGTTATGATACTGATCATGGAATGAACACACAGATCATAGAAATCCTTAAAAAAACAGAAATTAGCACAAGTCATGTCCAAGAAGAACTCAGAGGTGGCATCAGATGATTAGCAAATATATCACATACATTCAAAAAAGAGACACAAAGGAGACAATGCATTTGGAGAATTGTGAATCCAAAGCATGCAAAAAACCTACTTGGGAACAATGAACATAAAGAAAAATGTGTGAAAAACAAACTATCCTGACTTTCTTCCACAATAATTGATTTTCTACACAAGCAGAAGATCTCTGTTGAAATTTCAAGCTTATAATAGTTTTAAGTACTTCATCAGATGGGAAAGATGACAACTGGAATACCTTCAAGGTGAGCAAAAAACTACCCTAAAAGGGCACCTGACAATGGGACACATCTCAAGGTAAAGTAGCTCTATACATTAACTATTTGAGGAGTTACCAAAGAACAAGTATTGGCTTTATTAATAAAACCCATCTTAATATCAATATCATGAGTGTGAATGAAATTATCTGAATAAAGGCAACAGAAGAAAAGGAATGGGATAATGCATCGCCTTTTATGCTACTTTATTCTGTGACTGAGTAAACAAAGAGTAACAGAAACAAGATTAAATTACCAGCAAAAAAATCTGAATTCATGCACTTAAAAACCACCCAAGAATTTCTGCTATAAACTGAAAAGTCATCAGGTGCAAGTGACAAATGGTAGAACTGGACTGCCACAAAATAATGAAGAAAATTAACATGGTAAATATGGTATTAGATAACCTAGCTGAGGTCCTTACAGGAGAGAATGGGATCAATACATAAAAGGCATCTGTGATATATTTTTAAAATACTTTATGCAGTTTTCTTTGCTCAAACACATCCCCCTCCACACCCACACAAAAGATGAACTCTCTCTGAAAGACGCGAAGGGTGACCAAAGGAGCACAACAATCTATCTCTCAACAGGGAATTCTCAATTACTCTAACAATTTCAATTACTGTAACAGATCAAATATTGAAAGGAAATAATATGGATAATCGCTAAAATACAAAGATGTGAGCATCAATGATGAACGAAATTGTTACACCAGATGATAATCATGGCTGAAGAACAGAAGGACTAATAAGAGATAAAATTATCCTGCAAGATAACATCTCCTGAACAGAAAGGTTCAGGAATAGCTTCTCAGTAGCAGGGGAAATAGTATATTTCATTTGCTTCTTTATCAACATTGGAAAACGAATTTACTTGATGAATTTGATATGTCAGCCACAAGATTCTCTAGATAGATGCCTTTGCAGTTCGTGCTCTTGTAGAAGCCTTCATGAAAGATAGGTTTAGTGAGGTTTTACTGATCATCTCCAGCAGATGGAAAAGATGATTGACAGCAAGCTCCTACAGCAATTTGGTTTAAATGCTTGAACTGAGCCTGAAAATCATCTATCATCACCATATAATGCAAGTTCTTTTTACAAAAAGTAGACTAGTAACTAGGAAGTCTCTTGGCTTTTTGAGATATGTAAAATTCTCCCTTTTTCCTCCCAAAGAGATAGATAACTTCTGTGAATGGGAGAAGAGTTTCAGTGTTATCAATATAAACAACGTGATCAATTATGAGGGCACTTAGCCCATTTAAAAACAAGTCAAACATTACATTCCTCAAGAAAATAAATCTTGCCCAGAAATATTTTTATGCCACAGGATGAACAATGCTTTCTAGCTATCACTTACAAAAGCAGGGTGAGGATAGACACTTTCATCTCCTTGTGAAGGAAACCTAAGAAAAATTAGAGAAAACAGGAAGACAAACCAGTGCTCTCACTACTGACACTAGTAAATCATGCAGCAAACATGTATTTCTGTGTCAGTGATGACAAAACCCATAACTACCTTGAAAAATTTATTCAGGGGGCAATCTCATCTAAGAGGTGTACCTATCTTTCACACAGTTTACTTCAGTCTTTTGATCTACGTGCTTCAACTGATCTGGAACAGCGCTGGTAGTTTCTTTGATGGAAATGCACACTGTACTGCATTTAACCATTTTCAAGGTTAGACCAAAAACCTTTAACAGGCAGAAATATGGATCACAAGAAATCACAGGAAAGACCAAAGTATGAGGCTGATTGCTCATAAAAGCAATTTCACATTACAGAATTTTAAAGTTGCCCCTTGTGTGATGAATCTATTCGAAGCCTCTAGGGTCACTGAAGTTATTTTTTAATTGAAGTTGGGCTTTTCAAAGGAACATAAAGATCATCATTTTACTTCTTCAGAAGGTCTTTTACAATTCCAACTGGTTTAGATGTTATTAATCAATACTAGATCCTCTCCTCTGTGTTATTAATATTATCCTTCCCACAGACTCTCTGCTGCCTATTATCATATCAGGCTTGTGCTGCAGCTTTTCCATCAGGTAAATATGGGCCTCTCAAAAAAATCCAAACCACAACACAACCAAAAAAAAAACAACCCAAAACACAAAACAAACAAACAAAAAAAACCCAACCAAACAAAAACCAACAAATCAAAACCCAAAAAACCCAGGCAGCTATTCATTTCACTTAAGACAAGTGAAAGAAGGGATGTAAGAACAATCCTTTGCTAACTGTGCTACAGATCTTGAAGTTATCAAGAAAAGAGAAGGGAATTCAAATTTAATCAGGGTACCACATTCTAAAACTACTCAAAATTCAGCTTTTTTTAGTGATCCAGTTGATTTTGAAGTTAGGGACTTTCCAGTTTCCTTTTCTGCTTGGAGAAATTACAATTACAGAGGTACTGCATAACTGAGGTACCAAAAGTCTTTATACTTCAAGCAGGTATGGAGGGTTTGTTTCCAGCTTTAAGTTGTCCAAGGCTGACACTTAGATAAGAAGTCTCAAAAAGATGCAAGCAACATAAAACCATACATGGAGATATACAGATATATACATGCACAAAAAAAGAAACCATTCAAAGAATCTAAGAAGAAAAGTGAAAGTTTAAGCTCTGCTTTAGAAAGGACAAATTCTTTGTGCTCTGGTCTGGTAAGGCCTGTCCTTAGACTGCCTTTGGCATGCAAAACCAAGGAGGGGAGGTAGAGTAAAATGCCAAAAATTAACAACTTTCTTACATTTCTTGCCATTCTTACACAAACTGCTAGGAGCACTGCCTGACTTTATAAGGCACACTCCAAATTAAAATTAACAAGCTAAAATATTTTAAAACAGACTCCACACAGACTCTCTTCTTCCCTCTAATTCTCCTGTATGTGCATCCGATTTTGGCCAGTTTGATCCTAAGCAGTCGTTCATTTTGAAAGATCCCTCCAAGAATGCTCTGCACATTCTTAAACCTTCTTTCCTCCCACCTGCATCTCTTCAAAGCATACAGTCCCCAGACTGCCAGGGCTCCAAACTACCACAAGAGAAACACCAAGGATGGTTTTTTTTTTTTTAAGAAAAAAGGAAGACAACGAACAGAATCTAGCCAGTAAACTGCCAAATGTCAGGACAGGAAGAAGACAAAAATGTGCCGCACCCTCCTCCTATGAGAAGGATTAAGAAAGTATTTATTCTATAAATATTTTCATTTCGGGAGCTGAAAATGGTCTGGCATTGCTAAATAACATTATTATTCTGAAACAAAAGCTTGGCAAAAGACTTCCTGTAAGTATTACATTTTAACTAAACGAAAGGAATAGAAACTAGGATAACTGCATTTTTAATTCTTGAGGTTTCCAGAAAAAAAAAAAATATATATATATATATCTGGCATTTGTCTTGAAGCACAAGCAGAAATACAAGTATAAGAATTCTTTCCATTTCCTACTTACCAGTATCATATACCATAGCATAGAATTCTTAATAATAGAGAAAAAAGACTACTGTAAAATTACTTCCAAAGCAAGAAATTTCTTAATTTTTAATATAACTATTTAGTATAACTATATAAGGAAATGCTGACATTAAGATAACACAATATCAACTTTGCTCCAGTGCACATATTAAATATATAATTTATTTTCATATCTTCTCTACGAAATAAATCTGAATTATTATTGAATTTGGGCATCTTCCTAAAGAAAACCTCATTTCCTTTAGGACAATTGAATTCTGCACTCTCTCATCTTTTAGAGGCAGCTGTGTATTTAATTTTGGTCAGTCTGGCAGAGATTTAGCAATAACCATTTTCCTCCCAACTGAAAGGTATAGATAAGTTAAAGCTCTGTCTCTCTCCACAGAGATTTTTCTCCTTATTTGGCCTACAATAAAAGAATATCCAACCACTCAGATAACACCAACAACTAAACTGAAAACAGCTATTGAAAGCAAATTGGTAAAAAAGTAATAGTGAATGTTTGTCCTTTCTGAAGATTTTAAGATAATCTAGAAGTAAATTCAGGGTGACTAGTAATTTCTTCTGTTACTGAGAAGATAAATAAATTTCCCATCAAACTAACAAAAATTCTTTAACCTAAAGCTATATTAAAATGTTGAAATGGGGCAGAGGGAATACAACATATCATTTCGCTAGTACCTCTTCGAAATTCACAAGCAGCATCACACCATTCTCCAAACCTACACATTCAGTCTGGAGTTTTAAACTGCAGCTTGTTTAAACTGCAAAATGTTATTCTAACATTTCCACACTTTTCTGAATTCCTGGCAACCACTTATCACCTTACTCTAGCACTGTATCTCATAACGAATAAACAGTGATGGCAACTGAGGTGTTCCAAAACTCCTGCAGAAGGGCAAATAAGATGAGCAGACATCAATTCTGATCATCCATTTTTCAAAGTAGATTTTCCTCTCAAGAAGACTTCAGAAAGATAAATATTATATGGACCAGAGTAAGAGAAACAATGTTTTAGCAAAGAATGGCCAAAAAACATGTTTTTCCAACCCCAACTAATTATGGCACCATAGTGATGCATCTCTCAAAAGGTAATAAATTTCTAACCTATGCAAAATATTGGGCAGGGATTGCAATACTATCCTGCAAAGATAAGATTTTTACAGTCCATTTTCCCCCTTTATTCCTAAAGTTTATCTCCTTTACTTAACTGAATTTTTAATGAATGTTTTTATTAAAGTAGTTTTTTATATTTGTGATTATTTGCCATTTTCCACATTTTATACAGTACAAACTGCATAAACACAAATTATGAAACAAGTTATTTGAAGTTACCATCAAAAAAAAAATCTCTAGATCTTAAAAAAACTTCCACCCAACAATTTCTTGTATCTGAACAGTAACAATAACCAGCCTCCCAACTAGGTAAATATGTTTGTTGCACTCAGAGAAAAGTACAATTCTAAGCCTCTAGTTCTTATCCTGAAGTTCTCTATCCTATGGTATGAAAACTTCCAACATTTGCTAGACCCACAGTGCATCAAGTGTGACAATGCTGAGCTGATCCAACACCTACACCCAAGATCCAAAGTCTGTGCCAAAACCACCTGTAAAATTCAATGCATGAGGGGTTCTCTCAGATTATGCATAACAGATTTGGCTCCATAATAAATTGGTTGTGAGACTGCCAACAGCTCCTCTCGATCTGACAGCTCAACAACCAAGGCACTCCCCCCAAGTGGCAACCCTGGCTTCAGTCCTCCCCACTGCTCTGACCTGCTGAACACGAGGGGCACAGTGCCTGGGAAGACACAGCTTGAGCACTTCAGGACAATATTCCAGGTAAAAAGAGCTGACTCCCTACAGCCTGAAGGAAGGTATCCCAGTTCTTTCCCAGGAAAGAGCCAAAAAATGCAGCCTCCCAAGTGTGTGTGCTGCAAGTTACAAATCCAACTTCAGAATTTAAATCTGCCCCTGCTTTGTAAAAGGACTTGGTGTATTATTCAAGGTCAGGTGTGCTGCTACTGAGTACTCTCACATCCAAGTTCTCAACTTGCAGGCAATTATTTCTCCAACCCAGAAATATACAGGAATATAAATCAACATGTTATAATGAGACAACAGTCTAACAATAATTTATAATTTCCAATGGTATATTAAGAAGGCACTCTTCTGATATTACAAAGTACTAACACAACACTTTTGTAATTCAGAAACTGTCTGGAATCAAACAACTAACTTAGCTTAACTTTGTAGCCAGAGGCTGTATGCTAGATCAGGTACCAACTATCCTGTGTCATGGTTTAGGAATGGTATTCTCCAATTTAGTGTTCTCACCAAACCCACTTCAAACCATGTGTCACTTGCTCACTCCTCCCTCTTCCCCATCTCCTCTGTAGGGCTGGAGAGAATTGAAGGCACAAAAGGCAAAGATCAGGCTTGAGACAAGAAGTATTTACTGGAAACAGCAATGAGATAAGAAAAAGACCAGTAAGAGCAACAATATTAATAACAAAAGTGTGTGCAAGGGAGGTGAATGATTCATATGCAAATACCACCACATCACAGGGAGTCTGACAACACAGATCCAAAAGGGACCCCTCCCCTCATTCCAGGAAAATGGCATGAGGTGGTCCTTCTGCAAAATTAACCCTATCATGGCTAGAATCAGGACACCTGTCTGCCTAAAGCCAGCATAAAGTCCATGCTCTGAGAAACTCAAGAGAAATTAAATTAAGTGCCCATGCCTCAATCCAGACCAAACAAGAAGGCTGATCCAACAACAAAACAGCAACCTCCAGCCAGGTTACAATTCTTTTATATACCATTTCCGTGATGCTGAATCACAAACAGCAGATTTTTCATGGAGGAATAACTGTCTTGTAAATCACATTAAGTTTCCCGTAACACTACTATGTGAAAATTTCTATGTATTTTAGCACTTAAGGATTAAAAGAAAATACTACTTTCTTATAGTTAATGTGGGAAAAGAAAAAAGAAACAAAAAGGGGAAAAAATCCAACCAACCAGCCAACAAAACACAACCCTAGTGGTTATGCTTCATATGTACTCACATTATTTACTCAAGACTGGGATGCAGGCATTTAGATACATAATTTATAGTTACGGTCTTCTTTAAATAGAAAATTGAATCAAATCAGAGGTATGAATTCAAAACATACTAAGCATATTAAACTCTGTTCCTTATGGGAATCAAGTTAAAACCACTTTAGTTCTGAATGACAGCATCTATTAAACTTTGATGTAAAACAACTGATGTGCTTTAATGTCTTAGATGTCTTACTCTACTTAAACAAGCTAATACACAAGCCTGTAGTTGCAAGTGTAAACTGAGTTTAATACCATGCTCCAAATGAGAAACGTGCCTGCAGACAGCAGGAGATAAGGTATTATTTTGGGGTTTTAACTTCCTTTTAGTAACTTCAGTTTGTTTAAAATAGCAAAAGTTGTGCACATGGATCAGGTTTCTTATATACTGTTTCCAGATAAGATTAATTTAGAAATATTACTCTCTCAGAGTTTTCACTCAAGAATTATTTCTATAATTAGTCTGTTGACAGTTACTTACAACAAATTCAGCATTTCACTCTGGAAGCACAACACTAGAACACTCTTAGTGTTCATTAACACAATTACCCATTAAATTTGTTCTGCTTTTGCTCATAGGTTTCCACTTTTTACCCAAATTTTCCACAATCTTCAGCCACACGTTAGACAAATCTAATGTGTGAAGCAAGCTAAAACAAGATGTTCACTGGCAATCTCCCAAGTCATTAAACGCCTACCACAAGATTCTTCTCATACTCTCAAGATCAGACTGCAACTGGATATAAAAAGTCAGTTTGTAATCCAAAGCCTGCTACTTCATCATTCTTCTATTAAATATGAAAAATCCTTTAATGTGACAATAAATGCAGCAACACCATACTTCCCTCAATAAGGACCAACACAGTCTAGGAAGGCTCAAAAGGTGGCTTAGTACAAGTTACAAAATTCAGTAAGCTAGGAGATAAAAATATAGACAAGATATGGTAAACACGCTCTTACAGCAACCCATAAGGACTTAGAACAACATCAGTTTTGTAAGAAAGCTTTGGAAACAACAGTAGGTTGGTTTTAGATGAAGAAATTAAAAACTGGCTAATATTTACCAGCATAAGAGGTTAAGCATGTGGCACTATGCATTTATCTTCCAATAAATATAATTCTTCTCTAAAGTAACTTTTTGCAAGCAAAAGGGTAGTGAACTGACTTGTTGGCCAAGGCAGCAAAAGCCATGTGGCCCTGAAAGCAACATAGCACAAACATCACATTAGACTTTCTTCCTGAGAACTGACTGCACACACTACCCCAGATGTTATGCAGACAGGAGTAATTGGAAGTCTCTCAAGACTCTCAAGACCTGCAACAGAACTCTTCCGGTATCTCATTAAGAATGTAATTAGCGGCAGCAAATAACATTTTTCTAATCCCAGCAAAAAAGACAGCACTCATTTATGTGCATCTTCCTTCTGAAACAACTACTTTGCACTGCCTGAAGAAAAAGAAACACGTCTTTCAGAAGTTAGGTAAATTTCTTACACCATGATGCACTAAGGATACAGCAAGCCCCCTGCATGCTTATTGCTTCTAATTTTCTAGTCTGGGCACTGAAAGAGGGGCACAGAGCATAGGCTGTGAACACCTGATTATTCACATAAACCATTTAGTCACCTGTAAGAACACCACTGCAATAAAAACACAACATACATGTGCATCCCTAGTCAAAGAAGTAAGAGCTGCTGTACTTGATTCAGATTCAAGACTCATTTCAAGTCTACTTACTATCCTACTCTGACAGAGCTGAGGCAAACACCAAGGAGAAGAACAGGTTGAGCAGTACACAGACAGTACAAGACTTTTATGATATGAGCAGTCATTTCCAGCAACCCACTGGATCAGGGATTTAAGAACCAGAGATTGCTATCTTCCTTCAGTTGCCTTAGTTCTTCTGTTCTGATAAATACTGAATAACAATTCCATAATTAACTTCCCCATCTAAGTCTGATTTTAGACCTCCCACATCTTCCTTCAGCTTCCCTCCCATCCAACCCACAGAATGCCAGTCTATTTTGTCTCTGTTCATACAGAAGGAATTTTGTATCACCAACTTCTTTGATTCCCCCTCTCTTTACCTTTACTAAATGCTACTGTATCCTTTCCAAAGTAGAAAGAGACCAGGATAGCACAAAGACACTCATCATCTGAACACACTAGGGATTTATGTGGTTGACAGTCTGATTTGCTCTCAAGTCCTGACTTAAGAAACTCACTGGAAAATCATTCTAGTGACTTGGAATTTGCTTTTTTGAGTGCTCCTAATCTTGGAGCTCTTTACAGAAAATAAGTGACCAAGATTCTCCCCGACCCTCAACTTGCACCGAAGTAATGATCATTAAAGAAGCCACTGCTGTCTGTAAATAGGTAGGATAGCTTCTCTCCTATTTCCACTACATTAAAATTCAAAGATGACAGACAAACATAATTTTATTACACAAGCTGCACAGTATTATGAGACCTTTTGCACTTCTGCACAGGATAGCAAAGAAACAAAATCAGGGCTAAGCAAATTTTTGTCATCAAACTGACACCTGGTGCTTCATTTTCCCTTGGGGGGAAAAAAAAAAACAAACCAAAAAAACAACTATTTGAGCATACTCTGTAGAAAGACCTTTAGAGTTATTAAATGATACAGGTCAGAGACAGCTCTGACAAAACAAAGAAGAAAATGTCCCTCATTTTTCTCCTGCTTACTTCAGTCCCTCAGGAGAAGGCTGACTTCTTATGGGGTAATGGACATGAAACTCACTCCAGAAAGAGAGGTAGGAAGAAGGTGAAGGAAAAGCTGGTCAGGAGAAGGAAATCAGCATGGCAGCCATCAAGAGGAGAGGGACACAGGTGCACCTTACCAGCTGCTCTGCTCAGCAGCACTGAGCAGGAGAAATGGTACAGCTGAAATGAGAAGTGAGGATAACTGCAAGGCCTTGGAGAAAGATGTTAGACCGTGGGAAAAGGAGACATGGACTACAATGGGGTATCAGTGATGAGGAATGCAACTGGCTGTGGAAACAGTCGGGAAGAGGGGGAGGAGGAAAAAAAAGGCGGGAACACCAGCAAAGCTGAAGACAGGAAAAATGGTGAGGAGTGGGATATGGAAGAAAGAGTGTAAAAAGGAGTGAACTATGTAGGAAGAACAGAGGGAGGGGAGGGGAAAGCAAAGGGCAAATAGAGAAAATGTCAAGGGAGGAGAGACGCACAGAACTGTGTCCAACACAGCAAATGCTCCTCCTAATCTTGGCACCAAGTCCAGAGGCTCACCAACCCTCTGGCAAAACTGTCCTCTTGTTCTCCTGTTTTAAGCATTAGTTCCCATGACAGTGAGGTTACTTAAGATGGCAGGCTGTGTTGTGAGCAGAAGGTCAGAATGAAGAAGAAAAAATGAGGCATAAGGGAAATGAATTGGTGCTGGGAAAAGAAGGGGCATGAGGAAGAAGCTTCTCTTTCCAAGGACAGAAAATGGAAAAATATATAGTCCATGTCAAATTCTTTTATTCTTTGAGCATAACCTTCAGGAATAAAATCAGTCTGAATGATTTGTACGGAAAGGGGTGGCAGAAGAAGAGGAGGCACAAGAGTGATGAGAAGAACCTGGGACTGGCAATACGTGGCAAAACTGCAAAAATGGAGAAAATTCTCATGAAAGCAGGTGGAAAAGCTGCAGAAGGTGACTAGGATTTTATTATATTCAGTCTAGAATAAATAAGCAGCATAAGTAGTAAATATTGCTGCTGACAGACCCTGTGATAAAATAGGAAAATGCAAGGAGAACCAAAAACTGTAGCAATAGAAGGAAAGCAAGCAGGAATGAAGTCACAAATGAGAAGTTGTGAATACTTACACACTAGATATCATAAGGAGGTCCAAGCAACAGAATAAGAAGGGTATTATAGAAAGAAGAAACTGTACAATAAAGAAAAGGTTTAGAATAGAAATTAGAGACAACATTTGAAAAGCCAGGAGCCAAAGTCAGAGGAAGGACGACAAGTAAAAGATTACAAGCTACATGCAAGGAATCTGGTAAAAAGTATTAAAAAACCCTAGAATTAATATTTTTTCCTACTCAGACTGAAAATATTTTACAATGGTTATTGAAATAACTGAATGTAGTAAGACATTTTGTCCCAATCAACTTGTCACTACTATACAATAGGATAACTCAGCCAAATAATCTAAGAAGAGCAACATGCACTTTGTTTCCACTCATTATGACATTTTCCACAGTTAGATAAAAATCAAAACAGCACGTCCTCTATCAGAGGGAAAAAAAAAGGAGAGCAGGTCAAGGATTCTTCCTTTATGCTATTATTGCCAAGACAAAAAGCATGTTTTTGCAATGCCCTACCTAAAAAACAGAATATTTGCCTTTTATATTTGGCAAGAAGCATGGAAAAGTTCAGGCAGTGGGCCAGATCTTTTGTCTAAAACGCATAACATTATGGCTTAGCTTTGCTAAGGACTCACAAACAGTGCCCTGAGAATCTGGTCCCAGTGCCCTCTCTTCTTATTTCATACCCAATATCAATTTTTTATCCCAAAGGTATAAAAGTAGATTTACACACACACCTCCCCCTAAATCTCTTATAAAAGACAGGAGCATATCTTATGCTGTAAGGACTACAATGATCTCCCAGACTGACAAAGCCATATCCATAAAGAAAACAAACACTTGAATCCATACACACAACTTTTCACAAAAACAAGGGACACTGCTGATGAGTGCTGCACTGAGAGAGCTCAGGCACTCCTTGTTCCAGACTGTCACCTTCAGCTCTTCTCTCTTTCTTGCCACTGTCATCATCTGCTTATCTCAGCACACACAAGTTATGCCCCTATTTAAGCAGGACACAGTGGAGTTTCATCTATACATTTGTCTATATGGCTTCCTTTTGCCCCAGCCTTTAATAGCACAGTCCCTTCCTGAGTTGCTGTGCTTGGATTTTGCCAGACACACACACAAAAAAAATAAACAACAACAACAACAACAAAATCTCAAAATCTAAGAAAAACACATCACTTAGAAAAGCCCTTCCATCTCCTACTCCACTGAAAGCATCCTTTTGCTCCACTGCCTTCAGATTTCTAGGTATTTTAAATGAACAAAATAAATTAATGTGATCTGACCAGATGTGATGGGATTCAGTGGATCATGAAAGAAACACTACAAATATGAAATAAAAAAGACTGAGTGATATAGAGGAAAAAGGAATGATAAACGGAAGTCTTAAAAGGCACATGGATGAGTGCTATTTTATAAACTGCGAATATTTTTTAAAAGCCTCATTCAGGAAATTCATGCAAGGAAGATTCCTTCCTTTAAATTTTCTTCACTATTCATAGCATATGAAATGGACTGTATGCAACAACAAAGCAATTAGTTTAAATACTGCCAGTGCTCTCACTGGTGATAATTGGTTGCTTCTTGCAGGAACATCTGTTCCATCTTTCTTAAGAAATGAAGTATAGACCCTGTTACCTAGACAACAGAATCCTTCTGAGCATCATGCACTATAAAAGGGCAATATCAGCCTAAGTCACACTGCACAGTCGCTCTCCCCACCGCTCCCCTATCGCTGCTAATGCTGCCAAATGCTGACTTTTTAACATTAAGCCCATATTTATTAGATCACACACTCAAGCCCGCTCTCACATGCACTAAAAGCAACAGCTGTGCCACTGTCCTTTGGCCAAGCAACAGTCACTTGGAGGCTCTTACACGGCCAGCTTCCACCTCCGTGGCTGCCAAGCTGTCAAGCTGAAAATGCTGCAGCTTATCAGTACTCTGAGAGCAAGTCTTATCAAATCTAGAATTGTCAGCTCAGTCCCCTTGAATGTGGTGCAGAAACAGTCACTTTCACTGCCATCCCTTTTGAATACTGGAGCTATTCTAGCACTAAAGGGACTCATCCCTTACTAGCACTCAGTAGTGTCCTCCAGCCAAATTCAGGAGAGAAGCAGCAGACTAAACTTTGAAGATGCCTTTTGTTGCCTTAAACTCACCACAATTCTATAAATATTAATAAAATGTTAACAACAACAATGAAGTGCACCAGATGACCAAATTCCTTTGCATGCTTTAGCAAGATGGACAGATTTATTTTTTCCTGTGTGGATGTGATGGAAGACCAACAAACACAAAAACCAAAATTGTAGAATCATTGAGGTCAGATAGGGGCTTTTCACAAGAGCATGTAGTCACAGGACAAGGGTCAGTGGCTTTATACTGAAAATGGGTGGGGTTGTTTTAGATATTAGGGATATTTTCTCCATTGTGAGGGAGGTGAGACACTGGTACAAGTTGCCCAGGGAAGCTGTGGGTGCTCCATCCCTGGCAGTGCCCAAGGCCATGCTGGATGGGGCTTGAAGCAATCTGGTCTAGTGGAAGGTGTTCCCACCCACAGCAGGGGGATTGGAACCAGATGATCTTTAAGGTCCCTCCCAACCCAAACCATTCTATAATTTTATGAAAATAATCCCAGTGAGAAAGGAACACAGATCTGTTTTCCAGGCTCATCTCCATTAAAGAAAAAAAAAAAAAAAGCATGAGGTCTAGAAGTACTGAAGATTTAAAAAAAAGGCTTGAAAATGGTCTGGATTTGAGATGCCCAGAAAAAGCAAAAATTAAATCATCCATCTGGTCTTAGACTGAAAATCTGAACAATGGAGATAGCTGAAAATGATTAAAACGTAAAATCACAGTAGAATTCCTTATTTTGACTGCAAGGCTTTGAGCAAAGTTCAGTGAATTTCACATGTGAAACAGTACAAAAGAATTTAGCTACAGTAAAGTATTTTTTAGGCCACAAAATAATAAATAACAAATATATAAGTACAATAAATATTTAGAGACAGAATGCAAAGCTGCAAGGACCACCCATCCTCAGAAAAATTAGACTAGGTAAAACCTAGGCAAGCAGAAAATCACTAATACATAACAAATATAACATGTCAAAAAAGAAGAAACAATTATTAGTCTGAAGTGCAAAGATACCAAGGCAAATGAGGATACTGAGCAAGCCTTGGAGTTTGGTCAGAGAGAGATCATTAATCACAGTAATAAGAAGCTTTTTTAGGGTAGGAGCTTAGAGAAATCAAACCAAAATGGATACAAGATAGAACTAGCAGACACAGAACCTCTATATTGCCTGTAAATATTAAAGACAGCTGGAGATGAAGGAAAGCAAGGGAAATAGTACAAAAGGCAACTGAGATAAAAATGAAACTAAATTAATCTAATAAGCAAGTGAAAATATGGAAAGACAATGACAGTTGAGAAATAAACTTTGCAGGGGCCATGGGATGGAATAAGTTCATTAGCACAGAAAGAAAAGGCAAGGACTCAAATGTCTTCAAGAACTGGCAGTAGATCTCCCATTTCATAACTGCCTCCAATCAAAATCATTCCACTGATAGCATTTTCCAACACTCCATATATTCAAAAAACTAATAACTTTTTCCAGAAGTATAGCCTGCCTGGACTACATTAACTTCAGTATGCTCAGGTGGTGGCATATGAAATAGCTCCAGGTCAAGTATACTTGTGGCATATTCATATACCCACAATTTAGCACATGCACTACATACAGACAACAGGCAGGTTCCAGGAAGCCCCTGACACTGCAGTGACAGAGGAAGCATGAGTGTGATGCTCTTTCTACAAGGCAGAAGCATTTTGCCAATTAGATGGCCAAATGGAGCAGAGAACAAGACTGTGATGCTCACATCTTTCTTATCAAAATGCAAACAAAGCATCACATTGTAAAAGATGCATCACAGAATTAAAGACACCAGGCTATCCAGTTTGTGTTGTACTCTTTAACTACAGGGTCCAAACGAGAAAGCCTCCCTGTATCTTAAAACCCCCATACATTAATGTCTCAAGTCATAGTAGACAAGAAAAATCTCAGTAAGGTACAGTAGAAGCTGTATTTAAATAGAGCTACTGTTCAGTTTACCACAGAAATAGACACAGAGGGTCAGAAGAAAACAAACACCACACTGAAACTGTTAACGGAATCGAATTAAGTGAATAAAGTTTTCGTAGACGGTGACATTTTGCCTTCAATAACAAAGCTACAATTTGCAAACAAAAACTTGCACAGTAAAATACGATTGCAGAGTAAAAACACTATGCACTTAGCCATACACAGGGCTGAAAACAATGCCAGATAATGTATTGAAGAAAACCAACATCTGTTCAAATTCCTAGAATATTTTTTCCTGTGAAGATCCATTTGCAATCCAGCCATCTCTGTTCTGCACTAAATTTATCCAGTTTAGGCACTACTAATAATATTTCATTTCTGCCTCACAGACTCCATGGGAACCAAGTAGTCTCAGGCAGTTTACAGATCTGGGACACCAGAGAGACCAATAAGGAGGACACTGTGTTGGGAGTACGTTACAGAACCATCTGATAAGGGTGGGGAATAGGGTGAAGTCTTCTCTATACCTCAAAGAAGTCTCTGATCCACAAGCCATCATTCTTATGAGAAGACATTTACCTCCCTGACATCCACTGGAATTACCTCAGTTAATTTTGGGAGGCTACCAGGAACAGCTTCTTGATACACATACTGGAAAGGCCAATAATGGCAGCACACAAACGTTCTCCAGCAATGAAGAACTGGTTGGAGATTTGACAAGGTAGCTTTGGCTGTTGCAATCACCAACTAGTATACCTGAGGATATTCAGCACAGAGAAGAGAAGGCTCCAGGGAGATCATCTGTGGCTTTCCAGTATTTAAAGGGGGCTTATAAAAAGGATAGGGACTTTAAACATGGGCAGACAGTGATAGGACAAGGGAGAAGAATTTTAAATTTAAAAAGAGAGGAAAGATGTTTTAGAAGTCAGGAGGGTGATGACGAACTAGAACAGGATGCCCAGAAAACTGTGGATGCCCCATCTCTCGCAGTGTTCGAGGTCAGATTGGATGGGGCTGTGAGCAAATTCATCTAGTAGTGCCATCCCTGGTCCATGGCAGGGAGTATGGAACTAGGTGATCTTTAAGGCCCCCTCCAACCCAAGCCATTCCATTATCCTGTGACTCTCAAATCCTGAGTGAAGAAGGCATGTAGCAGAGCAGAGACCAGGAGCTCCAGGAGAACATACTTCAGCTTACTGAAGAAACTGATAGGTCACAGGAAGCAGCTCTGAAGAGCAAAGTTGCCCAGGAAAACTGGCAGGTCTAGTAAGAAATACAAGAAGAAGACCTGTTTGGATAAGCAGATTGTCAGAGCTCAAATACAAGTGCATAGAGAGGTGCAAACAGGGACAGGCTACATGGGAGGAGTCTACAGACATTGCCCAGGCACGTAGGGATGGTGTCAGGAGAACTAAAGCTCACCTCGATTTCACACTTACACGGGATGTTGAGGGCAACAAGGGCTTCTGCTACTACACTGGTTATGAAAGGCTGAACAGGAAAATGTGAGCCTGTTTCTAAATAAGTGGACAATTCAATAATAGAATTTGAAGACAGGAGTCCCAGCTTAAAAATAATCCATCATCTGAAAGCCCATGCCATCACCTGTCAGCCTGAAGTAGAAAAATATTCACATGTAATGTTAAGTTAGAGACATTCTAGCTATGCAGAGTCAACATACAATTCAAACAATTTTACAACTCCACACAGACTAAACTGAAAACATGTACAAACTAATTTTACTTAGCTATAGGGAAAGTACAAATAGAGGAACATAAGGAAAATATGCAATGCAAAAGAAAGAATGAGAAACAGAAAACTGAAAGTTGATGACAAATTCAGGAAGTTCTTTTCTTTTTACAAAACATTCCAACTGAAGCTTTAAAACTTCTAAGTATATGTGTTCATTTGTGTGTGCACACACATCATCTTGCAAGGAGCACTTAAGTTTGACAAGTAAGTGTTTAAAAACCTCTTCTTTGTATTATCTGCAACTCTGTTGTTCTGTATCTGGGTGATAAAGTAGCTATTTGCTTTCAGTGCATTGCTGCCTAAAAAGCTTAATCTGAAACAGTTTAGATTTGGTTTTTTGTTCATTTCTGGTGAAGGCACCATCAGGTGGTTTTGCATTTGTGCGTTCTGAGAATAGTCAGAATCTGAACAAAAAAGCAAATTCAAAGTGAAAATAATTGAGCCTAAATAGCACTGAACAGTCATTTTCCTTAGTCAGCTGCACTGGGAATTTGGATTATATCCTAACTGATGTCAAGTATCAAACCCATAGAGAAGTTTCCTCAGCTCATACCATGTTAGAATGCTTTCTTTTTCCTTCTTTTTCATGTACTTGCCATAGATCTATTGATATTGCTCTCCTGCTCTGAGCAGAAACACAACTTCAAGAAAAGAAAAGAGGTTGCAAATTTTGCATTTAGAAATCTAAAAGTAGCACTTCCCTTTTCCTTTCTCTTCTGCATAGTCTTTTTTGTTGTTAAATTGCTGAAGGAGATGGCTGTAGTTAAGACAATGGAACCAACTAGCTGCTTCAGATGAAGCTTTACTTTTGTCCAATTACTTGATATAAAATTGTACTTCAAGATGTGAAACTTTATTTTCATAAACATTATGTATTTATGGGCTGATAAAAACATCAAGTTCATTGATGAAACAAAAATAGTTTTATTCCACATATTTACTGCTTGTGAACCTTTTTATATAACGAAGTTAATTGCTCTTTCAGATGCAATAAAATAAAGAAGGCAAAAAATGTCCACAGAATCCTTTTGAAGAATAACCAAAGCAGGAATTTAAGTACTCCCTTACACAGAAAGCATTTAAATTACACAGATTATACAAGATTAGACCATGTAATGCAGAGAGCTCTTATTTTTCCTATGGCATGCAAAACACGAGTTGTCATGTAGCTGAACTAAAAAACCTTTTTCCAGCTGATTCATACTCATAAAATCACAATGCATAGACACTTCCAGCCAACACATGCTTAAGCTCTCTAATAAAAATCCCTTTCAAAAAGAGGGTTTTTTTTACTTATTTTACTACCTCCAGCTATTGAAAGAGGGAGTGGAGTTTCAAAGTTGTCAAAAACAATCTTTTCTAATTAGGTAGTAGAGAATTTACGGGGCGATTTTACATTGCCAAATATTCTACTCATTTATCCTGTCTTGGCATGGGAAAAGAAGTCCTGATATTCAAAAGGAATCTTCTACAGCAAGTGTACTCAGGTACACAGGCATTTTTAAAGCCTTTTTTTACTCAACCTTGTCTCTGACAAAGCCAGGGACCAAAGTCTACCTAAGTCTGCACAGCAGCAAGTACTGCAAGCCACAGACAAAAAAAACCAGGTCGATACAGCCAAAGCACAGAACTTGTACCTATTATGAAATTTTATGCAACTTCACTTGAAGAGACCCAATGGCATTACAAATCTTCTAAGTATTTTATAAACACTGAAAAGTTATCATTATTCCTGTACAGCTGATTTTTCCACTTTACTAAAAGATGCAAAGACAGGTCAAAGATGTTTAAGGTCAGCCTGGTCCAGAGTCTCAAACTAAGTAACTTTCTATTTAGCTCATTTGAGTTAGGGGTTTCCAACCAGAGAGGTGAGAACAGCTTGTAAATGATGTGCAGCACCTGAGAGAGGTAAAAGCAAGTCAGTTTTACCAGCTCTACCAGCAAGGCACAACATGTCCCCTTGAGTCCCTGTGCCACACTGCCAATGGCACCAGAGAGGAACGCATGGCAAAGGCACAAAGTACTTCAAGATGGAGACCCACAGTGTACCCAAACCCAAGAAGAGGGGGACACAACCCCAGAAGAAATACCCACATGGAAGGGAAGGCCATGGACAGCAGAGAGGCAGAAAAGAAAGTAAATACAGTGAGACAGTACTGCCTTCAAGAGAGCTGACTAATACAAAAAGGTTACAAAGACCTATTGTTTGACCTGTACGGCTTCTTTGCCCACCCTCAGAAACCAAAATATTTGTATGCTATAGCACTTTGGAACATACACTGAGTATGTAGTATGAGTATGAGTAGGCAAAAGGCCTGAGAATGATTTGTGCATGCTAAATTGTTCAACTGAGCTTTCAATAACTCATTTAACACTATAGTCTGAATTTATTTTAGCCTGTACCCATAAATGCAAGTTTGAACAACAAAGGCCAACTCCCACTAGTGTGCCACAGCACACTGGCAACATTTCAAGGCCTCCCAGAAGGAACAACCTTCCCTAACAACTAGCACACACAGGCACAGGATGTGGAAGCTAAAATGCTTATAGGACCCAGACCCAACATTCACCGAGGGCAAAACAGCACCAATTTAGGGCACTCCTGAAAATCACTAGGCTAGCAATGCTGGTTTGTGGCTCTGCTTCTCCCATTTAAATCATCTGCAATAGCTTGGTCTCTTTTTTTTCTCTAAGGGAAAAAAAAGAATGAGCTATAAAACCACACTGATACAGAAAAATTGAATTAACTTTAGAATTAAGGTCACTATTTACAGAGAAGAAGGCTAGAGTTGGTAATTTACCCTTGGAAGAAGGGAAGTTCTCATTGGCAAGGGTGTGAAAAAAAGCTACAAAGAACCAGAAGTTGGCCAAAGAATATCTAAGTCTTGACTCAAGTCACTGGTTCACATGCCACCTTTAGTAGAGTCCTTTTTGTCTGCAGACTGTGTTAGCCTGCTCTGTGAGAATATTATGGTAGATACCATTAAAAACCTTACTAAAGTCAAGATAAACAGAATCTACAGCATTCACCTCATTCACCAACCCAGACATCTCATTGTACCAGATGAACAGCTTGGTTAAGGGTTACTTTCCCTTTGAAAATCCTTGCTGACAACTTCCAATCACCATCTTGTCCTGCATATGTTTGGAAATGGTTTCCATGAGGATTTTCTTCACCACTCTCCCAGCAACTAAGGTGTAACTGACCAATTTGCAGTTCCCCGATCTTCCTTGGAAACAGGAATTACACTTGTTCTCTTCCATTCATCATTATCTTTCTAAGATAACTGAGAGTAGTCTCATAATGAAATCCAAGCAGCTCCCAGCACATGTGGGTGCAACTCATCTGGTGCCAGACTTGTCTATGTCCAGTTTGAGTGCTCCCTAACCTGGACCTCCTCCACCAAGGTAAGGCTTTCTTCTTCAACCTTCCCTCTGGTCTCAAGAGCATGAGACTCCTGAAGGCTGGACTTATTGTTAAGCAGAGGCAAAAAACATACTGAGTACCTTGGCCTTTTTCATACCATTTATTCCCATTCAGCTGTAGGCTCATGTTTTCCTTAGTTTTCTTTTTGATATTCATGTACTTGTAGAATCCTTTTCTTGTTGCCCTTCTGGTCCCTTGCCAGACTCAACTCCCTGTCAGCCTTGGCTTTTCTAACCCCTATTCTTGCAAGATCAAACAGCAAATCTGTACTTCCCTTGTTCTGCCTATCTCTGCTTCCAATTCATATATAATTCCATTTCATGTCCAGGTTCAATAAGGAGCATCTTGCTCATCCACACAGGCCTTCCTTTCTTGCTTTCCCACTTGCTAGGATGGAACTTTAGTGAGTTTGGAGGGGTGATCCTTGAATACCAACAGATTTTCCTAGATCACTCTTCTCCCCAGAGCTGTATCTCATAGAATACTTCCAAGCAGATACCTGAAGAGGTTCAGGTCTGCTCTCCTAAAGTCCAGGGTTGTGATCCTGCTTTATGACATGCTCCATTCGCTTAGGATCTTGAACCTCATCAGATCAGCTAAATAAGCCAATAACAATTGCACTGAAGTTCTTCCATGCTCAAGGCAGGATACATAGATATATATTCACAATTTACATTATTGGTGAATAGCACTGACTAAGAAAAGGGTTATTACTTTTCTTTTTTCTGAATTAGTTTTCCCCAAAATCTGCAATTAAAAGTTTATAGTCTCTTTACTGTGAAACACTAAATCCTTGAATTAACTTGGATATATTCTGACAGGAAGTGAAGCCTTTGAAACAAGAAATATCAGATAAAGCTGTATTAGCCTGGTGCTTTTTGAAAAAGAAATACCAAATTCCATTACTGCTAAAAGTCTGTTTGCAGACTTTTAAAGTCATAACTATTGGTTCTTAACAGATGACAGCCACAATACTCAACAGGAAAAAAACAGCCTTAACAAATAATACTCCTCTGGTCTGTTTCTTGTGTCCACTTCTTGTTCTAAAGAACCTACTTAAGTAAGGTAAGGAAAAAATGTAAAACACAGAAGCAGCAGAATTAAAGTTTTCCTTTCAAACAACCTCAGGTTCCAAAATAAGCTAATGCAAGCCTCGAGCTGAAAGAAATGTCACATTCATTAACTAAATAATCACCTAAAAATAGAAACACTATACTTCATTACTTTCATTCATATTTTACAGCTCTGCTCTTCAAAAAAATGCTGTTGCTTAAGCCAAGCAATAATCTGCCTCATAAGAAGAACACAGAAATAGTTAGCAACTCAGTTGTCTTCAGAACACACTTGAGTTACAGGGAACTAATTAGGTTTTTACACACACACACAGTTCTTTGAGATATAAAGAGTCCTTTCTAATACTTTCATATTCAATACAACAGAATTGGCTGAAATAAGGATTCCTTTAGCATGGATCACCCTACAGTTGAAACAAAGCAACAATGCCACAGGAACCACTGCCTGTATGATGATTTTACTGACATAAACTTCCTTCCAGAAAAGGCTCCTATGAAGGAATAGTGAAAGAGAAACTATGGGTTTTGAAGTCCTAAGCAAAGACTAACTTGATTTGTAATGTCAAAAGGGAAGTTGTCTGCCTGTTCCTTTAGGGAAAGTTAGCCAGTATATATTATAGGTATCTATGCAATAAGATATACAAAATGGTCTTGGACTGTAAAACTGAATGCCTTTCAGTTCAGCAATATATTTCTTGAGTACAATGTCAAGTGTCTAAAGTTTAAAGAACTACTAAAATATTCTGAACATAGACACACAGAACCAGCTCCACTGGTGTCCCTGTCATTTTATCATCTTCTAAACTGGGATGTGTGTTTGTTTTGCTGCTGGAGCATGTGGGAGAAGGGTTAAATGCCAAAAGAACGACTCATGACATTTTTTAAATGGCCTCTGTCCAGGCTGATAATCTTTATTTAATCAGTAAACATTACCCTCTTTGTCACTTGTCTAAGCCTTTAAATACAAGATAAGCTATTGATGTGTTAATTAGAAGTCCGTTTCTCTTTATAGAAAATGCATTTGATTTTGGCCTGTTTCTGTATGACAAGAGCTTTGTAATTTATTTTCAACTATTTCACCTTTACCTTTTTCACATTTCTAATATTTGACCTGAAATTTTGCTGAGGCAAATGCTGATGTGCTGCATTAGCTCAGGTTATAGAGTTTTACAATAAGGTTTGAAGAAGAAGAGTGAAATATAACCACAAGAATTACCAGAAGAACCACTGAAAGTAGTCAGATAACTTACACAGTAGATGTCAAAATTCACAAGCTGTACTGACGTTTGTACAAGGCTTTACTAATTTAAATTAAAAAAAAAGTGATGTATCATGGGAGTTAAAACATCATTTGACATTCTCTCCTTCCTTACACTGCTGTGTCCAGGTAGACAGAACCAGCTCCATACCACAGTGCTACCATGCCCACAGGAAAGTCTCCTTCAGACTAATCCACACATCTCCAATTTAAAACAAAGGACAAGAATCTAAGAAACAAAAACCCCTCAATACTGTCAAAACCCACTTTGTAGTACCAAGAATATAACCTAGTAGTGATGTTAAAAGAGGATTTCCTATTTCCTCCAAAGGCAGAAATATTAGCAAAGAAAGGTCACTGGGTAAATCCTGTGTAAAGTGACTGAGCAATGCGGCCACTCTCAAATCCACAAGTGACCTTGACCTTATAGTGATAAGCACTTTAAAAGGACAGCAGTTTTATCTGTTAAGTCTCTTCATACAGAATCACCGTGGACACTACACTAAACACAATCCAGTGGTTTGTTCAGTTCATGGACATCATGAGTTTCTAATGCCTCACACTGCATTGCATATCTGAATGCTGTATTTCAAGGCAACACTACCAGATTATAAAAAGCTTTAGGCACAATCCTAAAATACATTTCAACACCTGACTGCATAGTGACAGCATTAAGACAAGGTAAATATTTAATCAAGCAAGTGCACCTCTTTTGCAATGCAAGAAATACTTGCAAAAATTGCAAAATTTTACTCAGTATCCAGCATTTTGTCAGTAATGCACATTTTGAGACATAAACATTTAAAGATCAAATTTTACCTTCATACACAGTTTTTACCAAATTTGAAAGAATGATAGGTATGTAATAAAAGATCCATGTAATAAAAATACAATTAAAGCTGTTTTTCATTTTGCCATGAAATTTCTCTGTACTTGGCAAAACAAAAAATGAGGAGAACAAACTGTTCTCAGATACTAAAGAACAACAAGTTACCATTAGTCTAAAATAAAATACATTATTATTAAGCAGACTTCAGATGATAGTTGTAATCTTTCAGAACCTTTTTCTTTCAAGTCATTTAAAAAACATTCCTTTTTAAAGTAAGTTTTCATTTAGAAGTTCACATTTATTTTCCTCTCAACACATAAAAAAGATACAACAAAATTCTATCAGAAAAAGGCATTATTATTACCTGAAAAGAACTAAAAGAAAATTATGATTTTAAAAGCTTCTTAAAAGGCTCACATCTGAATAAACTTCCATGCTTGGATACTTTAAAGAACACATTTGGATAATCTTTATGTTACTTAATTCTAGGAAAATAAAATACCTGTTGAGTAATAATGTCAGTAAAATTACTTTCATTTATGTACACTTACTGCAATCTCTCTACAGGCCGACATGGATATCCCTGTACCTTCAATTTGCTTCAGTGCATACTCCTTTTCATCTTTTCTGTACACACATGAAAAAAAAAAAGAGAGAAAGAAAAATATATTTAGCTCTGATTTACATTACACCAACCAATATAATGATGAAACACTTTAATTTGGTCTGGATCAAGAAGCTGTAAAGCCAATCTGCTTTTATGCATAAATTACACTTTGATATGAAAAGCAAGTTTTCTTTTAACAAAGACCTTACAGTTCCCAAACAAAAACCTCTTCATAAAAAACTTGCTTAACCTATATCCATTTATCTCTGAAAACAGACATAATATCTGCAGGTAACAGCAAACACAGCATTTTGGAGGACACTTCCCCTGAAATTCCAGGATAATATCTATTACTGTGAAAACATCAGTTGTATCCCATGCCTGGAAAACTCTCCTAGAAATATCTGGTAATGGCAAGCTTTTTTCTTGATTTTATGAGCCACTCTCAATCCACTTCTATTTCTGAAACACTACTATTTTAAACTATTTATAAAATAAGCACTGGCTACTGATAGATCCCTGCACAGCACATAAAACTGTGTGCTCTGATGTACAAAGCCAGAATATGAGAAGATGTTCAGCCCAAACACTGTCCTGTCCTTTTAAATAATCACAGCTTGAAGTGATTTAGAGGGATCACCAAAGAACACGAAAATCAGGTAGAATCTCAAAGCTCTCATGACAGAACCAGCCTACAGCACGGTTTTGCAGGATTGAGTGTCAGTGACAGATGCTGGTAGGCATCAATGCCCACAGTGTTGATGCCCCTTTGCAGACTCACCAGTCAAAATTCAACAACCCACAAGCCCCTATCCAAATTCCCCATGGCATTTCTGGTAGACCTCAGTTAGACCTTCTTCCAGTCCCAAAACATTTTGTTGTGCCACACAGAAAGATTCTCAATTTGCACTTGCTTCAGTCTCTCTGGTTTTGAACTCCAAGCCTGTGTCCTGCCAGCTTCAGCCTGTTTCCCACCTTCCTCCAGACCCTCTTCCTCCAAAATTCACAGGATGAGAAGTGACTGAGTGGAAAAATGTGGGGACAGGATGAAATAACTAGAAATAATGGCTGTCTACACATAGGGTAAGTAACCACAGGCAAGCATTATTCTCAGGAATTTTCAGCTAAACCCTCAATGCATGTCCACAGTTAACACTGAGCTACACTTTTTTAAACAAAATTTTAACAAGAAAAATTCCAGATGTTTTCAAACTACACATGAAAACACATGTAACATCACAGGTAATAAGAGGTAATAAGATCACAGCTTATCTCACAGAAATTGCTTTTAATTTTGATTTCATTAATTAGTCCAAATTTTAAACAGTAAATAATAAGTGCCCACCCCGTTATATATGGTCTTGCTATCTATACAGAAGATTTCCATATACTGCAAAGTATTAACTCGGGTCACTTACAGAGACTGTGAAGACAAAATTATGTTATCTGCAGAACCAAAACCAACTCTGGACAAATAAAATTGATCGTGGCATTTAAACTGGTCATATTTAAACTATGCAGCACAAACAATCCCATGCACAACTATCAGCTGAAATCCCAAAGCAATGTAGTCACTACAGCAGTGCACCACATCCTTCTTTTGGCACATCTACTGCACCAGGCACAGGATCACACTGATACAGCCACCTCTGAACTAGTTCTTAATGCAAAGCATTGCAGGCAGTCACTCAGAGCTTCACAGAGTGAAGGTCACTGCAGAGACCCATCAGGACACTTGGCACACGCTGCCTTCAGCAGCGCTGCTCAACGCCACCACCACGAGGCTGTCAGCACTTGACAGGCAGCCACTCCATGCAGGGCTTTAAGATACAAACCAGAAATTACGAAAGATCTTTAAAAAAAGAACAAACAAACAAAAAAAACCCCAACCAATCCAACAACCTAAGGTATTATGGCATGTGGGAAAAGGAGGCAGTCTTACTGAGCTGCAGCCTAGATAGTTGTAGAACATTAGATTTTGTAAAAAATGAGCAAAAATAGGGATAATGAAATGCTTATCTATAATAAATGGGTGTCAAGGAAAAAGAACTCCAAAGAGATCATATTTTCAAACTGACCTTTCTTTTTTTTACCAACAGCTTTGGAATCATAAACACAACCTCCTTTAAATACTATTTACTTGCTTTGGCAGAAATGCAAGTCTATACAAATACTTTTCCAAAGTTAACTGTCCTTATTACACAAATATAATAGCTAATTAAAGCACTTTCCAAAAGATGTCCAAGTGGTGTTTTAGCTAATAATATTTCTCATTCAAGATAATTTGAGAAAGAAATAAATATATTCAAAACTTCAAAAGCAAGTCAGGCAGTGCAATCTGATGAAATACACAATTCTGGTTATTCAGTGAAGTGTCCAAAGAAAAGGACACATAGGTACTTGACTAGCTATTTCCTCACTTGTAAGAATTCAATAAATAATATCAAATGGTGTGTGTGAAAGGTAAGCACACTGTTCAACTCCCTGAAGACCAATGTTCTCAAAAAACACTTGAGACAGGGGAAGTATTTATACTTCATTTCAGAAAAACTCCAGTGAACTCTGAACACATTTCAAGAAATTGTATTGAATTACACAGCAAGAAAGTTTTTATAAATCCTTTTCTGACAGATCCTATATCAGTACATTTTTTACTGGAGCAAAGCAAGCATGATCAAGTTGACACCAAATCCAAACAACAATCACAAACCACCACTACAAGGCTTCTCTACGCTTCAAGTTCCCTTATCCAAAACTAGGGGTTAAAGATTAAAATCAGCATTGCTTCTAGTTTCAGAAATATTAAAATTCATGCTGTTCTAAGAGGTATTAACTTTTTACCAAAATGACACTGCCAATATGAGATACTGCCCTCCTGAAAACTTCTCAACTGGTATTTCAGTGTGCCATAGGCAGCACCCAAACACAAAGGTCCTTATGCATGCCAACAAGTGTTAAGAACAAGTCCTCCACTATAAAAATTTAGTCTTCAAGATCAAGTTTTTCTCCCTCACCAATAAATATCCCATTCTGCAATTCTTAGGGTTACTATTAATATTCTAATTTGTACTGTGTAAAGGAAAACTGGCCTCTTGCCCCCAAAAATTGTACTCAGCGGTTGATATCCAGCTGCAGTATTTAACACAGAAAATGAAAATATGATTAGTACTCCTTTTGGGTAACACTTTCAGTGTCCATTTTCCAAATGCTTTGGAAAGAACAAAGTACTGAATTCACTTTTAAAAAATCCAGTTCAGAGGATTTGGAATAATTGCAACATTTCAAAGGAGCTAAATTGTCTTAACTATTGCAATTGTACTTCAGAGACCTCCCATCATATGAGAAACTACTTTACAAACAAGTGAATGGAAAACTAGAAACAACTTGCCCAAGACTGTAAGAAAAATAGGAGGATTTGAAAATAGTGCATGGTTCAAACAATTGTTTTATCCCATTGTTCAAATTTGAAAACTTTCAGTGATGGTCTCTCTTGAATTCACACATAATTTAACATACATCCCAACTTCAAAATTAATTATCCACATCAAGGAACTGGCTTGAAAGACTGCAATCACTCTGAAGCTAGAACTGTGACTATCACATCATATAATACAGATATTATCATTACAGTATATACTAACAGCTGCCTTAAATGAAGTGCACAATACCATAAATAAATAATAATTGATGTATACATTTTCTTAAGCAATAAAAGTGCACCATAAAATCACTTCAAAACTTAGCTGAAAAAAAAAAAAAAAAGAATAGAAAACAACAACAATTCACCCTTGTCACAACACTAACGGAATTTAAGTATTTGTGACTTCGTAGGACAAAGCCTGGGAACACTATGGAGTTCAGTGTCCTTCACAGCAGTGCCTGGAACACAATGTCCATACAGGTATCTGGTTACATTCTGATCACTTTGTTTAATTGCTGCCAGACAGCATTAAGTTAACCACTCCGCAGGAGATCGGAGTTGCAAACTTCCCCCTGCCCTGAGAAAAGGGAAAACCATGACACTGAAGTGCAACGAGAAGCTGACTGAAAACCTCATCTGGAACGCAGCAGCCAAGCCACTAAACAGATCACGCTCAGCACTGGTTACCTTAGGCAAGCTGCTCATGGATTTAATCCTATACTTAGCACATGGCCATAGCCCTTTACAAAGGTAACAGTACCAGAAAAAAGAAGTCTATTACTGACTGGAAAAAGGGACCTAATCCTTTCCAAAAAGTAGTGAGTTCTTATGCTTTAGTGTTTTTTATGGATATAGAAGCAGTCACTAAGCCAAAAGAATTACAAGATCAAAAAATCCACACATGGTGTCTCTAGGGTGCATGCTCTTTACCAGACTAGGAAAGTAATTTTCTTTTACCACTATCCTCCAAACTTATCAAGCCTTATCCAGTCAGCAGCTCAGCCAGCTCCTTTTCATCCAGTCACAAATGACAGAAGCTGTGAATCTACAGATTGATCTTAATTCATTTCTAGCCAGCAGTATACATGTTGTATTTCAATGCACTTACATTAGTTCATTTTGAGAGCTACACAAGAAATTCAAGATGTAAAACAGAAAGGATGGTAAGTAGAAATTTAAATGACCATGTCAGGCCTTTAAAAGTTGTGTCTTTCTTCACCTTCACAGGCAGCAGCTAAAACTTCACAGCAGCTACAGGCTGTTCCTACAACCCAGACAAGTTCACTACGACATGAACTACAACTGGCTGGTTTTGGCCATGAAAAGAATAGATGAAACCAGCAGGAGTTCACCTCATATTACTACTGTGAAGAGCTTCAGTAATGTCTGTGGACTGCATAGCTGGCCTCTGTGCTGATGCATTCCCCAGAGGTTTGGTGGGCACTTCCTTGGTGTTGCAAACAGAACATCACGTGTCAGTCACAAGAAAGGACCTCTCATACAGAAAGACCAGTCATGTATGTCACCTGGACCTGGGCTTTCCTCTTAGTGGCAGTGTTGTAAAATGTGGAATATGTACAATTTTCTCCAAGAAAGGATGCTCTTTAATATTTGATCTTTGTATACCTTCAAGTCTAATGAACAAGAAAGGAGATTTAATCCCATGGGCAGCCCATGAGCTCTAAGTGATGTCCAGGTGTTAGAAAGACAAATCACTTGTTGGTAGAATTGCCTCGTTAAGCTTTAGGGCCTGACAGGTCCCAGTCATCTCACACCTCGAGGGAGGTTAAGCAAGTTGGGAATAAAGATGTACCACTGACAGCAGACACAAAGAATGCAGAATTTATGGGCCACAAGGACATTGGGCAGAACCCCCAAGACAAGGAAGGAACTAATAAACCTTCCCCAGCAGCTGTGCTGAACCAGCTCTGACTGGGTACAGGGTAATTCTGCAGGGGAGGTCCTGACCACGACTCACAGATCATTGACCCAAAACCCCATCGGCCCAAAAGAAGAGAAAACACTGAGCATGGGACTGATTAGCATGAGAACCGAGAGAATCATTAACCAATAGAAGACTAATTAATACAAGGATTATATAACTTGTAGCAAATAAACACTAATTCCTGCTTGCTGAAATATATAAATAGTAAAAAGTTTTGATGGTTGTTGTGCTTGATTTGTGGAATTCCACTGGGTACCCAGGCTTGCAGAACTTTGAAATAAAACAATAATGTCCCTCTGGAATGTGTAGTTATTGGCTTGTGGCCCACTGGGTAACAAATCTGATTTTTGTGCACAACAGCAGGGGGATAAACCAACCTCCCCACCGGGCAACAACTATTCAATCTTTAAAAGCTGAGTTTGTATCTTATCTGAAACATCTATGAGTAAACTTGAGGAGCGGGAACAATGCAACAAACTTACATCAAATGGGACTGGCTCTACTATACAATGTAAAAAAGAACTAGAGTGAAAAGAGAATCTCCAAGGCTGATCCAGGTAACCAAAAGGAAAAAGCTTTTTGGGATGCAAACAATACACTACAACATATACTGCATTTCTGATTTCTTTTTTTTTTTTTTTTTGTCTCAAATCCTTATAATCTCAGTTTTCAAAAAGGCCCTTAAATGCTTCTCAGCTCATTGGTGTCACTGCCTGATGATACCTACCGATACCTAGGTCTCATTCCAAACACCAGATAACACCAGACAGCTCAGTATATACATAATAACACAAGAAGGCAGCACTTTTCTCTATCTTCTGCCATCTTCAAGACTTAAAGCCTACCCATGAAACCCTTTGGAACAACCTAAGAACACATCCAAAAAGCAGAAAATTTTGTGTCATTTTACATGTTACTCTTCCCAAAATGCAATAAATACCAAATTCCTGAATGCTGTATGGTTTCTTACTCCGTTTTCCAATAATTTCATGGACTTGCCAATGTCAGGTGGCATAAATGCATGCCAAAAGAAGGCCAATTTGGGAATCATAGCACAATCAGTGAATTTTTTTAATAACTACTCTTTTTTTTTGGTTCGTTGGTTGAAAAAAACCTTTCAAGAAAACAGAAAATTTTTTTTGTTGAAATTAGCATTCTAAACTTAAATCTGCTATAAATTGGCAGAGACATTCAAATACAGAGCAACTGAATTCTACAATTAGTCTTTTTTAAAAGATATCTGACTTTCATTACATACACTATGAGAAACAGGCAGCAGAACCATTACACACAGCTTTGCCTGCTGGAAAATCTGCCATGTTCCAGTCACACTAAACGAGTTCATATCAAAAGTACCAACTGCATCAGATTATTAATAGACACTCTGTGTTGTCACAGCACCATATGAGAAATTGATTTGCTTCATAATCTGTAGAAAAACCCCAGACATATCTCTAAATCACACTAGTGATATGGCTATCCTTCTCCTTGTCCACTCCTCTGTAAACCAGTTTATGAAAGGAGGGGGAAATGTGCATGTTAAAGAATAAGGCAAGTTCTTAAAGTGATGCTAAGCTACTTGTCATTAAACACAATTGCCCCTGACACTGCCTGCTTCCACAATTTTACAAAAGATGCTAAATACCTCTAAATCCCCACAGTCTTCACTTAACATAGATATGTGTTCTTCATGCACGAGAAGACAGCTGATTAAAAGGACAAAAAGTGAATCTGAGCACTGATAAGGTTTTCTATCATTAAAAAAGATGCCTTTTCCCAGCTATGATTTCACGAGACTGGGAGTGGGGAGTAGAGGTCTCAATATCAATGTGAGGAGACTAAAAGTATTCCAGCACCATTACACATAACCTAACCATATGCTCTTCTCTCTATTCCAGTAGATTATAATTCAGAAATATAAAAGCATAGATACCTTCTGTTAACAATAATTTCAGATTATTTCACACCACAGAGTCTAAAATCCCTGTAATACCAGACCACTGGAAATCTTACTAACCTTTATTAAAATTTAGCCTTTACACTATAATAATTAAACTTTGTATTTGCAAGGAAAAAGAGCACTTCAGTCACTGCCACCCTCACTCCAAAGTTATTGATGAAAATTCAGAGACCTCAACCAGCTACAGGGTTGTTGCCATTGCTAAAATTAGAGTGACTGAGAACTGTGAATTTCATACAAGTACGTTCATACCAGATTGGGGTAAGCAGACTTGACAGCCTGTTTGTAAGGGTAGAAACTGAAGTGTTCATTTTAAACCCTCAAAACTGTAAAATTATTCTGCTGCTCCAGGTAGCTTCTCCCAGCATTTGCTATATTTAAGCAGAGGATAAAGCTGCACCTGATTTTATTTCTTTACAGACAGGCTTGATTACAGGTAATGAACAGATTTAGGAAATACCTCCCTGCCCAAAAGGATACTGCATGTGAGGATTTGCTACCTTAAAACAAGTAAAGGCAGCAGCAAAGAGAAAAATAACTCTGAAATAAAGAGGAAACAAATTTTTATTTGTCAGTAAATTACATACCAAGGTCATAGAAACAGGGTACTAAGACTATGCCAGAAAAGAATCTGCCATTTACTTCATAAAATCACTTAGGAAGAATGTTTGTGACTAACTATAAATGTGAAGAAATTAACTGTCTGGTTTTTGAATTAAGTCTTAAAGCCATACTGTAACTACACAGTCCAGCTTAATGTGCATCACATAGATCTTTCTATGTAGTGCTAAATCTGGCTAAATACTGCAGCTTTGATAGGTGGGAAATTACTATCAAATCACCAAATAGTAGGAAGCCTGTATTTCTTTAAGGTCTTTTTTAGCAAGAACATGTTTGAAATACCAGGTGCAGATTTTTTTCTAAATCCCTATAATGCATTAGGTTCGCCTATAGCTGAATAAACAGAATTATTGACTCAGTGCAAAACCTAACAGAAGGGCAATGGCCTAAAAGCTGTGGTTACTCAGTTTTCCTTTTCTGACTCGTGAGATAATCAAATGCTTCCCCTAAAGCACATGAAAGGCTAGATTTATCAGAGATCTGTCACAAATTTTCTGTTCTTTTTCTTCAGACTTCTGAACTCAAACCATCTACAGTGAAATTTGCAATTCTCAAAGCCAGACCTACATGAAAGCTTGCTAACATAATGTGGATGTAATTCTTAGGGGGTAAATCAGCCTTTAGATACTAAAGCTGCACCCAGATCACGAATAAGAAGCAGGACCCAAATTCCATGCAGGCAGAATAGAGCAGAATGAGACAAAGCAAATTTGTTACAGTTGAAAAGTTGCAAAGCTGAAACAACACCCACACAATAAAGCAGAAGGACTGGAATGAAACTTCATAAAGTCACCACAAGGCCTAATTTAAATCCATCTGAAATGTAAAAAAAAAAAAAAAAAATCATAATTTTTTTTTTTTAATGGAGCATCTCAACTTTTTCCCCTCACTTCAGTGTGAGGGGATGAGGATTTCTCAAAGATAGAGGTCTTCATTCCAACCACTTAAGAGAACCTTGCTACTTCTCAAAAACAAACAAGGTCTTTAGTCAGCTATCATATCTGTTCCTGGGGAAAGGGAGGGGCATTCTGCTTCCTTCGAATTTTAGAACTCTGTGTCCTACAGTCGGAATAGGCTTCTGTCACAATCTGAGGTTCAAGACTATCACTTGATGAAGTTTTATGCTGCTTTTTTCCCATCACTGAAGTGACACTAAAAGTGGAATAAATGGTGTTCTACTCATAACTGGTCTTTTGGTTGTTCTGAAGGTCAAATTAAATTTGGCAATTTGTCTACCTCTGTTTCTCATTTGAGGCATGACAGAGCTGGGCAAAGGAACAACTGGTTATCCAGTACAATGACTGGTTTTAATCAAGAGATATGGACATTAGCTAACTTTGAAGTCTACAATGCCCTTGAGAACAAGACAGCAACTGATACAGAAACTGTTTCAGGAATAGACACATTCAAAGACATGAGCTGACATCCACTGCCAGCTGCACTGACGATAATTAACACAAGCAACAAACATGGCATTTTTGAATGTGCAAGGTGTTAAATCTTAGCAGGAACCCATGGTAATTCATTATTAACATGTGTGAGAATTTTCTCTAAACACGTCTGAATTTGCAGAATTCATGACTTTATATAAAGTATCTCTCAAAACAATCGACTTCAGAGCCAAACTCGCTGCTAGAAATGTCATGCTTGAGTGGCCCTTGTATCTCTTCAGGCTCTCAGGCCCCACAGCATTACCAGTGAGGTGGGAAAGTCAAGGACAATCACAGCAGAGAAGAATCCCAGCATCACCTGTGTGAATGCTTCCAAGTGCTCTAATAAAGACAGCAAAACAAAGGAGGGACAAAAGAGGCAGAAAACCTTCTGGCCACACATAAAGGATTGATTCTTCCTTCAACTAATGCATGAGGAAAGCAGATACATTGCTTCAAAATAGTGAAGCATGCCTCTAGATGTAGCTTCCATTCCAGCAGATTTAGCTTCTGCCTCTAAGTCAATGGCCTATAACTCTTATTTTCACTTGACTGCAAAAAGAAATCAATAGTATTTTCTACTTAAGTCAGCAGAGAGTGAACAAAAAAATAATCATACCACACACAAGGCCCACTTTATGGGAACACATGTTTAAAACCACACTGTCCCAGACTGTCCCCATTTTTTTATCTGTGCTTTTATTTAGCCCACAACCCTGATACTTAACTGAGCAACCTGACACTCCCAGCACACACAGGAAGCTATGGCCACTGCTCTGCCTATTGGAAAGCCTATCTTCAGTGTGGGTTCATCTACAAGATGAACAACTGTAGAATATTTCAGGATCATGAGTTTTGTAGAAAACAGATGACAGCTGAGGGAGAAAAAAGCAGTTATAAATTGGCCTAATTTGAAAATATTGTTTTAAAGACTGCTAAACCCAGAAAAGCCAGAAGCAAACATGAATAATGCCCTTCAGGGATTCACTCTTTCAATAATCTGAGCTCCTTTAATCTTTCTCACAACCAGGAAAGTCAGTTTCTCACAACCAGGAAAGTCAGTTCTGCTTTCCAATAAAGCAGAATAAAATAAATAAATAATAAAGAGTAACAAACCCCAATAAGAACACACCAACAAAAAACACAACCCACACTTACAGACACCCATTTTGTAAAGGTCAGTTGACACTATCTCCACAACATTTCTTCCCTCCCAGTCTTGTTAGATACACTACTATTTCATAAACTCTCTCAAACAAACTCCCACCACTAAGTGAAAGGATTATGCTACCACAGAAAAGTCTAAAAAAAGTTAATAAAAAATTCAGATATAGAAGTTAAGTTTCAGTCGAGATAAAAACATTCCCTGAACTTTGCCAGCAACAAACTTTGGTTTCAGTCGAGATAAAAACTTTCCCTGAACTTTGCCAGCAACAAACTTTGGTTTAAAATATTTCTGCACTTTTTTCTTGAATCTGTTGAGATAGTGAACTTGACAAGAGGTATAATGATTTCTAATATCATCACAACTAGCATTGCTATCTGTCAGTCATCTAACTTATAGTCAAGCAAACCATGTAAACCAAGCTCCCAGAGCTGGGAGGTCTTTTATAAACCTGTATTTAGAAAAAATGAAACTCAAATCAAGTCAAAACAATAAACTTCTTGTATTTGGTGCACAAGTAGAAACTGTTCTTCATTTCCTAAAGTCACATACTGAGTTAGCCAATTTATTCTAAATGCAGTTGTCCTGGACCAGTTTCAGCATTCCTTCAAGCAAATGCACTGTTATTGAAACAAATAAATCTTTTTTAAGTTCTAACGCTTTGTTTCAGTAAAAAAAAAAAAAAAAAAAATCAAACGGACACTTGATGTCAGCTCTCCAATGCCAGCACAGGAGCTCAAAGAACGACACATCTTTGGAAGCAGAGTGTAGAGCTGCCTATCACTGCTGCTAACAACCCCTTCCCCATCACACACGCAGACCCAACCTCCTCCTGGACCGAACATAAAGCAGCAGCAGCGCACGCAGGCACAATCGCTTCACAACACACAACTTGGTCGCTACAAACAGAGGACAAAGGCACCTTCTGGCCCAGGTTTATGCAAATCACGAGTCTGATCAGGGCCACAGAAGAGGCAAACAGCATTTCAGTAGGTATTTCCAAAACAGAGGTGAAAATTTAATGTTACTGCTAAATCTCTAGTGCAATTTGGTTAGGATATTCCACAGAAATTTTAGTTACTTGTGCAAACACATCTGCAGCATTATGAATCACAGCAATTTCTGGGGCTGCAGGTTTTTTGCTGATTTTTTAGTTTCTTTTTAAATCACGCATGATGTAAAAATACTCATGTTGAAAAGAAATTTATGAAAAATACCTCTACCCACAATATAACATGTCAGATTGGATGACCCAGAAATACAACAACATATTAAATTGCTATGTCAAGCAGTTCACACGAGAGGTATTTCTTTTCTGACCTAGTCCCTGGTCTATCTTCCTTTGCACCCTCTTAGCAGGTGGGGGGCAGAAAAGAATCTCTTCTTCCCCTTCAAGGTCTTATTTCCTTTTCCTGCAGCTCTACTGGAAAACTCTTAACTCCCTCACACAGTAAAAGGAACATCCTCTTTACTTCATAAAAAAAAAA